>ML677350.1:3783154-3977259 GCA_007922305.1 Dermatemys mawii
CATTGGTCAGTTGTCCACCTCTCAGGTTACCTTTAGCTTAACCCCTTCCAGGTAAACACTAATTCTAGGCTACTTCATACTTATGACAGCCTCCACTGTCACAGCTGTCTCCCACATCGTAGGACAGCTGAACAGACCTATGTCATGACTCAGCAGCATGATGGGGAGACACACACCTGGCACAATGGGTCCAGCTCGTAGCACCAGGCCCAAAAGGCAACAGCCCGAGTGGTGCTCTGGGCTCTCTCTAGATTTGTAGGCGTCCATTTGCATCTTGCAAGAGGCGGGCTGAGAAAAGCAAGAGAGGAAGGGGCTGTCCGCAGCTAAAAGGGCCCCTCCGGGGGACAAAGGAACAGGGAATTAATCTCATTGCATGCTGAGATGGAGAAGCAGAGCCCAGCAGCTGCTGTCCCTCAAGGACAGAGTCACTTGCCCACCTCTTCTCTGCCTTTGACAGGTGCTTGACTCAGAAACGCTGCTTTGTGTGTGTGTCTGCAGGTATTGACCTTCCTCCGCTTTCTTAGGAAACCCTAGGTGGTAAATGAGCCTGTTTGTGTGTATATGTGGGGAGAGCGATCGGGGACCTTTTCCCCTGCCCATGGTAGAGTATTGAAATAAAGGCAGGTAATTTCCTCCTCCTCCTTCAACGCGTTCCCTTTGCTTCAAAAGGTTTGTCCTTGATTTTGCCTCCCACTTGGTTATTGTTACATTTGGAATGAATTCCGAGGACGTTTGAAAAAAACAGACCGAGAGTGAGGACGTGGGTCTGTTACTGTTACTCTAATTATTCTGTTCATGGTATTAACTGGGGTGCGGTACAGCCTAGAGGCCTCAGGCAGGAATCGGGGCCAGTTTGTGGGCAGAGACTGGAAACTCTCCATGGCAGGGACCATGTATTCTTGTATCGCTGTACAGCACCACGCCCACCTGTAGCGCTAAGTGAACAAAACACTACAGTCACGCTAGAGCTTGGCAAAGAGTTTCAGAAGCTTCCATCACCCCCCTGGCTCACGCTCCTCAGTCCTGCTCTGCAGCATCCCCTTCTGTTCCAGACCAGAGACGCACCCCAACCCCACTGTCTCTGTGCCCCTTACCTCTGCCCAGCACCTCCCTGCCATTTCATACCCAGGCCATCCCACAGTTCTTCCAATGCACCCCTATGCCAGCCTTCAGCTCCCCCTGCTATGCTAGTCCTTGGCTCCCAGTACAACCCTGCCAGTGACCCCTTAATCCTGACCTGCAGCAGCCCCTGCTATTGGCTCTGCCATGGCACTTCCACCTTGATCTGGATGCACAGGCTATGGCAATCCACCGGCGGGAAGAAGATGACATCATCCCCCCTCCCCCCGACTGAAATTTAGATTAATTTGAGGGCGGCACCCGGAGTGGGGGGTGAAATTTCCTTCCTTATAGACAATGTGGAGCTGTTGACTTCCCCACAGCCGTCAAGCCGACTCTCTGACAAGCTATTAAGTTCCTTTCAGAAGGGCACTAGCTCAAGAACATGCACAATTCTACGGCTAGCACCAGCAATGGAGTGACTGACAGCTTCCTTGATTGAAACTGCGTCAAAGGCTCCTCCGCAGCTGAGACCAGGGAGCTGGTGGTTTGGGGGGTAGGGGAGCAGCCCGCCTGGGGCTGAGGCTGGGACTTCGCAAGAGACTTTAACCCGGTTATCAGATCCCAGGCAGCCAAGCTCTTGAAAGGGTTTTCCCAAGAGATGATATGAAGAACGCTGTACAGATGGTAGCAGCCTGTGATTCTCTCTGCCTGTCTCCCAGGCCCAGGGGCACTTATCTCCCAGTGATCATTTTCTCAGGTCTGGGAGTGATAACAAGGAGAAAAGAACTCATTGGCGCTTTGGAGACAGGGCCAACGTGGGAACTGATCCACTTAAGGACCTTACCCTGGAGTTCAGTCAGCTCCTGATAGGATCATGCATCTGGTCTCATGAGCCAAATTGTGAAGCCCATGTTAGAGTCTCTCTCTCCCATACGCGTAGGCCCATGCTGCTGTCTCAAACACATGCACTGGAATTCTGGATCACACAACCGCATGTTGATATACATGGGCGTGCACCGCTGTTGCACTCACACATGCATGTGCCTTTGTATCCCAGCATCCTGAATACACAGAACCACTCCTGCAGTGTTTAGACTGATGTCACACATAGATACATGCACTCTCGTAATACACACACTGTCATCCATGTATTAGATCACACACAGGCATGACCGGGCATGCTCTCCTAATAACGCCTCGTCAGCTGACATGCATATGCATATTCTGCAACAACACATGTGAGTAGTAACATACAGCGGCATATGCCCTAGAATTACAAATACACAGTACTGGCAAATACAGGCACCACTGCATCACACTCAATGACACTGATGTGCACATATGTTCCTCTGTATGACAGACAAGCCCATGCATATTCCGACACTCTCAGTCACTTATTTCTATATTTCACAGAGAGAAAGGCTTCTGCGCAGGGGGGGCAACATGCAAGTATTTAAATGCACACTAACACAAACACACTCGTCCTTTATCTTCCCCAATGAGACACACATTCTGTTATATCCAGCACACTGGCATACGCATTCTCCTGGGGCACACACATTGGTGCGCACACACAAGCTCTAATACACACAGTCTCCTGTGCCGCGCACCCATACAGGAGGTCTTGCATTCAGACTTCCTGACCTCCTGCTACTCCAGCTGAAGTCAATGGGAACCGTGGGTGCCCTGCACCACTGAAAATGAGGCTTGTGTTTCTGTTTCATGTCGATACTGACAAGCCACTGCTCCCACCCTTGCACTGCACTCGTGTGCTGACAGCTGCATCTTCTCCTAAATCTCTCTCTCTTTCCGCCACACCCCCTCCCTCTCCCGTCTCATAGGCCTGTACGGCCACATGCCAACATGTAGTCCCATATCACATACACTCCGACATATTCATGCTGGATCATATGCAGTAACCAACCTATGCAGGGCCTGCCCCAGGAATGCCCCAGCCCCACTGTCGCACAAATACACAGTGGCCTGCACACAGCCCTACATATCACACACAGACACACACGCCACATATGAATCTCTCCCATGCCTGCATGCTCTTGTATGTCACGCACACGGACATAGCAGTCCCACCACCCGGGAAGGCAGCAGAGGTCAGAGAGAAGCAGTGTGGAAAGGGCTCCCCCTTAGCTGGGCAACAGCCTCAAAGGAAACACAGAGCAAGGAGGCAGCCGCTGTTGGGCTTCCAGGTGTTGTGGGAGGACAGTGCCAAGAAAAATGGCACCAGGCAGGCCATTCAAATTACCAGTGCCCAGATGGCATTATGTCTGTGACAGGGCACAGGTAATGCCAGCCTGGCAGTATGATCTCTGCCACCAGCTGGGATGCGGGGGTGGGTGGGGAAGCAGCAGTGCCGACACCAGGCAGCTGAAGGTTCTCAGAGCAAACTGGTGGGCCGGGAACGTGGTGGATGGAGTCAGTGCATCAGGGGGGTGTCAGGGAGCTAAGAGCTGAAGGAGAAAGACGCTACTTTTCCTGCCTCCCCCGTCCAGCAGCTGCTGCTAAGTGAAGTGCTCAGAAACTGTGATGGTGGGATTGGGTTCATTGGGCCCGCACACACCTGGGATCTTATGCCTGCTTAGGATGGTTATAGCTGGACCCCTGGGGTCTAGTCCCAACTCTGCCACAGATTCCCTGTGTGATCTTGGGCAAGTCACGTCGGTACTCTGTGCCTCAGTTTCCCCAGACAGGGGTGTCTCACCATAGCTGAGTGCTAGTGATAGAAAGTTAGTGCCTCATTTGCACCAGCTCTGTCATCTGCAGGTCTCCCAGGGCCTTTATAAACCCCTCCACTTGGGAAGAATCCAGCGATGAGCTTAGGAAGAAGAAGGAAATGACGTCTGGGGAAGCGTATCTGACTCAGACTCCTCCTTGGCCTTGCATGAGCATGTGTGTCGGTGCTGGGAGCCAGCCAAAAATCCATCTGGAGAGTCCTCCTTCTGGTCCCCTTGTTTGACCAAAGTGGAGACTCTCAAACTCCTTCCCTTTCCTTACTACTTTTAGTCACTTTCCCTAGCACCTTGCTTCATGCTTCTGGCCCTTTGCACCTAGTGGTAGCGCCCTGAATGCATCATGGACTCTCTCCTGTCACCAGGAGGACACTTGGCCTTTTGAGAGTGGACTGACAGCTTTCACCAGAGAGCCCAAATTCAACATCCCGTGACACCCCTGTGAGGCTAAACCTGTTTTACAGAGGGGGAAACTGAGGTGAAGAGCTGTTAAGTGATGTGCCCAAGGCCAGGCAGTGAGTCAGTGGCAGAATGAAAGGACAACTGAGCTGTGATTAGTGCACTGGACTGGCTCTTAGGAGGTCCAGTTTCGCCACTGACTCTCTGTGCCACCTGGGGTAGGTTATGTCCCTGCTCTGCCTTTGTTCCCCATCTGTAGAAGAAGACACTAATCTCAAGGCTTTTCTTAGCTAGTGTGCTCTGCAGGGCTGGGACTGTCTCTGACTATGTGTGTGTCTGGCACCGAGGGGACAGATCTCTGTTGTGGGCACTCTTGCAATGAGAATAATGAATAAGGACTGAACGGAGGAACTCTAGGGTGCAACTTCTCCGCTTGTCCTCTGGCTTCCGAACACACTCAGGAGAGGCGGCGTGTAGTCTCTGGTGATCTTGTCGGGCCCTTTGAACCCCCTGTTCCCCCGTTTCCTCTCTCCCAGGGCCCCTTGCAGCCCAGTTCCTTTCACACTCCCTCATCCCTGCTCCTCCTTAGCTCTGCTGCCATCTTTGAAAGCCAAGAACAGCTGCCCTGGGAGGATGGAGCACCACACCCAGCGCCACCCCCCTGTGAGGGGGGCACCCTGCTACCCTCTCCTGCTCATATTCAGGATGGGAGGGGGCGTGCACCAGCCTTTCTCCAAGAGACAGAACCCGACGGGCGGCAGGGGGAGGCAGGGAGAAGGTTTCAAAAACAACCAAGGCCTCTTAAGTCGTCAGTAGTGGATGCCGCAGCCGTGTTGGGTTGGAGGGGAGGGGAGCGGGGAGAGCGACATCCGTATATCTCGGCTAATGCTTTCCGGCAGAGTGGCGGCGCTAATGGATATTAAAAGTGTCAGCGTCAAGATTTAGCAAAACGGTACCTCTCCGGATCCATCTCATCCTGGCACAGGGAGCCCGAAGGGGGAGAGAGAAGAGACAGCAGCTTGTGCATGCTTGCTGCAGAGGCCATTTCCCACCTCATCAACGCGCTCACTGGCATGAGTCCCCATCTTGCCAGGGCAAATCCAGCGTGTGTGTGTGTGGTGGGGGGAGATGGCTGGGCGGTGGGGGGGGCGGAAGGAGAAAGGAAGAGGCAGCAGCCAATTGGGTGCATCGGTTGGTTTGTTGAATGAGGGTGCTGCCCTCCTTGCTGGAGGTCTGTGGTCTCTGCTCCCATCCCAGCGCGCTGGGCCTGGGCAGTGGCTGGCAGACGCAGGACATGCGGGTCTCCCTCTAAAGCGGGAGAAGAAGGAGGCAGGTTCTGATTCTCAGTGGCAGCCTGGACCCTGTCTTCCCCGCGCCCCATCACGGTGTTAGGCGGTGAAGTGTTGGGGGAGCGGCTGGCCTGCGCCTCCCGGGTGCGTGTCCCCCCAGGGAGCCCGGTGAAGCTCTCCTTCCTTACCTGGGTGCACTCCAGCCCTGGATGGGGAAGGTACCACCTGCCCTGCTCCCCAGCACAGCACTAGATGACAATGTGCTGCTGTCCTTCAGCATCTGGCCCTGGCTCGGGACCCCATCCGGAGAAGCAACAAGGGGCTCCAGAGAGGACCTGGTCCAGAGCTCATCATACGGGTGTGTGTGTGTGTGTGGGGGGGTGACCCTGTAATATCTTTGAGCTGGTGAGGGAGGTGGAGGAACTGAACGGGATCCCAGAGACCATCTCTTGGAGAGATGAGCAGCCCCCATTTCCCTCCTCCAACTACCCCTTCCAGCCCTCCCAGCCATGCCACTGCACCTGCCGCTGGGGCTATCAGTGAAGCAATGGCGACACCCAGTGGCTACTTTGGGTACTGTGTGGAAAGGCTGAAGGACAGGTAGAGTCCCACCCAGCTTGCCCACTCCCACCTTTCAATGTCAGAGAGAAAGTGCGGCGGAGTCCCTTGAATGGGATCCATCAGCCCCCTTCCCCTGCCTGAGTGAATCCTGAACCTCACCCCTCTAAGAGTCAGAGTAAAGCCCCTGCAGGGATGTTCCTCCTTCACTAGGCCGCCTTGGTCTCCCTTCCGGCCTCCCTTGGCTTTCCTATCTCTGGGCCCCACGTCTTCTCACCATGGCTGGCTGCCAGGTTCACAGCAAGTGAGACATTTCATCCCCAGCTAAACAAAGAGCCTTCCCTCCTGGGCTCTGGTCAGTGCCCCAAGTGATGGTAGCTGACCGTGGCTGAAGATCCCCCTTCTCAGTTCTGGGAGGGACTCGTGCGGGGAAGAGATCCTCCACCCCTCAACGCCCCGCCCATGGTACAGCCTAAAGTGCCACAACATAAGTGTTCCCCTGCCTATGGTCTAGGCAAGGCTACTTCCTGCCTTTTGCACAAGAAAGCCTGCCCCTCCCTCACCCCCATCCCCACCCCTTTAACCTCTATCCGTCTCTCCACCTCATGCTGGTGGTAACACAGGGTTTTCTGGAGGGGAAGGAGAAGCCGGATCAGGTTCTCCATGCGTGGTGCTGTTTTGGGATGGCTTGGGCTTGGCTAATGGGCTGAGAGGAGACTTTGGCTCCCGCATCTTGGGGAAGGATGCCCTGAATCGGATTGGTGGGTTAGTTTCCATAACAATGACTCAGTTACCAGGACCCCTCCAAAGGACAATAATCTCATTTCAGCTTAAATGAACAAGTGCTTATTAGGAAGCCGCCAAAGGAACCGTGGCCCCGTCTCTCCCAGTCCAAAACTCAGGAGGTTGGCGGGTAGGAGGAGCCAAAAAGAAAAGAAGCGGGGAAACCAAAGCCCGAGTCAGGACAGCCACAAGCGAGCGGAGAGCTGGAGAGGGGCGAGAAAAGCCCAGTGGAAGAGGAGAGGGAAAGAGGGGACATGAAAAGAAGAGAAGAGTCAGGGGGCCCTAACTCCACCCATCCAGGGCCTCTGGTTTCTTGTTTGAGCTTTTGAATTGCAAAGAGCCGGCTCTTCCTGAAACTGCAGCCCCCTAGTCCCGTTGTTACTCTGTGTATAGCAGCAGCACCAGGAGGCCCCAGGTGCAATCAGGGCCCCACTGTGCTAGGTGCTGTACATACACATCGTGAGAGATGGTCTCTGCTCCAAGAAGCTTACAATCTAAACAGGCTGGAGATTGCACCTTGGAATGGAGCGGTGTCGTGAGCCTCCCACACTGAGCCCTCCCAGCCCCGCCCTTCTGGGGCAAGTCCTATGGCTCCGCCTCACTAACCTGCTTGGTCCTTCTTCTCTGTCCCTTTCCAGCCTTGCCCTTTGCTCGCTCTGGCTCTGAAGCAGGCACCAGCGCACACAGCTTGGTGTGGGCAGATTCACTGGTGCTCCCGCTCGATGCCCAGGGCGGGGGCATGAATGCAAAGTCACTCAGTTCTCTCCACCCCCTCACCCAGAGCTGGAGGGAAGGGCAGTGGGTGCAGCACCCCCCACTCCTTCCAGGGTGCTAGTGCAAAGCCTGCGATGGCAAAGGGTCGCTGGCGCCAGGATTCCTCACCCTCTGCCCAGCTCTGAGAGCAGCAAGACTCACCCCCAGCGGGCCTGAGGTGCTTTGTTTTCCTCCCTCCCGGTGGCACTGCACCGGGGTGGATGGGAAACAGGGCCCTGCACTAGGCTGGGAGGGAAAGAACTCCACATTCCTCTACCCTGAGCACCCGCCCTCCCGCCAAGAATCACTCCCCGTGTCAAACAACTTTCTCCTTCCACCTTCCCCGAATCTCTCCCCCCGCCCTTCTTACAATGATTCCCAGGCCATTGGTGCCCCCGCAAAGGGAGCGAGGAAGGAAGCACCCGCCCCTTTTGGGTTCTCTGGGAGAAGCAGGCCCCAGGCTGTCCCGTGTCCTTGCCCCCGGCCCTGCAGCAGTGGCGGCTGAGGAACATGCTGAAGAGGGGGCTGCGGCTGTCTCAGCAGGAACCCGGCGAGGCGCTGAGCTGGTTTGGGTATTCCAGTCGTGGCAGCGTGCAAAATCCCATTATGGTTTTACTACGGTGAGTTTAATACACTCAACCCTTCGCTGCTCCCGCTGCCCCCGCTAGGCACCTCTGTAATTCACACCAACAGGTTTTCAATCTCTTAGCAATTCCAAACTGGCAGGCCACAGCATGGCTGGGAAGGGAGGGGAGCATCCGCTCCCGGGCAAGTGGAGAGACCCGCAGGGCCCATCACCCATGGCAAAGCCACACGCAGGCCTGCCGAGCACTGGCAGCTCCCCTTCAGCTACAGTTCTGCCCAGCAGGTGAAGGGCAGGGCCATGGGGCGCAGAGGGCTCTCCTGGGAGCCCTTTGCAGAGACCAGGGAGAACATCTGCCCAGTGCACTGCTTAGTCCTGCACTGCGATACTTATGAGGGGCCCACAGGCTGGATTTCACATCCTCCGTCTCAGAGAGCTGCCTGCTGAGTCCCACACCTCTACCTGACAAATGCCACTGGTGTACCAGAGAGGAGGGAATGGCTTTGTGCTTATAGCACCGGCTTTGGACGCTCAAGACATTCCTGTCTGCGATGTGAGGCCCGTTGTCCTTTTTGTTTGACCAGCCTGCAAAGGTCTTTGGGGTGGTTGCTGTTTGTACAGTGCCCAGCACAGTGAGGTCCTGCTCTTCATTGCACTCTGTGGGTGCTTCTAAAACCAAAATTAAGAAAAGCCAGTCCAGCCAGGCTGTCATTTCTCTTTTGGCCAAGGATTTGCCATCTGGCTTGAGAGTATGGTTGCACCAGCGTGAATATGTATGTAGATGTGTGACAGGGTGCTCTGGGTAGGTTCATTGACTAGATGTGGAAGGGGCACATTAGCTTTCCCTGTCTGGATCGCTTGGGGAGAGGAGGGGCTTGAGTTACCACTTTCCTCAGGAACATTTTTAGTGCCTTCCTCCCAGGAAGCCCACTGTGCTTTTGAACTCAAAATAGCTCCTGTTAGTTGGGTATCTGTTTGACAGATGGAGGGGAAACGAGGCACAAAGAGGTAAAGTGATATGCGCAAGGTCACAGGGGAAGTCTGTGGCAGAGCTGGGAATAGAACCCAGGGGCCATGCTTTAAACATTAAGCCATGCCGTCTCTCTAAAATATAAAACTCCTAGAGGTATGTACTTGTATTGGGCAGGAGATGTAGGGCTCTGGGCGTTTAGGGGTTATATTTATGGCCGCGGGGGTGGGAGTATATGCCTATCTAGAGTGAAATGTGTGTTTAGAGCCATAAGTGTGCATGCATTTAGTGTATAGGAGTGTCAATGCATCAGTTTAGGGGCCTAGGTATAGTTGGGACTTAGGGATGTCAGCAGAAGGGGTGGCTATGCTTGGAGGCCACAACAATAGGGGTGGGCAGTGTTGCCAATGCTTGCAGTATTATCATGACTGCCATAATATGTGACTTTTGTCTTAAAGCCCCAGGGCATGGAGTCAGCTGAGACTCTTAGCTTGCATTTACGGGAAAAATCAAGGGCCTAGCCCCGATGGTTGCTGAGAAACGCTTGGAAACATGAAGCAAGTGCACCCTGTAGATTCAGAAACCAGAAGGCAAAGATAAAGACCCGACAAGGTATGACTCTCAGGATTTGGGAGCGGGGGCATGATTGCTGAATACTTGGGGTAGGAGTGTGAGCAGCTAGTGGTGATGGAGCAGGGGGTGTATCTCTTGAGGTGTAGATATGTAAGGGGCAAAGGTGTGGGGGGTTAGAATAATATAATCAAGATTAAGGTCGGAAGGGACCTCAGGAGATCATCTAGTCCAACCCCCTGCTCAAAGCAGGACCAACACCAACTAAAACATCCCAGCCAGGGCTTTCTCAAGCCTGACCTTAAAAAACCTCTCAGGATGGAGATTCCATCACCTCCCTAGGGGACTCATTCCAGTGCATCACTACCCGCCTAGTGAAATAGTTTTTCCTAATATCCAACCTGTATCTCCCCCACTGTAACTTGAGACCATTACTCCTTGTTCTGCCATCACTAAGAACAACTTAGTTCCATCCTCTTTGGAACCCCCCTTCAGGTAGATGAAGCCTGCTATCAAATCCCCCATTCACTCTTCTCTTCTGCAGACTAAATAATCCCCGTTCCCTCAGCCTCTCCTCCTAAGTCATGTGCCCCAGCCCCCTAAACATTTTCGTTGCCCTCCTCTGGACTCTCTCCAACTTGTCCACATCCTTTCTGTAGTGTGGGGCTCAAAACTGGACACAATAGTGCAGATGTGGTCCCACCAGTGCCGAATAGAGGGGAATAATCATTTCCCTCAATCTGCTGGCAATGCTCCTACTAATGCAGTCCAATATGCCTTTAGCCCAGAGGTTCTCAAACTGGGGGTCACGACCCCTCTGGGAGTCGCAGAGCGCCTCCAGGGGGGTTGCGATTGCCCAGAACTCATTTAAAGGCACCAAATGCATTACTTCTGTATTCGGCGGGTTTTCGGCAGACATACCGAGCGCTTCCAAAAATAGCGCTCGGGAGCATTCGGCATCTCCGCCGAAAAGCCGCCGAATGTGGAAGTAATGCATTCGGTGGCTTTTTGGCAGACGTACAAGGGTCCGCCACAGCACAGGAGAAAGGTAAAAAGGGTTGCAGTCTCAAAAAGTTTGAGAACCGCTGCTTTAGCCTTCTCGGAAGCAAGGACACACTGTTGACTCATATCCAGTTTCTTGTTCACTGTAATCCACAGGTCCTTTTCTGCAGAACTGCTGCTTAATCAGTCAGTCCCCAGCCTGTAGCAGTGCATGGGATTCTTCTGTCCAAAGTTCAGGACTCTGGACTTGTCCTTGTTGAACCTTGTCAGATTTCTTTTGGACCAATCCTCCAATTTGTCTAGTTCACTCTAGACCCTATTCCTACCCTCCAGTGTATCTCCAATGTCATCCGTGAACTTGCTAAGGGTGCAATCCATCCCATCATCCAGATAATTAATGAAGATGTTGAACAGAACTGGCCCCAGGATCAACCCCTGGGCTCTCTGCTTGATACCGGCTGCCAATTAGACATCGAGCTGTTGATCACTACCCATTGAGCCTGATGATCTAGCCAGCTTTCTATCCACCTTATATTCCATTCATCCAGCCCATCCTTCTTTAACGTGCTGGCAAGAATACTGTCAGAGAACACATCAAAAGCTTTGCTAAAGTCAAGGTATAGCACACCCACCACTGTCCCATATCCACAGAGCCAGTTATCTCATCATAGAAGGCAATCAGGTTGGTCAGGCATGACTTGCCCTTGGTGAATCCATGTTGACTGTTCCTGATCACTTTCCTCTCCTCCAAGAGCTTCAAAATGGATTCCTTGAGGACCTGGCTCTATGATTTTTACAGGGACTGAGGTGAGGCTGACTGGACTGTAGTTCCCTGGATTCTCCTTCTTCCCTTTTTTTAAAAGATGGGCACAATATTTGCCTTTTTCCAATCATTCGGGACCTCCCCAGATCACCATAAGTTTTCAAAGATAATGGCTAATGGCTCTGCAATCACATCAGCCAACTTCCTCAGTGCCCTGGGATGCATTAGGTCTGTCCCCATGGACTTATACATGTCCAGCTTTCCTAAATAGTCCTTAATCTGTTCTTTCACCATTAAGGGCTGCTCACCTCCTCCCCATACTGTGCTCCCCAGTGCAGGAGTCTGGGAGCTGATCTTGTCTGTGAAGGTAGAAAAAAAAGCATTGAGTACTTCAGGTTTTTCCACATCATCTGTCACGAGGTTGCTCCCCCATTCAGTAAAGGTCCCACACTTTCCCTGACCTTTTTCTTGTTGCTAACATACCTGTAGAAACCCTTCTTGTTAGCCTTCACATCCCTTGCCAGCTGTGACTCCCAGTTGTGCTTTGGCCTTCCTGATTACACCTCTGCATGCTCAAGCAATATTTTTATACTCCTCCCTAGTCATCTGTACAAGTTTCCACTTCTTGTAAGTTTCCTTTTTGGGTTTAAACTCACCGAAGATTTCTCTGTTAAGCCAAGCGGGTTGCCTGCCATATTTGCTATTCTTTCTACACATTGGGATAGTTTGTTCCTGCACCCTCATTAAGGCTTCTTTAATATGCAGCCAGCTTTCTGGCTCCTTTTCCCCCTCATATTAGCCTCCCAGGGGATCCTTCCCATCAGTTCCCTGAGGGAGTCAAAGTCTGCTTTTCTGAAGTCCAGAATCCATATTCAGCTGCTCTCTTTTCTTCCTTTTGTCAGGATCCTGAACTCGACCATCTCATGGTCACTGCTGCCCACATTGCCACCCCCTTCTGCTTCCCCTACCAATCCTTCCCTCTTTGTGAGCAGCAAGTCAAGAGGATCATGACCCCTAGTTGGTTCCTCCAGCACTTGCATCAGGAAGTTATCCCCAACACGCTCCCAAAAACGTCCTGGATTGTCTGTGCACTGCGGTATTGATCTCCCAGCAGATGCCAGGGTGACTGAAGATTAGGGGGTCTAGGAGCTGCCTGAGTAGATGATGGGGCTGTGTACTTTTCTCCCACCAACCTAAATGGGTCTGTGTAGCTGAGCAGCCATAATCTCCCCCTCCTGTCCTGCAGAGTTGCAGGGGCTTCCTCGCCCAGGGAAGCATGCTGGCACCTGCAGAGTGCCCTCCAGAGAAGAGGTCAAGCAGCATATTAGCTACTGAATACAGAAATGGTGACTCCAGAGCAGAGCAGTGGGGCTAGCAGGGAGTGCGACAGGCCAGAGGATGAAAAAAAAAGGCCATGAAATAGGCTGTGTAGTAAGATGAGGCCCTGAAACATAAACTCTTGCATCAGAGGCCTGGTATGAAGCCTAAGGCCTAAACTAAAGTAATGGTCATGACTTTGCTTACGTAAAGCAAAGTGAAGCTGTGAGCCAGAGGCAGGTCCTGCTCACAGAATCTGACAAGAAAAGGGCTGATGGTGCAAAAATACACATACCTAAAAGGTACAGGGCACTAGGTATGGAAACACGTGCCAGAATGGTACCAGAAAACTCTGGTACTAGCACATTCCCCACAGATAACAGAAACAGGCTGACCTATCCTAAAGACAGGGCCAGGAAGGTAATAAGATAGAGTTGTTTTGTGAGAGATGGCACCCTGACACGTAGAGGGGTTGCGCCTCTCTGCGTCAGGAGTGATGTGTAACTTGTTTGTACCTGGGTATAAGAATGCATCCCTGAGTGGATGTCTTGGTCTGGCCTCAGGGGCAGTGGTAAATCCCACCACTGACTGAGCCGGTCCATTGTCACGGAACATATATGTACTAGCAGAACTGTAGATAACTCATCCGGGGTGCTAGAGGCTCTGTTTCGTTTGGCAATAAACCTGGCTGGGTGCCTTCATACCTTATCGGAGTCTGTGGTCATGGGGGGTTCTCTCGGGGTCTGCCGTGTCAGTGATCCTCAGAGCCGGAGCAGCACACAGAGGGAACAGACACACGCAGCCGTCTGCTATCAACATTGGATAGAGCAGAGCACCACACCCGTGACTTCTGATAACAGGCTGCAAATCCCTTTCCCACGTCTTCAGAGACTTCAGACCTGACAGGCTACCCCCTACCCCCTCGCTTCTTACTCAGAACCAAATCCCCTACCCCACCCCCTGCCCCACCCGTTCCCTGAGGCCTGGCCCCCACTCGCTCCATCCCCCCCTCCGTCTGCCACTTGCTCTCCCCTACCCTCACTCACTTTCACTGAGCTGGGGCAGGAGGTTGGGGTCTGGGAGAGGCGTGAGGGCTCCGGCTGGGATTGCGTGCTCTAGGGTGGGGCCGGGGAAGAGGAGTTTGGGGTGCTGGAGGGGGCTCTGAGCTGAGGCAGGGGGTTGGAGTGCAGGAGAGGGTTCGGGATGCGGGATCCCATGGTGCTTACCGCAGCTCCTGGGAAGTGGCCACCATGTCCTTGCAGCCCCTAGATGCATGGATGACCAGGAAGGCTCTGCGCACTGCCCTTGCACCCCACAGGCTCCGCCCCCACAGCTCCCATTGGGTGCGGTTCCCGGCCAATGGGAGCTGCAGAGCCGGCCCTGGGGTAGGGGCAGCGCACAGAGCCTCCCTGGCCATCCATGCATCTAGAGGCTGCAAAGATCTGGCGGCTGCTTCCAGGAGCCACGTGGAGCTAGGGCATGTAGGAAACCTGTCTTAGTCTCAGACCCTGGCTGTGCTGCCAACCGGAACTTAACGGCCCGCGTGTCAGTGGTGTAAATCCAGAGGGACCCTGCAGGAGTCTGGTGTAAATCCAGAGGGACCCTGCAGGGGTCAATGGGGTTATCTCAGGGCAGGAGATGAGGCTCGGGGCCTTCTCACTCCGACCCTCTCAGTGTCCCCTCTCTCCTTGCAGGCCCAGGCTTTCCAGGGGCTCAGCCCTGCACAGTGCTGGCTTCTGGAAGAGTGGTCGGGTGTTTTCTCTAGTCAACAGGCAGCAGCTGAGACAGAGGAACCCTGCTGGCTCCAGACAAATCACTATAATCTCTGCCTCCACTTCCTTCTGCTCGGTGAGAGCCAGGTATCTTTCCCATTTAGGTAATAACAGACTGCTGGCAAAGCCTCCAGCGCAGAGCCGAGCTGCAGGTGATCAGCTGGTGCTGTGGAGTCTGGCTCCAGTTCAGCGACTTGCTTTCCGGTGATAACCGGGGGCTTTCCCGGGGCTCTGCCAAGGAAGGGCCTTCGTTCCCCAAGTGCAGCCTGCTTGGGGAACCTTCTGGGACGTCACTGAGCTCTGGAGGCAGCATCACCCCTGCTGGGGGGCCAGAGGGGGCTCTGGGGAGGGGTGAGGGCAGAGAAGGGGCGAGGGTACAAATTATTGAGATAGCAGCTAGTTGAGACACAAGGAGGGTGTCTCATGAAAAAAACACTAGTTTTCTTAAAGTGATCATGACAAAAATACTCCCCAGTTTGGTTCAAACTCCCCTCGAGCACGGAACCTGGTTTGATGATTGAAACCAAACGTTTTGCCCACATTTTTTTTTTCTTGTTTCATTTCCCCTGCCCCGCCATCTTTCCCATTTGCCACTGAAAATGGACAGGGAAAGGGAGAGAAGTTGGGGAAGGGGAAAAGAAAACAAATCAAAACTAGATTTTTTGAGGGGGAGGAGTGGACGAGGCAGTTATTAAAATAGCAGAAAAAATAGGGGAAAAAAAATAACCATTTTCCACACACATGCAAAGTCATGTAGAAAAAGGCCATTTTTCACACACTCCCTTTGCACCAGAAACATCAACCAGCTCACAAAGCCCACCCCCCCTGCCCCAACACACACACTGGGGAGACTGGACATTTGTTACAGCTCTCAGCCCCCTCTGCCAGAGGCCCCTGCGCTTCCCAAAGAGGAGTGGGGGTGGGGGGAAGGAGGAAGCTCGGGGGAGGCAGGGGGAATGAGGGAGGTGTGTGTGTGTGTGTGTGTGTCTGAGAGAGAGAGAGAGGGGGGCCAACGTGTCAGGGCTGTGACTGCAGCTGACAAGTTTGCTTAATAGAAATAAATATTCATATAATTGATTAGCCATAATTACAACCCAAATCTCCCCCTCTTCACCCAGCTCAATGAGCCTGTGACCAGCATAGGGAGAAAAGAGAGCAGCAAGGCATGTCTCTATTGCTGGTATTATGAGGAGGTCTCTGTTCCTAATAGGAAACGGCTGCCTTGGACCTTCTCATCCCACAGCTCCTTGTCCCAGAATAGCCCCCAGACCCCACACCAGGAATAGGCCTCCCTCAATAGCCGTCCCTTCTCAAGAATCCCCTGTGCCAGACTGGAATGATGCTGTAGCTACAGATCTCCCTCCACCTAACTCAGCTGGGATGTGTCTGCACTGGAGAACGCCCCACTCCAGAGTTTTTAAGCCCAGGCCTTTTTGCAGTGTAGACGTATCCTCTGACTCCCCTCTGCCCCCCACTAGCAGCCTTCTCACTAGTCTCGATTCCCCATTCCTCTCACTAGGGTGAGTCTCTACAGGCCAGAGATCCACCCCCAGCTGCGGCCTCCTGGGAGGTGAGATGGGATCTAGGCCTGCAGCCAGATCTGGGGTGAGGAGCAGAGCGAGGCCGGTTTCCAGCCCCATTCCTTCACCTTGCCAGGAGGGGGCCAGCGCTTGGTCCTCTGCTCTGCTTTGACAGTGATGCCTTTGCTGGTTGGGGTGGGGTGGGGCGGGGGAGTGAGCGTGTGCAGAATGGCAATGCCCCCCTGGTGGCAGCAGGGAGCGCCCCAGCCAGGTGAGGGGTTGGGGGAGTCCCGAGAGCACAGAGAGGCTGGGAGGAAGGCCGTGGGCCTTCTCCCTGGGAAGGAGGGGGCTGGTGCCCCAAAGCCCTGGAAGCCACAGCCTGCTGGAGCTAAGCAGAAGGACCCATCACCAGGAAGGCCTTTTGCTGCTATTCCTGGCTGTGCAGGCAACCCAGACACCCGGGGTAGCATGGGGGTGCTGGGTGGCTAATGAGGACTCAGGCATTCCCCCTGCCCCTTTCACACCAGCACGGCCGATCTCCCGGGGCAGCACGCGGTGGGAGGAGAAGGTCCAGAGAACGAAATGACGTGTGAGTTCCTGGGACAGGCCCCATTCATCTTCGTCAGTGGGCGGGGGAAGAATTGGAAATGGCAGGGCGAGATTAGACGGCAGCGCATCCCTGTCACAGTCATTTAGATCCCAGCCATCGGGAGAGAGCGTGAGCGCTTATGGTGCTGTTCATTCGGGAACCTTGGACACGGCGCTCCCCTGCCTCTGGGAGCCGGCCCTGGGGCAGTGGGGGGGCAAGCCGCTCAGACCCTGTGACATTTGAGAATGGGAGGAGTGGGTGGCTCGTAGTAGAACTGAGCACCACCCTCAACCCCTGCCCCAGTCTGATCTTCCCTTTCCTCCTATGCTGCACCCTGTCCCCTAAAACTCAGTCTCCCACTCCAAAGCACCCCCCAACCCCCACCAAAGGAGAAGCCTCATTTGGTTTCAGTAGTACAGGGCACATGGCACATAGTTGAGCAGTGCTGATTCCACCCAGTAGGGGGCTAGCACGGCAGCAGCACTGAGGGGCACTATAGCAATGCCTCGGAGAGCAATGCACCAGTCAGCTATCAGAATGGAGGACAAACCGCCCTGGTGACAAACCTCAGAACTAAATTTGGGTCTGAATCCAACCCCCCGAGTTCAGGCATGGCTGGGCTTGAGGAGTCAATTTGGTCTTTTTACAGCAGTCGGTGCAAAGGACATTTGGCTCCGGAGCTGAAGTTTAACCCAGAATACAGTTTTGGGCCCATCTATTTGTCCAGTGCACTCATAAGCTTCCCCACACCTTCCTCTGGGCTGTGCTGTTTATGTGCCTTGCCATATGCACCCCTCTCTAAGCTGAAGAGCCTGAAACCCCTGGCTTCCTGCCCAGCTTCCACCTCCCTGGCTTGCAAATGATTTCTAGAAAGCTGTTTAAAATATATTATTCTCCCAAGGAGGAGCCGATAAACAGGCATGGGAGGGGCAGGCGCAGGAGGCACAATGCAGTGAGCTCTCATATTTTCTGGCTTCGCGTTGTTCTCCTCCTGGCCTTTTACCAAGATCGATGGCCATTTATTACTAAAATAAATTACCAGCTGTGTGCAGGAGTCCTTGATGGGAGGGGGGAACAAGTGTCAGCCTTCCCTCCGTCTGCGTGCGCTTGTGTGTGTGTGTGTGTGTGTGTGTGTGTGTGTGTGTGTGCGTCACCCGCGCCGCCTGTGACGCGGGAGCGGAGCGTTTTTGCTAGCCATCAAGCTGTCAAATTTACTATCTAATGGAGTGTGCACGTGCTGTGATTTCTAGCAGGGAGCCGCAGGAGGATGGCTGTCTGGGGCCAGTGCAAATGTCCAGTGTCTGGCTGTTGGAGCCACACAGCTCATTCATGTAGTGAGTATGTGGGTGCTGTGAACGTGTGCCCATTCTGTGTGCGGCCAGGGCTGGGGGCCTCTCGGAAGGGTGTGTATTCAAGCAGGGTGTGCCTGTCTAGCGAACTTAGTGTGCCTTGTATGCATTATGTGAGTAGTGTATTGGTGCTGTGCTGGGTAGAGTGAGTGATGCATGAATGACTTGGGAGATGAGATTTTTACACTGGAGCCTTGGAAGGAAGACAAACTTGCCCCCTGGCCTCCCCTCCTCAAAACCCCCTGGAGAAGGGAAACCCGCTACCTCCATTCCTGTCTCGCTGGATTAGTTGGGTGGATGAGTTGAATAACCACCTGCTCTGTCGCCTTTTGTGTTACCCACCTGTTGCCTGTCTTTCTCCCCCTCCCCCACAAAAATAAGCTGGTAGCATTTTTTAAAAATCAGAGGATTTCTGGCAAAGTTGCCAGCTGAGGGCAAGATTCTAAGCCCCTCTCTCCTACCCTACCCCTGCCCCTCTTGATCCAGCCTTCCCCACACTGGAGCCGATGAGAGACGCAGAGGTTCAATCCCGGAGACATTAATAAAAGAGACCAGACAAAAACCCTCACGTTCCTTCTTGTGGGTGATCGTGTGCTTCGCCTCCGAGATACGGGCCTTGCCGCTTGGAATTAATTCCCCATCCCTGGTGCATTGGCAACATAACTAATCTGGCTGTGCTGGGCTTGCTGCGGATTTCCTGGTGGACAGAGCCCTCTGCAGGAGGAAAGGGGGAGGAAGGAGGGACCAGAAAGGAGCCAGGGAGAGGTTATAGAAAACAGGGGTGGCAGGAGAGAGGAAGAGACGCAAGGACCTTGCAAAGTACAGGGTGGGGAGAGTCTAATTCCCTCCATTCCCTTGGGATTCCTGCAATTCCCTTCCTATCCACCATCCCCCGGCTTGTGGGGACCTCTCCCAGTGAGCATCATGGTCTTCCATGGCTTCCTGCCACTTCTCCCCTGGCCTGTTATAACGCTCACCCCCCACCCCTCAGCTGCTCAGTGCCTTTCTACGTCCCAATACTGCGCTGAATCATCGCCCTGGGTGTGCAGTTTACCAAAGAAGGCAACGTGCCATCCTTCAGTACCGTCCGTGCAATTCTCATCTTTTAATGATCATTCCACCCTACGGCTTGTGTGGGTTTTTTACACAAGAGACCAGAGTTCAAAACCCCAGGGCAATGTATGTGCTGGGCGTCCCCACTCTCCCCGCTCCTGGCTGGGGGTAGCTGGGACGCAGAGATCTGCCCCCCTGAAATGGTGCAGCTGAGCGACCCCCGGGAATGCTGCAGTCTGGGAGAAGACCCACACGAAGGCCTCTCCAGCCCCTCAGCCCCTCACAGAGACCTGTTTGCCAGCCCCTGAGCAGGAGAGACTACAGAGGTAGCAGAGCAAAGTTGTTACCCTGCCCGACAGTACAGTACCAAAGTGCGTCATTTCTCCTTGTCCCCACCAAACCGCCTTGGCTTCTTGCAACCCATTGTCAATGTACACACTTATACACTGGGGACTCCAAACGATTACTGCTGTCTTCAGGGGCACAGTGTGGGGGACCCTGGAATGGCAGGGTGCAGAGAGGGCCCCACAGTGCTTGGGGATCACGTCCCTTGGGCTCCGGTTTTACACTGGGGTTCTTAACACCAGTGACACCCTCTCCGTGGTCAGAGGCCTCTCACTTCTCAGGTTTACTTGCGCAGAAGAGATGCAGCTGGCTCTTGAAGTCTGCTGCCGGCTTGAACAATCTTGGGGGGTGGAAACCTTCTTGGGATTCCCCCAGAAGAGCCCACAGGCCTGCTGCCCAGCTCAGTAGCTAGGGAGGGAGTCTGAGAAACCAGACTTCTGCAGGACTGTCCCAGCCGAGGCTAGGGGCTGGAGACTCCTGCAGCCTGTCCAACGCGAAGAGGCCAGTGTGAGGCAGACATAAGGCTGCGTCTTGACATAGAGCCTCCGTCCGTTCAAGTGCAGAGGAGGCTGTGCCCACAGCCCCGGCCTCCAGATCCACGTCGGCATCAACCTATTCCCCTTCAGATTTGAACTCCCGGATTGGAAAGGGAGGAGCCAAATGGGGCCTGTCAGCCTGTCAGTCATCTTCTGGCCAGTCAGGAAGTAGGGGAAGGTGCTGGTCCCCAAGCGTCCTTCGCTGGTAGAGCCCAGTGGGGGAGGATACGGCCCAGCGATTAAAGATCATCTGGGCAGCAACAAGTGGGCTGGCAGGTGGCTCAGTTTTTGCTGGCGATCTTTTTCTTACGGGCTGAGACCAGGTCGTAGAAGGGATCCTGGGTGATGCTGGTCCTGGATAGAGGAGGAACGAGCGTGAGATTCAGGACTGGGAAATGACATGGAAAACCACACGGGTCTCTCCCAACCTGCAAACAGTGGACCCTCCTCCCGCCCCAGAACAGGGGCTCTGCAGGCCCCTCAGCAGCACCCGGCGCCTCCCACTAGTGTAGAGTCAGGCTCCGCAGGTCAGAGGAGGAACCTGAAGGTTCATTGCAAGGGCCTCCAGGCTCTGGATGGCTAATCCACTGGAGCCATAGGGGTGGAGAGGCGAGGGGGTCAGGGACGCTCACAGGTGCTTGAATGTGAACACTTATCTCCCCGGGGGGCGGTGCCCCTCTGCTCCCTGGTCTGTAAAATAGCTGCTGCCCAAGTGCCTCTGCATGTTGGCACGGCGTTGCCATTCACGTCTCTGCCTGCTGGCACACCACAGGCAGCTCTTGCTTCTGCTAGTGCCGTGTCTCCCCTGGCCTGAGTCCACTCCACCCCCTTTCGCCCTGCCTGGGGGGAGCCCTCTCGTCTCCCTCAGGGCCCGTCCCCTTACCGTATCGCTTCTATCCACAGGTCCCGCTCCTCCGGCGTGGCTGCCGAGATCTTGTAGGACTGGTGCTTGCCTTCTACCACCTTCCCATCCCCATCTGTCTTGCAGGCTTTAATCTTCTGCCCCTTGCAGTTGGGGTTGAAGAGCTCGAAGCAGTTCTGCAGGGAGAGAGGTGGAGGGGGTCAGGCAGTGAGTCCATCGTTCCAGGGGCCCAGCTTTGGGCGGTCACGCTAAGGGAGTTTGCAGAGGTGGCAGTGGGCTTGTCTTTTCCTGAACTGGGTCCAGGACTTTGCCTGTCATGCTCCAGGGATCTGAGCACTGCTGACTTAGATTCCAGTAGCTCAGAGGCTTCACAAGTAAAAACCGCACCACTCAGCACTCAGTGACTCCTGCACCGCCATGGCCACCAAACCATAATTTACAGACAGAGAAAACAATGGCTAAGACTCTGGAAAACACCCTGTGGTTTGTGCTGCACACTACGCAGTCTACCAGAGACAGTCATTCGGGAACACCGTCTAACAGCTTTTGGGCACCTCTAACAATACAGCATCCCCTGCCATACTGCAACCAGCACGGGCTATGTCCAAGGGACAGACAGAGAGGTGGGCAGGTTGAGGAAAGCTTTCCTGGGGAACCCCTCTAACAGCACAGTGTGATTTCTTATTCACAGACTTTAAGGCCAGGAGAGACCATCATGATCATCAGTTCTGACCCCCTGCACATTGCAGGTCACAGTATCTCACCCACCCACTCCTGTAATAGACCCCTAACCTCTGGCTGAGTTACTGGCATCCCCAAATCATGGTTCAAAGTTACAGAGAATCCACCATTTACACTAGTTTAAACCTGCAAGTGACCTGTGCCCCACGCTGCAGGGGAAGGCAAAAAATCCCCAAGGTCTCTGCCAATCAGACCTGGGAGAAAATTTCTTCCCGTTCCCAAATATGGAGATCAGTTGGACACTGAAACTAGAACCAAATCTAGAGCTGGGCAGAGAAAGGTGCTTTCGTTTTGTGGAAGATTCCAATATTTCACAGTCTGGTTCCATTCAAACTCAGAACAAAACCCCAAACATTTCAGCAGTGTTCATGAAAGGGAAAGCCTGGGGTCCCTGATCGCAAGGCCCACCAGGCAGACACCTGGGAAACAATCTACTCTAATAGCTCAGAGCCTTCCCCATCTAGTGTCCCATCACCAGCCGTTGGAGATATTTGCTGTGAGCAGTCACAGACCAGTTACATGCCATTGTAGGCAGTCCTGTCACACCATCCTCCCACCCCACTAAACTTATCAAGCTCAGTCTTGAAGCCAGTTAGGTTTTTTTCCCCCACGGCTCCCCTGGGAAGGCTGTTCCAGAAGGTCACTCCTCAGATGGTAAGAAACCTTCGACAAATTTCAAGCCTAAACTTGTTGCTGGCCAGTTTACACACTTCCTCCAAAGCAGCACACTGTGGTGTGGCACAAACTCTTGATGAAGGAATCAAATCTAGAGCTGGGCAGAGAAAGGTGCTTTCATTTTGTGGAGGATTCCAATATTTCACAATCTGGTTCCATTCAAACTCAGAACAAAACCCCAAACATTTCAGCAGTGTTCATGAAAGGGAAAGCCTGGGGTCCCTGATTCAGAGAGAATCTGCCTGCCAAGTGAGCTGCAAAGGTGCTGGGTGGGTGAGCTTGCAGGATGCCAGGCAGGTTTCGAAAGCTGCCTGGTTTCGGGAGGAACTCCATCCAAACTGAACCATCACCACAGAATGTTTCAATTTCAGCTAGTTGGCAAACTCCCATGAAAAACTTCACTGGAATTTTTCCACCCAGCTCTAAAAGAACTATAACTTCCTGGCCTGAAGTCAAGACCCTTGTGCCTTGAGTGATCAGGTCTTGCTCCAGCCCCTGCTCCAGTGTACCAGGAGCTGCTATAGAGAGGGACAGGACAGCCAATAGACAACTCAAACATACCGAGCTTGATACTGATTTTCCACCAGTGTAACCTGACTAAAGGGCCATTGACTTCCATGTGTTACTCCTGGTCGATAGCAGCGTAACAAAGACTAGAACTGCAACCTCGCCGACAACCTCAGCAGAGAGGCCAAGCGCTGAGCAGGCTATGGGGAATGACCTCCCCCTGCCACCCGCAGCGACAGCCCATCCTAGACAGACCTGAAGCATATCAGCAGGGCTAGGGTGTGTGGGAAGTTTTTCCTGCCACTGCCCATGTTGTGGCTGCTCATCTTGGAGGTAAAGGGAGGGGCTGGGCTCTGCAGCTGCTGATCCCGTGTGTAGATCCAGAGTGCTGCCTGGCACAATGCCACTGAGCGGGGCGCGAGGAGATAAATCGGCTAGCGTCTCTGATGACACACGCTTGTCGCGGTACCGAACGGTGGAGACTTACTGGCTTTTTGGGGTCGTCCACCTTCCGAACCGAGAGATTCTCCAGGGGGATGATCCCCAGAGGTTCTTTATCCTGGAAGCCAACCAGAAGCAGGTATGAGAGTCTGACATGCGCCCAGCCCAGTGAAGTGTTGCTCCCCATTGCCCTGGCAGGCACCCCAGCATTATGGCAAAGCAGGCCCCCAACAGAAACACACTGGCAAATCAAAGGGGCGCTTGGTGCCATGGCTGTAGCTGGCCAGATTTCTGCCTGACAGACGGTACCATGTGGTTGATTCTAATCAGTCTGCAATGGAAGCTATGGGTCATAGCCTGGGGCGGTGGGTGGGAATGGGGGGGCTTAGTCTGACTGCAGTCCTGGGATGACAAAGTGGGGTGTATCCCCATCCCTCATTACCCCTGGAAAATACAGCCCCTCCCCCCCTCCCCGGGAGAAATCTGGATGACTGGAGTGCAGCCTTACCGTGGTGTATTCAAAGTAGTACAGGCAGTTGTCAGTCAGAATGAACCAACGGCGCTTCCAGGTCTTCACCCGGCCTCCTAGGGGCAGCAAGATTCAAAGTGTGTCAGTTCCTGACAGCCTCCCCTCATTCCAATCACTCCCTGAAGGTTAGTGCCCAGGGGTATAACATCCACCCCATGCTGAACGCACACACCGGGAGCTGGCCCAGTTCAGGACTGAGGGGAAGGGCAGCACCTTGAGCAGACTGGCTTTGGGAAGTGCAGGCATGGGCTGGCTAGAGAACAGCCAGCAGGTTTGAACACCAGGGGTCAGGCTGAACCCGTGGCTGCTGCAGACCTTCATACCACGCTCATGGGGGAGAGCTGCACAAGGAGGCGATTCTTACCCAGTTTAAGGAGCCAGCCCTCCCGGCTGGGGTTGAAGAAAGTGTGTGTGAGGTCGTTCCCATCGTCCTCCGGGATGGAAAATGGCTCGTTCTTGATGCTCTCGAACAGATTCTGCCCCACAGAAAGAGGGAGAGAAATTAAAAAGCTGGCCTAGGGTGACCTGACTTAGCTCACGGACATTCCCTACATATGGATAGATGGGGTTGTTGGCTACGTGGTACCCCTTAATGATCATCTCACAGGGACAAAATGGGAGTGGTGTAGGGAGACCAGATGTCCGGATTTTACAGGGACAGTCCAGATATTTGGGGCTTTTTCTTACATAGATGTCTATTCCCCCCCACCTTCTGTCCTGATTTTTCATACGTGCTCTCTGGTCACGCTACAGTGAAAGTTCAACATCCCTGTGCCGAAACAGGCCCTACTTACATATGCACAGACACACACACACTCAATGGGGAACACTCCTGTAAGTGAGCAATCAGGTGTGGGTACACACACACACATGCCTATGCGGACAGCATGCTATTTTGCACAGAGACAAACAAGCACAGAGGGTAGCAATGAGCAATGAGAAGAACACACTCTCTTTCTCTCTCTCTCCCTCTCTCTCTCTCCCCCCCTCTACCAGGCACACCCCGGTACAGTGCACAGCTGTGGGAGGGGGATTCTGGTTTCTTGTCCCGTACGAAGATGACACTGTACTACCGGGGTTTGACATCATTTATTATGCAAAGTTCTGAGTAAAAGGTTCCTGCAATTTCCTCCAAACAACCGTCAGGAAGTGACATGATGCCAGAAAGCGGAGCCCTTCACGCTGAGGGAGAAGTGGGGCTGAGGGGTGCTAACAAAGCCAGGGGTGCTGCTGGGGTAGCTGTGTGTGGTGATCAGGACACAGTCGAGCTAGGGTTCTGAATGCCAATCCACCACTGTGGCCTGGACGAGCCCCCTGATGCCAACCACAAAGGGCGCATGGTTATATAACAATAAACCCCAAGAGGCCTGACAAACTCACTACACCCAACACACAGCTTTTAGACTATTTAGCCAAACACTGTTTTGTAAGGTATCATATGAAAACTGGTGCCACGCTGGTCATGACGATCACTGTGTGATGTATGTCCGGGTTGTGTATAAACAGTTGTGTATGGGTGCTTGGCAATATGTTCTTACAATACGTTGTGGAGGCAGCTGATTAGCAAGCTGGCCTTGAAGAAAGGAATGTGGCTTTATCTGTCAGCATGGATCAAGCTCTGAGACAACAGCATGGCTTGATCACAAGGAAAGTACATTTGCATCCAAAGTGAGCATGCCAACTGAGAAAGCAAATTGACCGAAGGATGAGGAGCGGGCTTACTGCCTGCATCCCAAAGAACAAGCAGCTGAGGAGAGAAACCTTGGGGTTACTTTTCAGAGCATACATTTCTAAGGTTTTCTGGACTACAAAAGGAAGCAAGGGGACTCTGTTATCCATCACCTAGGGGACAATGCACGCTCTGATCCTGTGAATCGTGGGGCATCCTGCCCTTGGGGCTGGGGATGCTAGGCGAAGATCGCTGCTTGCTAAGTTTGAGTCACTAGAAAAAGTGTGCTTTTTGTGTCATTTCTAACCATCCCTTTTCCTCTTGCTCTGGATCTCTTCTATCTCTCTTCTGTGTTCAGACACTTAGGCTTGGCTTTACTACAAACCACCTCAGTGCTGCGTAGTAAGGTGAAGTGTCTCCTCAGCTGGCTGGAGGATTCTGTCTCTTTGGAGGCAGCAGCAGACTTGGTATTTCGCTGGGCATCCAGGGCTGGGGCAAGTCGCTGCACTTTTCCTGGGGGGTTGGGAACGGGTTCACTGAATGATACCAGCAAGGCCAGGTTCAGCCTGGCAGAGTCTTGAGGAGTTTGTTGGAGAGGTGGACACACGGGACAGGGAGGGGGAGTAACGCAGTAGTTTAGAGTTCTGGGCACCCCAAGAAAGAGTTATATTCGCGGCACTGTGCAGGGCCCCTCTTCACAGGCTAAACCTGAGCTGGAGACATTAACCCCGTATCCCCAGTATCCTGTGAGAAGAGGGAGCTTTCATGCCACCTTCCCTGAGACTCAGCTACGCAGTAGCTGGTCTCCAGAGCTCTGGGAATTGCCTGGGAGAAGCAAGGTAGCCACACAAGGGCCACGGAGTGCTGCTCTGCTCTCTTGGAAACCTGGCCATTAAGGCCCTTCCTTGCCCAAGCCTAATGACTCCCTCTCAAAAGTACAGATCCCCGTCTGGGTACCGACACTGCCAAGGGAGCCAGAGGGTGAATCTATAGGGAGTGCCACCAAGGTTCTCTGAAGAGGGAGGCCTAGCGAGAGGGAGAATGGCCCCTGGACAATACAGGATTTCACCATGTAACTAAATACCTTGGGGCTTTCCGAGGCTGGGCCAGGTGCACAAGGCCATTTGGGGTCAGAGAAACCTGAGCTACAAATAGCATGAGGTGTGCAGAAAGAGACACCAGAGACCTTCCTTGAGCAAACGCCCCTCAGCGAAGACATGTGACAATCGCAGAGCCAGGCTCTGAGACCCTTATTCATGTCAGCACCTTACTCCGTGAGTCGTCCCCCCGGGAGTCAATGGGTGTTACCCAGTGTGAGTAAGGGCTTCAGAATTTGGCCCACAATGACGACATCATCATGCTCCAAAGGTACACACCCTGTACCCTGAACAGCTGACACAAAGGCTGGGGTTAAGGGAGTCAGGTGCCCTGCTCTCTTGGCAAGTTGTTGTGTGTTGGGCTCGCTCCATGAGGCCCATTGAAAGACCCAGCCCTACAAAGACAGGCATGCCCACACACAGATACACAGTCGCACACACACGTACCACCCACGCATCCCTGAAAGACCCACCCACCGCTAATCACACTCGCACCTGTACATGCAACCCTGGCATGTGGTGGGGACACTGTCCCACGCACACACTACATACTCTCCGCACCACACTCTCCTGCTCTGCAGCACACCCTGGCCAGCAAGGCCACATTGGCAGGCTCTCTCCAATGCGCCTTCCCTGTCCCCCAGCCACGGCACCGTCTCTCATCTTCCAGACACCCATACCCACCTCCTGAAGCAGCCCCGCTCCCCCAGCATGGGAGAGTCCACTTATTTCTCCTGTCTCAGCAACTGGGCAACTAGGGTTGCCAACTTTCTACTCGCACAAAACCGAACACCCTTGCCCTGCCCGTGCCTCACCCCTCCTCTGAGGCCCTTCCCCAGCTCACTCCATTCTCGCCGCCCTGCCCGGTGGCTCGATCATTTTCACAGGCTGGCTCCGGGGGTTGGAGTGCGGGAGGGAGTGAGGGCACTGGCTGCAAATGCGGGCTCCAGGGTGGGGCCGGGGATAAGGGGTTTGAGGTGCAGGAGGGGGCTCTGTGCTGGGGGGTGGAACTGAGGGGTTCAGACTCAGAGTATGGAAGGGGGCTCCGGGCTGAGGCAGGAGGTTGGGGTATGGGAGAGGGGACTGGCTCTGGGCTGGGGATTTGGGTTCTGGGGTGGGGCCAGAAATGAGGTTTCAGGGTGTGGTAGGGGGCTCTGGGCTGGGGCAGAGGGTTGGAGTGTGGGGGGTGAGGACTGTAGCTGGGGGTGCAGGCTCTGGTGTGGGGCCAGGGATGAGGGGTTGGGGTCCAGGAGCGTGCTCTGGGCTGGGGTCGAGGGATTCAGAGGATGGGAGGGAGATCAGTGTTGGGGCAGGGGAACAGGGTGTGGTGTGGGTGAGGGGTGCAGGCTTCAGGTGGAATTCACCTCAGGCAGCTCCTGGAAGTAAGCTCCTGAGTGAAGGTCTGGCCAGGCAGCTCTGCGCGCTGCCATGGCCGCAGGTGCCACCCCAGCAGACCCCACTTGCTGCATGGCTCCCAGCCAATGAGAGTTGTGGAGCTGGTGCGCGGGGCAGGGACAGTGCGCAGAGCTGGGGCGGAGGGTGGGGGGCATACCACTGCTTCTGGGAGCCATGGGGAGCCACAGTAGGCAGGGAGTCTGCCTTAGTCTCGCTGCACCACTAACCAGACTTTTAACGACCCGGGCAGCGGTGCTGACCAGAGCCACCAGGGTCCCTTTTCGACCAGGAGTTCTGGTAAAAAACCAGACACCTGGCAACCTTGTGTGGGGCGGCATCTTGGGCCTAGCAGACCCTTGTCTTCTTGCGCTCCCAGAGCCACCGAGGAGGGAGGGATACATGGACTCTCCCACTCATGGGGACAGGAAGAAGCCACCCAGAAATCAGCGCAACGCCCCAGGAAGAGGTATTGATGATGCCTTTGGCTGGGTCGGGTATTTCTCCCAGCTCAGCACCCGGCAGCAGGTCAGGGGAGCAGGCCGGAGCACTTACCCGCAGGAGCTCTTCAGGCAGGTCCCCTCCATTGTTGATGCCTCGGTTCATGGCCACGAACCTCTCAAAGGGGGGCTTGTCCTTCACGTTGGGGTTGTGCAGGCTGGTGTTCAGCATGATGACGGAGAAGGAGAGCACATAGCACGTGTCTGCCGGTGAGCGAGAGAGAGCGCACAGGGGTGGGTGGATGCTTGGCAGCTCCAGACACCCCTGCAGGTGGACTGTGCCTCTGGGGTTCTGGAAGGAGGTGGGTGGGAGGCTTCCCTGCTCCCTTTGAGGCTCTAGCAAGGTTCTCCCTGCAGTGGGAGGAGGCTGCTTCCTTTTGCCTGGGCTCTGCTAATGGCCTTGGATTGACTGTTCCTTTGGTCTCTGGTACCGAGCACTTGGATCCCATGGAGCTCTCGGAAAGCGGGTGAGGGTGCTCTCCCCACTGCTGCCTGATGGCCGGCACACGGGGCTTGTCAAGGGCCAGCCTCGTGTGTGGAGGGGACACAAGACCCAGCTGGAGGGTGTGACATTTTATTTGCCTCCTTTAACCGTGCGCCATTAAGTGACGATGCTGATTTAGGACAGGTGGCTCTTGATGCTCATAGACTTTGAGGTCAGAAGGGACCATTGTGATCACCAGTGGTTCTCACCCTGTGGCCGATGGGCCGCTTGCAGCCCAATCAGCACACAGCTGCAGGCCATGTGACAAGCTCAGGGCCATACGGATAATATTGGATGAGGCCCACAAAGGTGAATCAGTTAACCACTGTCCGACGTGCAGCACGGATGCTGATTCAGGTGAGAGGACACAGTCGCTGGCACACAGTTGTTGCGCCCCAGTGCTGGAACATGAAGTCTGACCCGTGGGCGCTAGGAGTACACTGAGGGAGGGGCGACCTGGGACAGTGTGGAGCTGTGGGACGGAGACACAAGCCTGATGGTGGTGACAGGAGGGGCTGGCTTGGCATTATAATGGCTGAGCTACCTGAGCACAGATCACTAACAGCACTGCTGCTGTCAGATGGCGAGGAGCCACTATCCTGAGGTGTTGAGTGCTGGCAAGGCTTCTGCAGCCAACTGCCTGAAGAGGGACAATGATGACGGTGTGTGGCATGAGGGGAAAGGAAGGAGAACAGCAAGAAGGAGGAGAGGAGATTGGCGAGGGGAAGGAAGGAAGAAGAGATTAGAGCTAACAGGGGAGGAAAAGGGAAATCAAGACAACAAGCGGACGCTCCTTTTGTAGGTAAGAGACTAGATCACAGAATCATAGAATATCAGGGTCAGAAGGGACCTCAGGAGGTCATCTAGTCCAACCCCCTGCTCAAAGCAGGACCAATCCCAACTAAATCATCCCAGACAAGGATGACCTTAAAAACCTCTAAGGACGGAGATTCCACCACCTCCCTAGGTAACCCGTTGCAGTGCTTCACCACCCTCCTAGTGAAAACGTTTTTCCTAATATCCAACCTAGACCTCACCCACTGCAACTTGAGACCATTACTCCTTGTCCTTGTTCATCCGCCACCGCTGAGAATAGCCAAGCTTCATCCCCTTTGGAACCCCCCTTCAGGTAGTTGAAGGCTGCTATCAAATCCCTCCTCACTCTTCTCTTCTGCAGACTAAATAACCCCAGTTTCCTCAGCCTCTCCTCCTAAGTCATGTGCCCCAGCCCCCTAATAATTTTCGTTGCCCTTTGCCTGAGCTCTTCTAATGGCCCTTGGGCTCTCCCCAATTTGTCCTCATCCTTTCTGTAATGGGGGCCCCAAAACTGGACACAATACTCCAGATGTGGCCTCACCAGTGCTGAACAGAGGGGAATAATCACTTCCCTCAATCTGCTGGCAATGCTCCTATTAATTCAGCCCAATATGCCGTCAGCCGTCTTAGCAACAAGGGCACACTGTTGACTCATATCCACGGTAATCCTTAAGTTCTTTTCTGCAGAACTACTGCTTAGTCATTCGGTTCCCAGTCTGTAGCAGTGCATGGGATTCTTCTGTCTTAAGTGCAGGACTCTTCATTTGTCCTTGTTGAACCTCATCAGATTTCTTTTGGCCTAATCCTTCAATTTGTCTGGGTCACTCTGGACGATATTCCTACCCTCCAGTATATCTCCTCTCCCCTTAGCTTTGTGTCATCCAGGAACTTGCTGAGGGTGAAATCCACCCATCATCCAAATCATTAATGTCCCCATCTGGGGTCAATCCATGTAGATTCCACTGCTTTTCCGCAGCTGAGTGGGTTCACACCAGTTGTGGACATGGCCCAGTGGGTTTCTCTCAGTGAAACGGAGAGAAGCGTTGTCCCTTGTCTCAAGAAAAGCTGCCTCAGGGGGAACTGGCAGAAGTGACAGGGGACCGGGGCCAAATCACCTGACCTGAGGGAAGCTAAAGCTGGAGGTGCCACCTCTACAGTTCAAACACTATATTTTGTGAGTGGTGGATCATGACCCCTCTTCAGCAAACATCTGAGCCAATGCTGGCAGCTGATCCCCCCCACCCCTCCTCTGCAGCTACCTGTCGACTGGAAGACTCCTGGGTTACACTGGCAGTACCAGTTGGCGAAGGCCTCCATCATCCGATCAATCTTCTGGGCTTCCCCGGGCAGTCGAAAGCTCCACAGGAACTGCCTACAAGGACACCGGGCCCGTGGGCTAGTCACGGACTCGCCAGGCAGGCTCCATGCTCCTAATGCACAGGGGTGACCTCCTTCCTCTCACGGACGTGCGGGGGTCCTCCCTCCACACAGGGAAGACAACATGGGCCCCTTTCTTCCCATGACGGGTGCGATGGGACACTCAGCCTAGGACCCAGGCAACTTTTTCCTCAGCACCCAATGAGACACCCAGTCTGGGAAACAGGGAGCCCTTCCTTCAGCTCCTAGGGCAACAACTAGACACCTTCCCTCAGAAATGAAGACCCTCCCTCAAAACAAGGGATCAGGACAGGACACCTGTGCCAGAGCCCAGGGCCTCTCTCCCCACCACATGGGTGTCCAGCAGGACGCTCTCTTAGCAAACGGGGACCTCTTGCCCCATTGTCAACAGCCTCCAACGAGACACCTCTTCCAGGACACCGGCTCCCGTGGCTGGTAGCGCACAACAGCCCAACGAGGAGCCCGGACAGGCAATATGAGAACTCAATGAGACACCTCTGAAACGGGGGTGGGGGAGTCTCTCACCTACAGCACACGGATACTGCCCACGTGGCCACCCCTGAAAACAGCAGGCCCTCTCTCCCCACGCTGGGACACCCCAGGAGGAAGGAGAGGGGCCAACCTATGAGAGAGTAGGATGCTCTCCTACGACGTGTAGGTGATTCTTCCCTAAGACAGGGAACCGCAGCAAGATGCCCTCCAGGGAAATGGGGGTCACGCTACCCAATGCACCACACAGCAATGGGACACTGCCTTGGGAAGTGGCTTCTCCTGCATCAATGCAGTCGGATACCCACGTATGAAAAGTGGGGGCCAGGGTCCCCTCCCCGTCCCCGCTCTGAGCTGTCTCCCTAGCCCCTTGCTCGCCTTTGCAGCCAGGCCTGAGCCCCTACTCTCAGGCCTCTATTGCTTTCCTCCTGTGTGCTCACTCACCGTAGTGCCTGCACCAGGTTGAGGTTGGCGAACGGGTGGCATTCCACAAAGGCCTGAAGGATCTGCAGGTTCGCCGGGTCCCTGATGGAGGGAACAGGGCCGAGTGGGCGGGTGTGGGGAGAGAAGGAGGCTGTGATTGAGTGCTTTCTGATGCAGTCTTACTAGGTGACTTAGAACAGAACTGGGCCCAGACCCCTCAGAGCTCCGATTCCCCCAGGAACATCTCTGCACACCCCCTCGCCCTGCTTTCAAAATTCAGATCCCCTTTCCCCACAAAAAGACACCAGGACCGATGGGAACATTGTTACACTGACGGCTTGTCTGCACCGGGGGTTCGCCCTAAGTACAGCCAGCAGCAACCAGTGCGGCTGCCCCAGTGCTAACCCCTTGCATCTACCAGATAAACAGCCGGAAGCTGAGCTATACATGGCTTATCTCCCTTTCAAGGATGGCCTAGTTTCCCTAGTGGAGGTAGCAGCTCTGCCTGTCTACACTACAGGTGGCTACAGTTCAGCTGCACTGGCGGCTGACATTGGGTCTAATCCCCACTGTAGACAAGGCCTAAGAGAGTTAGATCAGCTAGGGGAGACTCACCTCTCACCCAGGTAATCCCCGATGGCTGTCTTGTTCAGGCCTTCTCCTTTGTAGAGGAACCTGGCGATCTCTCGCAAGTCTGAGGACAGCACCTTGTGCTCGGTCAAGTACTGGATCCCCTGGGGGAAGAGCACACCCAGGTTGTGAGGGAGGAGGTTCTGGGGGGCCGGGGAAGGGCAATTTAATGGGGGTCCAGCCCAACCATCTCTTTTTTTGAAGAATAAATGGACATAAATCTGACATGAGGAATCATAACATTCAAAAACCAGTAGGAGAACACGTCAATCTCCCTGGTCACTCAGTAACAGACTTAAAAGTGGCAATTCCTCAGTAAAAAAAACTTCAAAAACAGACTCCAATGAGAAACTGCTGAACTGGAACTAATTTGCAAACTGGATACCATTAAATTAGGCTTGAATAAAGACTGGGAGTGGCTGGGTCATTACACAAACTGCAGTCTATTGCCCCATGTTAAGTACTGTTACTCACACCTCTTTGTCAACTGTCTGAAATGGGCTGTCTTGATTATCACTACAAACGTTTTTTCTCCTCCTGATAATAGCTCCTCTTAATTAGCCACTTAAAGTTGGTATGGCAAGCTCCACCTTTTCATGTTCTCTGTATATATATATCTCTTCCTATAGTATGTTTCATTCTGTGCATCTGATGAAGTGGGTTATGGCCCATGAAAGCTTATGCCCAAATAAATGTGCTAGTCTCTAAGGTGACACAAGGACTCCTCATTGTTTTTGCGGACACAGACTAACAGGGCTACCCCTCTGAAACCAGTCAGACTGTGCTTGCCCTAAGCAGGAATATCCTCCCGCCGCACCCCGCAACACATAATAAAAAGGGAATATGGGGCCCCCTTGAGCTGCTTGAGGCCCTAAGCAATTGCTTAGTCTGCTTAGCACCCGCTCTGCTGGAGGGTCCTCTTTTGCGTGCTGCTGGGAGGGGGCGGAGGCGTGATGGAAAGTTGGTCAGAGCAGCAGCAGTTGAGCTGGAGCCAGTGAGACGGTTGCTGTGGTTAAAGTGATGGGGGCTGATATTACTGTTGCTACGTGTGGTTTCTTTGCAGAGCAAAGACTGAGTGGTCCAGCAGAGCGGGGGAGGGGACAGCCAGCGGCCCTTAGGTCTCTTCATTGTATTCACATTCACCTCAGCCTGTACACCCTGCTCTGAGTCTCCTGCTGGTGGGGTGGGGAGTGCGGGTCGCATGCGGGGTGGGAGGAAGGGAATTATCCAGCAGGTGGGAGACCCAGACTTGCTTTGCAGTCGGAGTCTTAGACTCTTGTTCCCAGGCCAGCAGCAGAGGAGGTCTGGCCGGGCCAGGCTTGCTCTGAGTGCGAGAAAGTCTGACATCCTGTCCAGTGACCTCCCTCCACACCCAGGCAAACCAGGAATAGGTGTTAGAATTTATATCCAACCTCAGCTGATGGGGGGCAGGCGGGAGAGAGAGCCTGGGCCGGGGGCTCTGCGGATTTGGGCCCCCTTGACAGACAAAAGAGTTAGTGGTTGCATTAAGTCTGGCCCTGTCTCTCCCCCTCCCATTTCTATTCTGCTTTGGGGGTGCTTTGATTGACAGGTGTCAGCACAATGTGGGGAGACAGCATTGCTCAGAGCTCTCGGAAGGTATCATGGTGCGGGCTGTGGCCTGACAGTGCTACGCTGGGCTGAGAAACCAGTCTACTCCCACCCCATCGCCAGTTCCTGGGACCCACCCCGCGTGTGTCTGCCCCTAGGGCAGAATGAATGTCTTTGGAGTGGGTAACTCTCATCTGACCTGTAGAAAGGGGGGTCCATACAGGATGCCAACAAGCAGCCGTCGGAACAGTACAGCTCACCTTCGTAGGGTCCATGTTGAATTTCTTCCGGCCCACACACAGATCTTTGTCCCTCTGGACCATTTTGCTGCAGATGCAAAGGTGGAGAATCAAGCCTGGCACAAAGAGAAGCAGTCGCTGTATTCCCCTCCAGGGTGGGGCAGGAGGGGGACTGAGTTCCTACATCTCAGCTCTGGCTTGCTCCAGGGCCAAGAGGAGAAGCTACTCACCCATGCCTGCCTGTGTCTGTCCCAGGGATTGCAAACTCAAATGACCAAGAGGGCCACATGAGGACTAATCCATTGGCCCAAGCACCGCATCACCGACATCCCCACCCCCACGCCACCCCTTCCATGAGCCCCCGCCCCTGCCCCGCCTCTTCTCTACCTCCTCCCCTGAGCGTGCGGTTCCCTGCTCCACCCTCTCTCTCTCCTGGAAAGCGCTAAGTGCCACCAAACAGGCGGCAGGAAGAGACTGGAGGTAAGGAGAGGAGCGGGGATGCGGCACGCTGTCGGGAGGGGAGCTTGGCATCTGCTGGAAATAACTGGGGCGGGGCTGCAGGGAGCTTGATGGGCCACAGCAAATAACTCGGAAGGAAAGGGGGCGCGGGAAGCTTGGCAGGCCACAGCAAATAACTCAGCGGGCTGCATGCGGCCCGCAGGCCACATGTTTAAGACCTCTGGTCTATCCTAAGGCAGAGGGTGTTAACCACGTGGAGCCTGGAATCTTTCAAGGGGCTGGTGTTTTACTGAACTCACTGCTCTCTAGTAAAGATAAATTTCATGAGAGAGGGAGAAAGTGCGCGCAAGTGAGCTGTGTCCATCATTTCCCCTGTGCCCAGAGAGATTCACCTCTCCTGGGATATGAGCCAAAGCCCATTGATGCCAATGGAAAGGCTCCAGCTAGGGCATTAAAGCAGGCCCCTGGTTCCTTCTCCACCCTGAAGAAGAGCCATGCCACCTTTGCACCAGAGGAACATCCAAACAATCACCAAGTTCCTGCAGGTACATGGCTGGATCCTCACCTCTCTTCTGTGTTTTGGAAGCAATCGATCTCTGCAAACACCTGCGCAATCTCCTCCTTCAGCTTCTGTGGGAGGAAGATACAGGGGGTGAGAGCGAGCCAGGGGATGGGAGAGAGACCAGATGTCTCACCTCACCCTTGGGCAGCTGCCAAGACCTGCTGGGATGGGCAGAGCCAGCCCAGCTCACTGGCCATTGTTACGCGACCAGCCAGGGTGTCTCATCGAAAAGGGCACTGATCTCAGGTGGCCTTCTCCACCCATGTTGGACTGTGGCTGAAGGCGGGGATGGGGAGCAAACGTTCTGACACCTATTATCTAATGTGGCTGAAAAGTCAAGTGCAGACAGAGCCATGAAGCAAGGGAACAGAGACCCATGTCTGTGCCTGCTCTGGAATGGATCCTGGGTGCTGCGCCGTACCCCTTTCCCTGCTGTAGCCCGGCCACGCAGCCAGGAAAGCTGGGCAGAGAGGCAGGGGAACCAGCCACCAAGCAGGGGGAGTCACCCTGGGCTTGGGTGTGCTGATCCTGTATCAGAAGGAGCGGCTTGTGCCTCTGTCATTCAGCAATTGCTGCACAGACTGATGAGCTGGTGGGGCTGCTCCTCACTATATTCTATCATTTAAACATGGAATTCAGCTCCTTTGGACACTTGATAGCTCCCGGCCCCTACTCGGCTGCCTTTGGGTTCCAAAGGGAGCCACGTTTTTTGGGTTCTCTCCATGTCTCTGTTTCCCCTCCCACTCTTTGCCCGATGAGCTGATTTAGATTTCAAGCCCTTCAGGGCAGGGGCTGTCCCTGAGAACATGTTTGTGCAGCACCTAGCCCAACGGAGCACCTAGCACAATGGATCTTGGCTACTGTAATACGAATGATTTACTGTTATTATTACGATTTCCTGGCATCAGCTTGCAGCTGCTCAATAAGCAATTTGAGATCAACCAGGTGTGTAACCCCAGTGATAATGCACCAAGAGAAATTCTCCAGGAGATTAATCTCCATCTGGGACCCTGTTACCTAAACACCTCCTGATCCACTGGGAAGTGACTGGTTACCAACCAGCTTTGGGGACACGATAGATTCAGATTATTGGCCCATCTAGTCCAGCATCATGTCTCCTGCCATACTGGGTCAGCCCTCTGGTCCATCTACTCAGGTTTCCTGCCTCCTACATTGGCAGGGGGACAGCAAACAAACAATGCACATGGACAGTTGTGCAAAGCTGTACCTGGAAGGGAGGAGGGGATTTGCATTCCTGACTCTATGGCAATCACTTCGCACCACAAAGCACAAGATGGGATTGTCACGGAGTCCCTGGGGCGATGCTCTGGAACTGCTCCCTATGAAGCCAGCTAGGACTCTGGGAAGAAGCTTCCTCTCTGTGAAGAGAATGTCTTCAGGGCTAGAAGCGTCACAGCTTATAGCTTCTACCTTCCTGGGTCTGACCTCAGAGCATTCAGCACCTTCTGCCCCACTGTGCGCTTCCCCACAGCAAGCCCACCCACGCGGGGGCCTGGGGAAGTCTGTGGGTCTGCACCCCAGCTCCACAGTCAGACGTGACTCTCAGCCAGCCAGTAAAACAGAGCTTTATTAGATGACAGGAGTATAATCTAAAACAGAGCTTGTAGGTAGAGTGAACGCGACCCCTCCACTGGGTCCATTTTGGGGGCCAAAGAGACAGACAGCCTGACTGGAGCTCTCCGCCTGCCCCCAGCCAGATACAGACTGAAAACCCCCCTCTCTAGCCCTCCTCTGCTTTCCTTTGTCTCTTTCCCAGGCCAGGAGGTCACCTGATTCCTCTAATAGTTTCAGCTGAGACCTTGCAGAGAGGGGGAAGGGCCAAGGCCATTAGTTGCCAAGAGACAGAGTGTTGGCCACTCCTTTCCACTTGTCCTTTGCTCTGCAACACTATCAGCCCTTATCCCACCACCTAGAGACTTAAGAAACGCATAGGGGAAACTGAGGCATCCACACACTATCCAGAGGAAACATTAAGAACATTCCCATTCCGTCACAGGGATTATTTATCTGGTAGAACTTGGCTTAACCTTCTGTCCTAGTCAAGGCCTTGCACTGCACTCGTCACCTGGGCATCTGGGCACCTGCAGATTGTGGGACAGCTCCTCGGCTGATGCAAATCAACGTAGTGCCATCCATCTGGCTCAAGAAGCTCTCCAGTGTGTGATGCTGGCAGGCCAGGTGCCAGCTCATGACAAGGCCCCTAGTCCTCATTGCATAGCTGGAAACCAGCCTGGCTCCCACGGGTGTTAGTGTTGTTAAACTGGGTATTAGATTTAGAGAGATGTGTTTGGACTTTATGGCGTGCTTGTGAGTTGCGGCATGCATTAATCTCACTGGCAATATCTGTCCCCCATGCTAGAAGGTAATGTTTAAGGGTTTGCTAAGAAACTGGAAACCCCCATAATCAGGAAAGAAGCATTACCAAGCGTGAAATACTAGTGTACCGCAAGAGATGTCCTCTCCTGCTCAACAGAAGAAGGCCGATAGACACCAGATGAACAACCGCGGAACAGCAGTGGACAAAAGACTTTGTTGACTGTTCCCTCCACACCCATGAAGAGGGGACCTGCACAAACCCTCATCCCATCACAGTTTGAACGCTGGGGGAAGGGAATAAGAATCCCTGACGAGAAGGATCTGTATCACTGTGCTGCTTAGTATCTGGAGAGGGCAGCATTTCTAAGCATAAGCAAGGGATCCCCAAGCTGCTTAGCTGGATTAACCCAAAAGGACAGATAGCACTTGAACATTACAGCAGCTTTTATTTTTGAAACCTACGATTGTAACTTGTGTGTGTGTTTACCTGCTTTAACCTTGTCATGTCACCCTTATTTCTTTTTTCTAGTTAATAAATCTTTAGTTAGTTTAACATAGGTAGAGCCCTACCAAATTCATGGGCTATTCTGGTCAATTTCATTGTCAGAGGGTTTTTAAATGGGTTAATTTCACGATTTCAGATGTTTACACCTGAAATTTCAGGGTTTGTAACCATGGCGGTCTCCACCCCAAATGGGATCATGAGGGATGTGTGTGTCTGTGCGTGTGTGTGCGGGGGGAGTTGCAAAGTTGTAGGTGGGTCCCAAGATTGTCACCTTCACTTCTGTGCTACCTCCAGTGCTGGGCTCTGAAGGCAGCACCCTCCCATGCCAGGAACAGATTAAGGCAGGGCCCACCCACAGGAAAAATGGGTGCCCCAGCCCTGGAAGAAGCCCCAGTGCAGAAGCCCCTAGGTCACATCCAACCCCGCAGAAGCCGCAGAGCTGAAGCCACAAGCCCGGGGTGCCCCGAACCGCAACTGGAGTGGCAGGAGGTGGAAGTCCCAAGTCCAAGCTGCTCCAAGCTCCAGCTGGAGTGGGAGGGGGCACTGAAGCCCAGAGCCAAGGCTGCCCCAGCTGCAGCCACTGTGAGCGAAAGCTCCCAGCCTGGCAGCAGCCACTGAGGGAGGAAGCCTCAAGCTTGGCACCTGGTGCTGCGACAGGAGCCGTGATGGGGAGGTCTGGAAGCCTGGAACCCAGCTCCTGGGCTGCTGCAGTGCAGAAGCGAGGGTGCACCACCTTCATATCTATGCTGCCACTGGAGGTGGTCTGATTTCCCCACTGAGAGCAGCTGTGCAGGGAAAGGACGACTCCTGTCTGTGCCCAATGTGGCCGGACTAACAGCCAGGAGCCTTGGGCTTCTAGCAGCAGGGGAGATCAGTTTTCATGGGGGAGGGCTGATTTCATGGTCCGTGACACGTTTTTCACGGACGTGAAATTGGTAGGGCCCTAAATATAGGATTGGCTAAAAGCATTGTCTTTGGTGTAGGATCTAAGGTACAAATGACCTAGGGTAACTGACTGGTCCTTTGGGACTGGAAGTAACCTGAATATTGTGATTTTTTAGTAAGGGCCCATCTGTCACAAATGCAGGCTTGCCTGGGTGGCAAGATAGACTGGAATGCCCAAGAGGAATGTCTGTGTTAAGGTTCAGAGGGGTAGCCGTGTTAGTCTGGAATTGCAGAAGTGACAAAGAGTCCTGTGGCACCTTAAGTTTAACTAACTTTAAATAACTAACTTTAGTTAGTCTTTAAGATGCCACAGGACTCTTTGTCACTTCTGTGTTAAGGTTGTTATAGTGCCTGTGGAGTTCACACTGGATGGGTAGTTAAATCTAACGATAGAAACACACAACTAGTGCCCTGGTTTGTAGCTGTCCAGAGGTTGGCACTTGCGTTTGTAAGACGACTTGACACAGGGCAGGGGCACAGATGCCATGACAATGGGCATGGAACAGAACAGAAACGATCTGTTTTGGTTTTGGACACTGCTATGCAGAGCTATGGTACTAGACAAGTAATACGTGCCAATTAATAGTAACTCCACATATTGGGACAACTGCTGTAAATTGGTATAAATACATTCATGTCAACAAAGCTACCTCGATTTATCCCAGCTGAGGATCTGGGCTGCGAGTAATATTGCTCATAAAGTTCACCAGCCGTTTCAAAATGTCCAGTTATAGTGTTTGCCTTGATGACCTCTTGCACCAGGGAGCTCCCCAGGCTGGATGCTGATTATTGGTGGGACTGGTGCCATTTGAACCTCAGAATTCCAGATCTGACAGTGCTTAGGAAAGTAGCTCCCGCCAGGCCAGGAAACTGTTCTAGATGAGATGGTATGTTTGTGAAGAGTTCCCCCGAGAGCAGGTTCTGGGAAGACCTGCTTGTCCAGAGATGGGAAAGGGTGGGGTGGCCCATACCTGAATGTCCTCCAGGAGTGCCGCCCTGTGCTGCTTGATAGTGTCTATTTCAGCCTCTTCAGCCTCACTCAGATCAGATGACCCTGGAAATACAAAAGGAAAAACGAATGCCAGTGAGAACGGGAGCTGTCTCAGGGCAAGCAGAGCCTCACAACACTGGAGGCAGGATGAGGCAACCCCTGCCATTCCAGTCCTGAGCTGCTCCTTCCCGTAACATTCTGCTGTGATGGAATGTAAATGCTCTTAGCGTTTCCTCTGGATAGTATGTGGGTGCCTCAGTTTCCCCTATGCATTTCTTAAGTCTCGAGGTGATGGGATAAGGGCTGATAGTGTTGGAGAACAAAGGACCAGTGGAAAGGAGTGGCCTATGCCCTCTCTTGGCAATTGACGGCCTGGGCCCTTCCCCACCTCAAGGTGTTGGCTGGAAGTGTTGAATAACAAAGAGGTCAGGTGATCTCCTGGCCCAGGAAAGAGACAAAGGAAAAGCAGAGGAGGCACAAGGGGGTTAGTCTGGAGCTGGCTAAGGAAGGGCAGGGAGGCCCAGACATGGTCTGGCCTCCCTGGGCCCCCAAAATGGATCCAGCTGAGGGGTCCGGATCTTTGTACCTACAAGCTCGGTTTTAGATCTTGTTCCTGTCGTCTAATAAACTTGTGTTTTACTGGCTGGCTGAGAGTCACATCTGACTGTGGAGTTGGGGTGCAGACCCACAGGTTTCCCCAGGACCCCGCCTGGGTGGGCTCGCTGGGGGAAGTGCACGGTGGGGCAGAAGGTGCTGAATGCTCCGAGGTCAGACCCAGGAAGGTAGAAGCTGTAAGCTGTGAAGCTCCTAGCCCTGGAGACAGGCTGTTCAGAGAGAGGAAGTTTCCCCCCAGAGTCCTGACTGGCTTCATAGGGAGTAGTTCCAGAGCATCGCCCTGGGGACTCTGTGACATCTGCCATGGCACCTCTCTCCCGCCCTGTACCCTACCCTCCTATTCCAGTCCTGGGACCTAATCCCAGCTCTGCCAATGTTCCTCTTGACTCTGCAGCTCCCCTGACACACCAGCCCTGGGCACTACATCTCAGTGCCAATGTCCCTCAGCCCTGATCTTGCAGATCCCCCCAGTTTCACTCCCTGGACTCTCCCAAGTAGCGGCGTTCAATCTTGCCAAATTTTGTTTCGTGGTTTCTCATACAAACGAACTTCTTTCACGAGCAAGATCAGGACAAATGAACTTGATAAAGCAGTGACCTAAATACAAAATCTAACCCAATCAAAAGCCATTGGCTTGATCTCTCTCAATCTCTCAGAAATTCAAGCCCTTCTGCTAAATGCAGAAACAGATGCAAGAAACAGATGCAAATGGGACACAAGAATGGTTTAAGAGAGAGTCTAAGTTGGCGCCATTTTAGGGGAGGGAATTTTGGGGGGTCATCTAAGGAGGAGAAGTGATGGGGCTGGGAAGAGCTTCCAATGACCACAGGCTAAACACAGATGTCAGTAGGGCTGCTCTTGCTTCCCCTCTGCTACACAGGAAGCCAAGTGATGACAGAGACGAGAAGACCACAGAATGATTCATAAAAGACATAGAAGAAGAAATGGAGCAACAGCAGAGCAGCTAAATACACTCCGGCCAGAGCCCAGCATTCAGCAAGAATCAGAGGAGAAATAGGAAGCTGCAGCAGCAGAAACTGAGCGCCCACATCAGCAGCAAGGGGAGGCAGGGAGTTCAGGAGAGCCACAGATCAACCCACGCACACTGGCATGTCGAGAGGTCTCACCCAGCCCCAGGCCAGGGGCTCCTCTGTAAGCAAACGCCTTCCCCGCCCCTGTGTCAGGTCAATCCGGCAGGTATCCTGCTCTGTTGGTGCACACACCAAAATCCCCTGGGCCTCTCATGTCTGGGGGAAAGGGGAAGTCTCACCAGCTGTCCTGGAAACTCTCTTAGTGTACCTTGCACACACGGAACAATGTCTAAAATTAGGGCGGAAAAGGAGAAGGAATCAGCTGTGGCAGGAGAGAAAAAAGAGAAGGGGGAGAAAGAACTGTGATCTTAGAGCACAGGAGCTAGTTTCCAGCAGCGACCCAGAGGAGAGAGGGATGGGGCAGCCCCATTAGAGTCTTAGCACGTGTTCTCAGGCCCCCCAGTGCTGCTCACTGAACTCCACTGGCTTTCCCCCGGGCTTCACATGCCCTGGGGATGCCCAACATAGACTAAGAGGGCAGAGTAACCCCAGGCAGTCGCCCTTAGCCAGCTTCCTGCAGACAGTTGTATACATGTGCACAAACTGCCTTGACTGGGTTGAGGCCACTGAGACTGGGGAGACCTGCATGGACGGGAGCTTGGAACCCAGGGCTGGGAAAGAGCGGATCCCCCTACTCTGGAGGCAGCCTTGTGGGGGACCTGGAGGAAGCTGCATTGTCTAAGCCCCCATGCAACACAGGTAGGATGAGAAAATGCCTGCTCTCATCGACCCGTCGATTCTAAGGCCAGAATACTAACCACCATGACCATCTCATCTGATTTCCTGCCCACCGCCTGTCACAGAACCTCACTCACCCATTCCTGTAGTGGGCCCCTGGGTTACTGAAGCCCTCACATCTTGATTTAAAGACTTAAAATGACAGAGAATCCACCATTTACTCTAGTTCACACCTGCAGGTGACCCACGCTGCAGAAGAAAGTGAACCCCCACCTCCCTCGGGATTCGGCCAATCTGACCCAGAGGGAAAATTCCTTCCTGACCCTAAATATGGCGATCAGTTAGACCCTGAGCACGTGGACAAGACCCACCAGCCAGACACCTGGGAGAGAATTCGCTGTAGAACTCAGAGCCCGCCCCATCTAGTGTCCCATCACCAGCTGTCAGAGATATTTGCTAATAGTGGACAGGGACGGGCCATATGACATTGTAGGCAACCTCATCAGACTGTCCCCTCCGTAAATTTATCAAGCTCTGTCTTCAAACCAGTTAGGGTTTTTGCTCCCACTGCTTCCCTGGGAAGACTGTTCCAGAACATCACTCCTCGGATGGTTAGAAACCTTCATCAAATTTCTAGCCTAAATTTACAGATGGCCAGTTTCTATCCATTTGTTCTTGTGCCAGCACAGGCCCTTAACTTAAATAACGCCTCTCCCTTCCTGCCGTCTATCCCTCTGATGTATTTATAGAGAGCACTTTGTTAAGCTAAGCAAGCCAAGCTCCTTAAGCCTCCTCTCATGAGGCTGGTTCTCCATTGTGCTGATCATCCTCATAGCCCTTCTCTGCATCTGTCCCAGTTTGACTCCATCTATCTTAAACATGGGAGACCAGAATGGCACACACTGTTCCAGATGAGGCCTCACCAGTGCCTTGTATAACGGGACTAACGCTTGCTCATCTCTACGGGAAACACCTTCCCTCACGCATACTATAGGGCTGCATTTGCAATCTGTGACAACGAGACTTGCAGGCTTGACAAGTGAATTCTGACTGTGTAGTGCCTGGCAAACGGGGTAACTCCACTTCAAAATCCCAGCCCCAATCCTGTGCTGAGTGCAGCTCGAAAGGGGAAAGAGGCAAAGGTGGCTTGATGTCACTTTTATGCCCCCTTATCCCAGGGTCAACAAGACACCAGACCAGCCTCTGGTGCAAGCAAGAGCAGCCTCAGGGCTGCTATAATCTTTGCCTGGGGTTGTTCGGGCAGCCAGAGAGCAGCGGTGGTGGGGCACATATTCCCTAGGCTCACCCTCAGCTATGCTCCATATCCTGATGGCTGTGGGGTTGCTATAGCGGATGTGCTGCTATGGATGGTCTGCATCAACTGGGGGATCTTTCACTGATCAGTGAAGCCGGCACTATGGCTACTTTGCTTTGCGTCCTCTGACCCACGTGGCCAAGCTGAGGCTGAATATAACGGGGCTAGCTCTCCCTGTGAATGCTGCCAAACAGCCAAAGAAACAAATGAATTACCAGCCTGCCTTGGCTGGAAGAGAAAAGGGTAGACAAGGGAGAAAGTGATGGGCAGATTGAGTCAGACATGGAAGGGGAGAAGAGGGGAATAAAGATGAACATGAGCAAGACACGGGGCAGGTGGGGCAGGTTTACTAAGGGATTTGGGCACCTAAAGATGCAGAGAGGCGCCTAGTGGGATTTTCAGAAGCACCTAAGCAGGTGAGGTGTCTAACTCTGACGGGAAGTAACTTAATAAGTAAGTGAATTTAATGTATGCACCTCTCTGTCATTGTGCTTCCCTAGCAGGCATTCCAAACCTCTGCATTTGGGTAGTGGAGCCACGGGATGGCTAGCCTGAGTCCTTTGCTGCCTGCTTTGGATTCTGTAGTTCAATTGGTGGGGAAAGGAGAGAAAATAACCTAAAAGTCACCCTTTTGCCCACAAAATCCTGCAACAGGCCAGAATCGAGTGGCTTGGTGAGGGCAATTATGCTATTTAGATTATAAACTCATTGGGGCAGGGGACATCTTTTTGTTCGGTGTTTGCACAGCGCCTAGCACAATGGAGTCCTGGTCCATGCTTAGTGTTCCTAGGCACTGTGCTAATAAATAATAATAATGTTCATAGACTCCAGTGCAGGCAGCTGGCCTCTATTTCCCAACAGCAGAGGAGGCTGATGGCACCACAATGATCCCCCTTTCTTTCATTTCCTGCGTTTATAGAAAACGGAGCCTGGGAACGTGGGAAGGGAGAGTCCCTGTGGATCTTCGCACTGGCCCACTCCAAGACCTTAAAGATGAGGCTGGGTGTAGCAATGTAATCATAGGGTGAAGAAGTTCACATCCAGTACAGAGGACCCACACAGAGTCTAGGCACGAGCTAAGTTCCACGTAAGCCCTATGCTGAGGACATAAATGAGACATAAATGATGCATAGACCAAGTACAGGCTCCCTGCCCAGGGGTAAATTTCATCCACTCTGAGCAGAAATTAGTTAAGTCAAGTCTAATGTACCAGAGTCAGTGAGTCAGTGCCCCCAAACGTTTCATGACAGGAATAGGCAACATATGTCACGTGAGCCAAAGGCAGCACGCAAGCTGATTTTCAGTGGCACTCATACTGCCAGGTCCCTGGCCACCAGTCCAGGGGGGCTTTGCATTTTAATTTAATTTTAAATGAAGTTTCTCAAACATTTTTAAAACCATATTTACTTTACATACAACAATAGTTTAGTTCTATATTATAGACTTATAGAAAGAGACCTTCTAAAAATGTTCAAATGTATGACTGGCATGTGAAACCTTAAATTAGAGTGAATAAATGAAGACTCAGCACCCCACTTCTGAAAGGTTGCCAATCCCTGTTTCATGAGCTCCTATCATCTCCCCAAGACATGCTCAGCCCTGTATTTTCAAAACCCACCTCCAGCGTGGATGGAGCAAATTTGGTGACCACACAGCACACATGCCATATAATGAGCACAAAAATGGTTTAGCCAGCCACACTGAAAACCACGTACTGTGGCTAGGCATCTAAATGCATAATGCTGCAGACCCGAACAACTGCATCTGCAATTTTCTCCCTCTGTTAGAAATGGGTACAAAACTATGCTGCCAATACTAGAAGCCACACTAAACACAGGATCCACAATACACAGGCCTTTCCTCGACCTCCTGTGAGGCTGAGGTTACAGCCAATGAGAGGCAGCAGCAGACCCTGGAGCTCCTCCCCCTCCTCCTCCCATGGATCCCTCTCCCAGCCTCACCACTGTTTTGATTCTGATCTGATCAGCTCCCCATACTCCATCCCATCAGCGCGGGCTCCACCGCACAGCTCAGCCCATGGCCCTGCCGGCGTAGCTCTCTCCCACATGGGAGCACACAAGACGAAGTCGCTCACCTTGCCCCGCAAGGGAAAGAGGTGGGAGTCTCCCCCTTTCGGGCTTGCCCTGTCAGTCACCCATGGATAGAGTGACGAGACAGCAAGTGTGAAAAATTGGGACGGGGGTGGGGGGTAATAGGAGACTAAATAAGAAAAAGATCCAAAAATCGGGACTGTCCCTATAAAATTGGGACTTCTGGTCACCCTACCCATGGACAATGAGGAAGGAGAGGAAGTCGATCATTTTCTCCACAGAAACAGACAATGGGCTTGATTCCCCGGAGCTGGTCCACATAGATGCAAATGGCATCCCCCAGCACCGGCAGGGGTTGCTGCGCGCCCCAGTGAGATTCACTCCAGGCAGAGGAAAAGGGAGTATTCACACCCCGATCCCTCACTGGAGTCATACTGGGGACTGGGCAACCTTAAATTGCAGAAGGAAGCTTCCCCACTGAAAGCTGCCTGCGGGACATGGACACACTCAATCGGGGCAAAGTCTTGGCCTTGCTTCCTCCCCAGGCAGCACAGCTGACTTTTGAACCAGTGCCAGCCAGCCGTGGGTCCCCAGGCAAGGTGGGGTTGGGGGTGGGTACCTTTCACTGCTCCAAAGGCCTCAAGGCAGATTTCCTGCCCATGAAGACCCTTCCCCAAATGTCTGCCAGCGTCAAATCAAGCCCAAAGACCAACAGCTCAGCTCAGCAATAAAATCGCAGGCTCAGATAAGTGCGAATCACAGAAATACAATGACTCCACTTAAGCTGCTCAGGGCAAGGACTTTGTGTTGTGTGTTGTACAGCACCTGGCACGGTGGCCCCTGGTTTACAATGGGGGCCTCAGGCACTACTGCAGTACAAAGCACAACAATATTCATAACGTCAAGTAACTCACTGTGGCTTTTGCCAACTTTACAGCAACCACATTTTCGTGCTGGACAACCAGTTTTGAGATCCACCTTTTCCTTGGACAATTGGCCTTGCCAGCGTGAGGCCAGCCAGGATCCCTTTGTCCGCTTGTTGCCCACCACTTATCAAATGAGGAAATAAGTTCTGATCTTGCTCATCGCCTCTCGGCTACTTCTGCCTTTCTAGCTTCTTTTGGAGCCCGTCTTGTTTCTGTGGTTCACAGGGATATGTCCAGGCCTAGGATTTTATTGCTGAGCTGAGCTACTGGTCTTTGTGCTTCCTCCCCTCCCCTCCATGTGGGCCAGTTCCTCTCTCCTCTGCCCAGGGGGCTGATTTACTGGTACAGTGCCACACAGGCAGTCACTGACACTAGTGCCTTGCACTGCCTGGTCAGAATGCTGGGGATTTACACACGCTCACTTTGCACTAGCCCCAGCTGGGGCAGGGAAGTGAAGGCTTTCACCGTTTCGCTGTTGAACTCGCAAGTCATGTTTGTTCACCTCTGTTCCCGTCCTACCGAGGCTGCACCAATGGAATCTGTTGTTTACAGTCCTATGCTGACCCTCAGTCCAAGCACCATGCACCTCTGATGCCCCAGGCTGGGCCTGGCTTATTCCACACCTCCTTGTTATCTAGCTAGTCTGAGGGACACTGACATGAGGGATTTAACCTTCCTCCTCAGAGATGCCCTGTCTGTACAAAGCTCAGTAAGGGCTTGATCCTGGTCCCCTTAAGGTCAGTGGGTCGGCTCCCAGTGACATCTGCAGGGAGCTCAATCAGGTCCTGAATAACTGGGAGGGATGGAGGGTGGTGAAAACAGCACAATATCTGCAAGATATAAATCCCACCCAAAGCATCTGGCGGATGCCTCGTCTCCCCTTTCCTCCCCAGCACCCCACGACAGCTGGTGACACTGCCTGGACAGAGCTTAGTGGGTTAGCAACACGTGTAGCAACAAGACAGGAGAAAGAGGCAGCCAAAGGAAAAACTTACCAGTGGGACAAACGTCCATCCTGAGCCCTGCTGAAAGGAGAATTCTTTCAACTGCCGTCAGTTTCTTCTCCCCCAGCTCTTGTGGGTGCCTGCCACAATTAGCGCTACTTCAGCCCAGTAGCTAAAAGCGTGTCAGCTGGAAGGACTGCGCTGTCTAGCGGCTCCACCCCCATCTCCTCCCCATATTGCTCATAGTGGTGAAGGCAAAGATGAACTCATGTTTCTCAGAGCAGACATACTCTTGCTGGTTACTTCCTAAAAATAAAACGAGCAAAGCCAGAGCAAAAGTCATGCTGTTTTAACATGGGCAGCCATTCAAGTCTTTGCAGTGGGGGTTGGTCTCCAGATACACTGTTGTCTGGGTTGATCCAGCGTGCTCTGGGGGGAGAGAAAGAGGGAAGCTGGCAACTCAAAGAGCCAACTTGTTTAGGGATGGTTTTGTGCTGGGAAACAGGTTTACTCCCCACCCCTGCTCTAAGCCCCCCAGAGAAATCAGCGAGAGGTGGCAGGTGGGTGAGAATCCCAAAACCGGTGTGTGCTGGGTCCTGCACTGCCCCCTGCTGACAGCTGATGGACTTGCCCTGCAAGAGGATCTCGGAACATTGATGCCAGCTGTCGAGCTCCTCCTGTGGGCACAGGTTCCTTTCTCCCCATCCCAAATTGGTCCCTTTTGGGCCAGCTCCTCAGCAAGGATTGAGTGGGCCATGGAGAGTAATCTCCCCCTCTCAACCCTAGAGTCGCCCCCTCCTTTGTGGAAGTCTTGCCCCGGCCTGGCAGTGGAGGGAGCTTGCCCTGGCCCTGCCTCTGCTGTGTCTGTTCTGGAGAGCAGTATAGGACTTTAACCACCGGGGCTGTCAGTGTCAAGATCTCTCTTCCCCTCCCCACAGCCCCGGAAGGCTGCACACTTCCCCTTGAGGTAATTGCACTTGGTTGCCACGTCTGTTGTCTATTATACGCGATAGCCCTGCCATGCTCTGAGGAGGAAGGAGGGGAGGGCATTGTGCCCACAGGGGGAGCTCGACAGCTGGCATCTACATTCCGAGATCCTCCTTCAGGGCGAGGGATCCACAGGGACTTACACAGGTCATTGTAGAAGTGATCTGGTGGCCTGGCCACAGGATTCCTTTCATTTCCTTCTCTGCCAGGCTTATGGCTGAGGACGGTGAGACACCACCAGCTGTCCTGGAGCTGAGCACACCGTGAGCAGGTGTCTGGCAGGCTTCTCCTCCACACATCCTACAACTCTGCCAGAGCCCCTCACTCCTGCCCGGCAGGACTCTATGCTTCTTCAGTTCTGCCTCCCAGCTCTGCCCAGGCCCCTCACTCTGGCCCTGCAGCACCCCATGCTGTTCCAGCCCTGAGCCCACCCCCAGTTCTGCCTATGCACCTCTCTGCTGCATGCTGTGCTGTTCTAATTCTGCCCTCCACCAACTATGCTCATGCCCCTCGGCAAGAGCACCCCCTGCTACTTTTTTAACATTACCTCTCTTGGCAGCCTGCAAAGCCATTTCCCCAGTCCCTGCCTTCTATACTCACTGCACCGTGCATGGGACTGACCGGAGGGTTGTGGGGAGGGTTTGGAAGATGGCTCCATAGGGCGACCCCAAGGCTAACTGGCTCATTTTATACAAAATGGGGGGATTGGAAAGTTCCTCAGGTTACCCTCAGCCTCCTGCTGCAGAGCCATGGCCTGCCTGCTTGGGCTGGACTCTGTGCACAGTTGCTACCATGTAAAACAGGTTTTCCAGGGACAATTTTCCAAATACCCTGGAGGATTGGGGCTCACTGATGGGGAAGGGAGCTTGTGGCAGTCCAGGTGGAGACTGGGGGTCCTCCCACAAATCCAGCGCCCCACCGCTGTGGATTACAGGCGTCCCAAAGGCTAAACCTGAGAAGCCATGGAGGCCATTCAGACCTGCTCTCCAGTCCTCCCCCAGCTCTGCCAGTCTGTATCCTGGCCTGCAGTGCCCCTTCCTATCCCAGTACTGGGATCCCCACATGGCTTCAGAGGCACCTCAGCCCTGGCCTGCAGCTCTCCCTGCTCATTCATTGCTAGCTGCTGACACCAGGGCTTTGGAGCGGTGCTCCTGCTCCGCTCCAGCTCCAGGCAAAAACCTTCATCTCCACTGCTCTACGCTCCATCTCCGGGCTCCACTCCAAAGCCCTGGCTGACACAGCTCCACCAATGCCCCTCGATTCTGCCCTGCAGTTTCCCTGGCTCTGGGCCCCCTCACCAACTCTGCCAGCATCCCCTCTGTTATTCCAGTGCCAGGTTCTTTCCTCATTGGCGGTGGCCAGTCTTGGGGAATCCTGGGAGGTCTCAGTGATGCAGCTAAATATCCAGGAATGACTGGTCTGAGAACCCCCTACACTCATTTCACTAGTGACCTTATGTCTGAATTCGACGCAGGCGAAACGAACATGTCGGTCAATCAAAGACCACAGACAGCGAGTGGCCGAACAGGAAGGAGCCGCAGGAGGGGAAGAAGTAGAGGGAGAACAAAAAGCAGTAATTGATGGGAAGCTGAGCCGGTGGGGAAGTGAGGCAGGCAAAAGGGGAATATTGCTAGGACTGCTCTTGGCCTAAGCTGGGACTGGACCCCATCATGCTGCCCTTCTGGACAGGCCCGGCACGCAGTCCAGGATGCTCCAGTCCTCCAGAGTGGAGTGGGATGAGGGAAGGCTGCATCCCTTCTTGTGAAGTAATTGTCATTTGAGCCCTGGGTACACATATCTCTCCCCCTTTCCCCCCGCCCCCGATTGTAGAGTCCTCTCTCTCATGTCCCTGTGCCGGGATACAGGACACCCCCGCTCATCTATTCCCACTTTCTTTTCCCATCCCCTGGGCTAGGGTCTAGGCCTCTTCATCTGCTCCCACATCCTGCTTTCCCCATATCTCTGTGCTGGGCTAGGAGTTCCCCTTACCAGCCATTCCCCCCGGAAGAGCCCTTCTCCTCCACCATGCATGCTCTGTTGAAGGATGCTGTTCCTGGCCTAGGGAGCTGTCGGGGGATGATAGGACAGGGTACACGGTGGTAAGAAGGAAGGCCAGGGACAACAGTTGGATGATGGGGCAGGGTGACATCTGGGATGACAGGAAAGAGGAGCAATGGGGTAATTCAAGTTTCTCCCCTCCCTGGGATTTGTAGGCTGGGAAAGCCTCATATGTGAACCCCTATCTCTTCCACCGCCTGACCCCTGTTCTCCTTTGGGTTCCACAGCAATCCTACCCCCTGTGGGTCACCAAACTGCAGAGACGATACAGCAAGGCCTGGGTGAGTCTGTCAGAGCAGAGCCATGACACCAACAAATTCCTCTTCCTCCTTCTCCTAACTTCTTCCTCAAACTCTGTGAGAGAACCAAGACATGCCAGAAGCCAGACTCCCCTCCCCGCCACTCTCCACGTTCAGGGGACCAAACCCTGGCCAAGAGCACCCCTTGGTGGATGGAGAGGTGCACAACGCAAATCACAGCTTGCTGAGGATGTAGCTGCACCAGGTAATTCCAGGATATAAGCCTCTTCCACCCATGGGCCTCCACACTCAGGGCACCTGCACTAGTAGATCTCAAGGGGGCAGATGCCACCAATTCTCCTAGTCTAGTATTGGCCTTTCTTAACACTGCAGTGCTTGACTTTGCAACCCTAATGTTCTTTTAACACAGATTTTTTCCTAATGTAAATTTCTATTTTTTTAAACTTTTAAAAGCCAATAATTTCATCACATGGAACCATACTGACTGTGCTCCCCACCACCCTAAATGAGTCATCAGCAGGGTTGGGATCTTTAGATTCACAGTACAGTCGTCTCGGTGTAACTGGTAGCAGTAGAAGTCTGTTATCTTCTCTGTGGACCTGCGGGGTGTAGACACATACTTTGCCAGGGGGTTTCACAGCTACTTGTTAGACATCAAAGGAATGGTGAGACTCTGGACTCCTGGATTCTGTGAACTTTCAAGTTCTGTAGGGGAATGTGCTCTCATGGTTACAGATATTTTTCCCCAGCCTCTCCCCGTCCCCTTCTATCCTTATCCCCATTCCTGCCCTGTCCTCTCCCTTGTTGCTATCTCCTTGGCTGCTTGCTCTCCCTGTGTCCAACTCCTATCCCTGCCCCCCCCCCCATTCCAATTCTCCCCTGGCTCCTGTCCTTGCCCCAATCTCCCACTCGTACCCTTGTCCTCAACTCCTGCACATCTTCCCCACTCCACCCCACTCTTCTCTTCCCGTTTTCATGGTTCTTGTCATCCCACCTCAACCATGCTCTTACACTCCCCCATCCTTGCTCCTATCCCCCAACCCTTGCTTCTATCCCTCCACCTCTGTCCCTCTCTTCTCCTGCCCCCTCTTTGTATTTGAAATAGGCAGCTTCCTCCTTCTCCTCCATCCTGCCTTGGTGCCAGCAGAGGGAGCACTGAGAGTGTAGGAGGGACAGTCTCCCTGCTCCCAGCTCCTGTGCCTGGAGCCTCAGGGTATGTATACGCTGCAGCTGGGAGGTGTAATTTCCAGCTCAGGTAGGTGTATCCGTAGGGTGACCAGACAGCAAATGTGAACAAGCAGGATGGGGGTGAAGTGGAGTAATACGCCTCTATATAAGAAAAATCCCCCAGTATCAGGACTGTCCCTATCTGGTCACGCTACACATACGTGCTAGCTTTGCTCAAGCTAGTGTGTTAAAAATAGCAGTGCAGCAGCTGGGCTAGCCCACTGAATATACCTCTGCTATCTCTGATGGGGCTGTCATCACCCCGATAGTGTCAATGCACCAGCACTGCGGGAGCTAGAATGTGTATGTCTGCCTGAGCTGGGAATGACACCGGCCAGCGGCATTGTAGATATAGCCACAGCTGGTAGCTCCACCTAGAACTAGTAACCAGGAGTCGTGGAAGGGTTGCACACCGTCATGCTTCAGGAACTAATGCCAAGCTCTAGAAACTTCCCCTGGAAGGGAGGTTAGCCCATGACTGCCTACCTGCTGGGCTTCTTGCACCTCCCTTGGAAACATCAGTGACTGTCCGCTGTGGGAGGCAGGACACCGGAGAATGATCTTCCCAGAGCCCCTGGTCCCTCCCAAGCCCAGTCTTGCTAACCCCAAAAGTTTCAAGAATTGTGAGTCAGACGCCCCCCAAATCAGGAGATTAGCTCCAAAATCAGGAGATTTTGTTTATAGCTAATATTATATGTTGATCTGTCTGCTGGTTTTTGAATTTCCCTGGCCCAGCCCCAGTGTAGTGTGTGCGGGGGAGGGACATGGGGTGCAGTAAATTTGTGTACTAAGATGGCCTTTGTCCCCCCACCACGGGGCTCCCTCTGCCTGCCTGCCCCCAAATTATAATTAATTAATTCTGCGTCCCCTCAGTGAACCACTGCTCCCCCTGCAGCTCCAAGCATCCCAGGCCCCCTTCCAGGCCTGGGAATGCCCCAGGAATGGGGGCGGGGGAGAAGGAGCAGACTGACCCATTGTTCTCAGGAGGAGAGAGAGGAAGGTGAAGAACTGCCCTGATCTGCTAGGATTTCTAGTCCCTCCTCCCTGCTGTGAGAATGGTGTTGGCTAATCCCTCTCCCCCTTTCCCTGTCCCAAAACCCTGGAGTAGGGGGAAAGCTCGGCCTGCTTGCTGCAGCAGTTGTGATTGGCTGCTCCTTCCCAGAAGCAGCCAATCAGAGGGGACTCTACCACCCACCCCAGGCTGAAATTCCAATGCGGGTGGCAAGGGTGGCTGGCAGAGTTGGTAACACTACAGTCCCGGCCCCCACACAGCTTGATTCTCAAGATGTTGCATGGTACAGACTACCAGGAAGGAGTCCTTGGGACCCTCTGAGGGAGACACACAGAACACCATCCGAGACCCAGCATCCAAGGGTCTGCCCTGCCCTGCTAAGCAGGAGGTTAGGGCATCTGATACTGGCTGGGACAATGGCAGGGGGTCTGAGATGCTTAAATAGCTAGTGAACTGCCAATCCTTCCATTATTTGGTTTGTTATATTTTCACTGAATGGCTTACAGTCTGGCCCTCCATGGACGTGTGCGTGTGTTTCACAGACTAAGCTAATTTCCCCTTTTGTTATATAATCATATCCCTTCCAGCCAGCTGAGGGCCCCTTGTTTAAGAATAATGCGAGCAGATTGGATGGAAGGGAGACCATCTGCTCAGGAGCACAGGGCAAAGTGGCTGGAAGAGGGTCTGTGATGATCTGTTTATTTGCAGTTATGCTGTTCAACCACTAGATGTCTCTGTGGATTGTACAGCATTCCAGGCAGGGAGATGGCTCCTGGTAAACAAAGGAGACAAAGCTGGGGCTCAAGCTGCAGGGAAGCCTGGTTGTGCTGTAGTTGCAGCTGACTTGTTTAATAAAAGTCTCCTGTTTAAATTGGACTGGTCTCCATATAGCATGAAGCAAGCCAAGGAGACACTTAGATACGACAGTGACAAGCACAGTATAAGAACTTATGGGGAGAGATTAATCTTCCTTTAGGGAAAGGAGATGAACAGGAGACTTGCCCAGGCTGGAATCCCTCTTCTTCTTCCATCAGGAGCTGCTACTGCTGCTCCACGTACGAGTGAGTATGAGGATATGTGTGCTGTTTCTTCACAGTAGCAAGCCGGGCAGGAGGCTGAGTGGGGAAGATTTGAGGCAGAAGCTGAGTAGTGAAGCAGAGGGTGAGTCAGAGCAGCAGTAGGGATAACGCTGCTTTCCTGATTCTAGTAAAGTTCCTTGTTCAGCTTTTTCTGTGATTATTTATCGCTCTCGTCTGACAACGGGGAGGCCCTGAAACTTCTCAGTCAGGAGCTGGCTCCTCCTCCTGCACCCACAGCAGATAACCCTGACTGGTGAGTCCTCACTGCACCCGCCCAAGAGGAAAGGGAACACTGGGGAAGACAGGAAGACAAGGGGGACCCCACTCTCTGCAAAGGGGAGGGAACAGTGTTCCCTCTTTCTCCGCCTTAATTTAACCCTTGGCTGGCTGCAGCACAGCACCCCCTGCTGCTCAAAGCTGGGGGACTGGAAGCGCAGAAAAGAAATTACTTGAGTCATCTGGCACACAAAACTGCCTTTCAAACTGCGTGTTTGCACATGCCCCGCCTTCAGCCAGTGGCCTGGACTACCAGAGGGGAGGGACTGATGGGAAAGGGAGGGTTAAGTAACATTCTCTCTTCCACTTCCTCCCTCCCCACGATCTGCTGCTCTCTTCAACGCTAGATTTGACATTACATTTGTTCAGGTCTTTCCTCTGCTCACCTGAGAGCGTTAGTTCTGCCCGACTCCTCCTGCCCCAGGAGCTGCCCTCCTTTGTGAGGCCAGAGAAATGCAAGCCATCAAGTGTGTGGTGGTGGGAGATGGGTACGTAGCCTTCTATTTTTTGTGGGGGGAGGCGGGCGGCGAGAAGTGGGATGGTTGTTTCTTGGTGACATTTCACCTTCTTTGCTTTTGACTTCCTCAGAACCGCTTTCACTCTCTTTCTCTGCCAGGCAGGCCGTGCAGGGGGGCAGGAGGTTGTGCGTTATGTCGGGATGGGGGACGGGCATTTTCTGGGGCAGGTGTAAAAGTCCCGTTGAAGGCTGAACTATTTGTAGGTTGGCTGATCTCCCCTGGATGAAGGTGTCATCTCTACAGTGCCTCCCCCACTGCAGCTATCGTTGGTAGAATGGGTTGTGGGGAGATTGTGGTTTCCCTTCTACTGGGCCATGCCACAAGCCATCGGTGGGGGTGACTGACACATGGCAGTGGTGCACGGATAGCGCCATGAGTCCTCTTCTGTGGCTCTCAGAACCATGCTCCGTCCATGAGTTGTCCAGGAGATCATTCAGTGGGACGCCCATGGATGCAGCAGGGAGATGTTCCTTTCCCCTTTGCCCCTGAGACGCCTGATGCCCTCCATCTGGCTAAGATATGTGATGCAATGAAACCCTGGGCATCTGAGCACAGCATAATCATTGCCTGGCTTATCCACCGCTTGGCACCCCGCTGTCAGTGGATACGGCCCAGCCAAGGCCTTCAACAGCAGGAGCTTTGTGAAGGTGGGCCCCAGTGGGCTGCTGCCCCTGCAGGGCCCCTGGGAGACAAGCAGCCAGGGCCCAGAAGAGCATCTGCGAGGCGGGAGTGGTGTCTGGCACTGTGAGGGTTAAGCCACTTCCAGGCTAAGAGCTGGTGATGCTGTTATCTGGGGCAGCTATCAGTAGCATATGAAGTGACATTTGCAGAGGCCCTGCACCCCACAGTCACTTCCTCCTTTCAACTGGCCCCAGGAGGAAGTTTGCAAGCAAACGATCAAATTATAGAAACCACCTTGGAGGCAGGGGCAGGCGAGAGGGTGGGGGAGGGACAAAGAAATACAGAACAAACCCCAAACAAATGTTGGTACCTGCCAGGAAAGTACCGTAAAGATCAGAAACTAAGGGCTACAGAACTGTACCTGAAATCACCTGCACAGGAAACACCTTGGGACTAACCCCCTAGCCATCTCACAACCTCTCTCCAGAACTCTGCTAACCCTCCAATTCTCCCCCAACACACCACTACTCTGCCCCATAACTCTACCAGCCCCATAACTGTTAACCCCATAAACCCTATAGCTCTGCTAGCCCCGTATCCCTCCCCTCTGACCCCATCACTGCTTTTCAACACAATAATCCCACAACCCTCCCCCATATCTCTGCTAGCCCCATATCACACCTTCACTCAATGGTTCTATCCCCGTAACCGGCCCCCAGCGCAATAACCCTATAACTCTTCTCCAGAACTCTGCTAATTCCATTCCTTTAAGATGCTTCCCCCAATCTGGGAGGCAGGTCAGTATTGTTAGCTCCATTTTACAGATGGGGAAATGGAGGCATTGTAAGGTTATATGACTTTCTCAGGGTCACCCAGGGAGGCAGAGCTGGGAAAGGCCAGTCCATTAGTCACTAGGCCGCCCTTCCCCAGTTTGTCCTGGCTGTGATTTCTTTCTCTCTCTGTAATCTCTTTTTTCCTTCACAGTTGGCTTTCTTGCCCTTCACTAGAGATGGTTGGAAACTTTTCCGTGGAACCATTTTTTTTTTTGGTGATAGAAAATGCCAATTCGTTGAAATGGTGTCTTGGGTCCAGGATGGAATTTCTGAACACAAAGAGAGCCTGATTTCTCCCAAATGTCCCCTAGCCTAGTGATTTGAGCACTCAGGCTGTGGGGAACATAGGTTCAAGTCCCTGCTCTCCCTGCATTCCTGTCAAGTCCCTTTGGCCTGGTCTCTCTCACACTAGCACCCTCTTATGGGGTTGAGATGTGTTGCGGCTCTGGCCACCTAGTGCTCCACCCTGCTATGCTGAAAGCTGGGTGGTGCGGGTGGCCTGGAAGGGTAGGTCTGCACAGCAAAGAAAGGCCCGTGGTGGCCCATGCCAGCTGACTTGGGCTCACAGGGCTGTTTCATTGCTGTGTAGACTTCTGGGCTCAGGCTGGGCTCCGGTCTCTGGCCCCTCCCACTGTGCTCCAGCCGCAGGTATCTAGTTGCTGTGTTGTACCGGAAGTCAGACGAGATGATCTAATGGTCCTTTCTGGCTTTGAAACTTATGACTATGAGAGGAGAAGGGGGAGGGGCGGGGGGAGGAAGCTTTGGCTGCTTGCTCAGAAGCCCCTAGAGCAGCCTCACTGCCGTCAGCCCAGCTCATGAGGGCCATGTCAGCTGGAAGGAGGGTGCAATGGCTGCTAGTAGGTTGCCTCAGGAAAGCCAACATGGTGCCGCACTCATACAGCGTGAGGTGTCCTTTCCCTAGTACTGAGGCCATGTCCCCGCATGGCATTGCAGGGTGCTGTCCTGTCAGGGATGCCATCTGGGCAATGGCATTTGGTTACTCTCCGTAGTCACTGCTGTATCAAACGGATACATATACTCCTCCGTTTCCTGTAATAGATTCTTTGTTGCTGTGCACTGATAAACAGCTGCTGTGCTCCACCCCAGAGTGGCTGCATTTCAGCTGAGTGATCCCTGTGGAAGGTCTGTAAAATGCCTCAACTTTCAGAGCAATTTAGCATCCTCTCTCCTTCCCTTTCCCTCTAACTCTCTAACCCTGCTTGTGCAGTGATTAGGGCTGGGAATCTGGATTCTCTGTTCTTCTCCTCCAGCCCTCTGCTATTTCTGGCTTTCTGGCCGGGGAAGGTGTGATTTCCCCCCTTCCCCCCCCACTCCCCAAGCAGGAATCACAATAACAGGTCCTGGGTGTGTTTTCTGTCTCTTTCAGAGCTGTGGGTAAAACCTGTCTCCTCATCAGCTACACCACCAATGCCTTCCCAGGCGAATACATCCCCACTGTGTGAGTATCCAGCAGACGGGGGGCTAGGGCGCCAGGCAGAGGGCAAGCAGGAGGGCAGAGGGACACACAGCCATCGGGAGGACCAGCTCTCTGCACCCATAAGTCAGTCCTGGGTCAAGTCTCGACACCAGAAAGCTGTTCATTGATCGGCTACGGGGCTGTCTGGTGTCTGGACAGTCCCAGCCTTCAGTTCACCAGCTGTGAAATGGACAAGGGGCCTACTTCATCATTGCCCTGTGACTCCTTTACACCAGGGAGCCTGACCTGAAGGGACCACAAGACAGACATAAGTTCTGGCATAGGGAGCCTTCATACCTGGTGCAGAGCCAACTCTGTGCTGCCTCGGGGGGGTCCTCGCTGTCGTAGGGGACAGGGTAAAGGATGCAAGGAGCGTGTCCAGGCAGCAAGGTGCAAGGCCAAGACAGATCTGCACCACTGCAAACGCCTATAGGGACCATTGAAGCAGGGATGCAATTTAGGATGGCCCCAAGTGCAGGCTACTAGTGGCTTTCGATTAGGGATGGTGCAAGCTGATGTTCCTCTCTCCCTTCACCACCGCTGGCATGTATGTGAGCACATGCCCTTGTTCACAGTGAATAGCACCTTACTGCACAAGAAATCCACTGAAGTGGGGGTTGGGGGGGTCAGAATCTGGCTCTCTGCAAGAGACAGGTGCGTGGTGTTGTTATACTGCAGTGGCAAAGCAAAGTGTCCTGGGAAGTGCCTATAAATCACTGTGCAGACAGGGCCAAGTGTACCTCAGATCCTCACCCTTTGGCATGGTCAAGTTGAGCTGAGTTTTTGGCCACGAGAAGCCGCCTCTTCTTGGCAGCCGGCTTGTGCTGCGATACTGTCATCTCCTGTGTGCCAAACAGTGTGGTGCGTGTAGCTGTGTGATGCCTTCTGCTTGCTGCGCACCACGCCGGGTCATATCTAGGACCCCTGCCTGTGTGCAGAGAGAGGCACCCATTTTGTCCTCTGAATTGGGGCTGCCTGTTACAAAGGAGACATGCATACGGGGTGCTCCCTCACGGGGACTTTACTTTGGTTCTTTCTTGTTGCTCTTTTCCCTCACTGTAGTCTGAGAGCTTGTGGTTGCTCTCTGCATAGGGAAAAACATAACAAATGGGTTCAGGATGGGAGACTACAAGGAGCACTTACGTGCGTGGCAACTGTTCGCTGAGCTGCCAGTGACCCTGTGTCCCAGCACGGTGCCAGGGGACACTTTGCCCTAAGACAGGAGACACTCACTGGCCATAGGCATTAGAGACACCACAGCATATTTTGTATGAGTAGCATCCTGACCCAATTCCAGTGAGGGCTTGGCAGGGAGCACAGCTGTGAGTGGTACAGAGAAGGCGGATGGCGTGAAACCGTCTAAGAGGGCAATCTGGCTTCTAAAACCAAACGGGTGCAGACGAAGGCTTAGAGTGCAGAGCTGGAGCAGGGAGTGGGGAGGGCTTGGCAAGGGGAACTTCAGGGGAAGTAAAAGATTGGGGCTTCGCAGGCAGGATGGAGCCCCAAAGGCAGTGGAAGAAGCTGGAGTCGGGAAGGGATTTGGGACAGCTGGGGTATGGGGAGGTAGGTTGTGGTGGGATGGGTGCAGGCCTTTGGTGAGCCAGCAGCACCAGAGCACTGCAAGGGGGCATTTCTTTCCCTCCCGGGCGTGTGAGGAAGAGCAGGCACATGTTGTGGCCATGGCCTCCTCGTTCTTTAGCTCTCTCCCTTGTCTGAGGAAGCGACTCTCTCTCTTTGCATTGCAGGTTCGATAACTATTCTGCCAACGTGATGGTTGACAGCAAACCCGTAAACCTGGGGCTGTGGGATACAGCCGGGCAGGAGGATTATGACCGGTTGAGGCCCCTCTCCTATCCGCAGACGGTGGGTCATTCCTCACTGTGCCCTCCTCCCCTGCTCATTGCACCTAGGGCGCATTCCCTTGGCAACACCTCCTCCCTGTGCTGGAGAAGTCAGACTTACTATCCCCCTGTGATAGCGCTAGAGTTCCTCTCCTAATTTGCCCCTTTCTGACAGCTCACACCCCCTAAGACCCCAACCCCATTACTTTATATGCTATGCATCTGTCGGTCCAAAAGGGTGCAGAGAGCATGGGGAATATTTTGGAGAGCCATCTAAATATCATACGGTATCATTCAGCACTAAGGTGTCTCTTCCAGGATTTGAATGACTCTGGGGATTTGCAAATGAGGTATGGAGACTTTCATGTCTTCTTCTATGCTGATTGTGAGACTGGAGGGTTCTGAGTCCATGAAGCAGAGCTTCTTATCTTTAAATTGGGTCTGACATGTGGGGCAGGGGGGATGGTGGTACTCTACTCAAGCTCCACCCACAGTCTGCTAAAACAATCAGCAGTGAAATAGTTAATTGTGTTGATATGGTCATCAGTAGGATTCAGAGTCAACACACATCAGTGCTATTGCCCCAAGCAGTCAGGTTGCAGATTCAGGAAGACAACACTGCATCAGTTCACATTCAGCAGGTTTTCTTCACAACCTGGAAGGGCTAGAAACATAGGCTCGGAGTTGTTGTTGTTTTTAAACTAAAGCTTAAATTCTGCAGTGATGGGGCCACCAGAGAAGTATTTTTCTGAGGACCCAAGTATTCACTGGGTCTCACTCCTGCATTCATAGTGACCACTTTGAATCTTTACTTTGGCAGAAACCAAAACTTGGCAGAAACCAAACCTGTCCCCATCTGATAGGTTGATGATCTGTGGGAAATGAGTGGGGGGGTGTCAGTCCATTTCCCAACGGGACAGGAGTCCACATCACAAAAGCTCCACCGCCACATTTAGCAATGGTAGATTCCCTCAGTAACAGCATAAGGTTGGCTGGGCCAGGAGATTGAACAACCTTCTCTCCCCTCCAGGTGGCTCATAAATGTCAGGACTGAGTTGCACAGATTGGGAGGGATGGAGGGAAGGTGCACGGTGCTGTACCTTTTTTGGAGGGAGATAACAAGAGAGCTTGAGTCTTTAGGACTGCCACCAGCCCACCCCTTTCCAATGCTAACAGAATGCTCCAGCAGGGTGCTGGGAGGGAGGGACCCCCCCTCACACAATGTGATGCCCACAGCCTAATCCCCGAATGCTGCTGTGTGCTTACAGGACGTCTTCCTGATCTGCTTCTCTCTGGTTAGCCCAGCCTCTTACGAAAACGTCCGCGCCAAGGTAAGCACATCGCGGCTGGCGTGGAGGGGTCTCTGTGCAGACAGCAGAGGTATGCACTAACTCGCCACGTGCAGCTCAAGGAGCCAGTGAGAGCCGCATGAACAGGCACTGGCCTTGAAAAAGGAACGCTGGTGCAGTGAGCGTGGGCGGTAACAGCTGATGGATTATCTGGATCCTGAGAGCTATTTTCCTTTGTGTCTCTCTCAGAAGTAGCTAGAATATTGGCCTCCCACAGCCACTGGGTTGTCCAAGAGAGATTAATGGACAAACTAGGCTAGATTCTAGGGCCCACCAACTGTGCTGCTCCAGGACATGAGAGTGGGCAACGGGCTGTTCCCACCTGGGTGCTTCCTTAGCCCCGGCCCCCCACTCCTGCCGCCTCACTGCCCTGGCCCCAGCCGCTTTCCCTGCTGCAGTCTGCCCCTTCAGAGGGCAACTTTTAACCAAGACCACCTCAGCACAGCTCTGATGCAGGGGTAATTTAGGGGGCACGGGGATATATTCCCCCAACATTCGGGGGGGGGACCAGCAGTGTATTTCCCCCCAACTTTCAGCTCCCACCTAAAGGGGGGGTAGGGAGGCAGCTGGGGGGGGCGCAGCCTGAGGCTGTTGCATAGCTCTCTCCCTTCCACCGCTCCGATGTCTCAGCGCCGGGGGAGGGATGTCCTGCTTTGGGCTCCCTTGTCAGGGGCTTTGCCTCTGGCCCCCACTGTGGAGCTGGTTGGAGTTCGGGCTGCAGCTGTCCACACTACCCCAAAGGACCGTGCAGGAGGAACCAGTGGCAGTTGGATTTTATTTGGTGTGTGGGCATGTGTCTTTCTCTCTCTCCTCCCGGCCCCTTCCTGACCTCCCCCCAGTGGTTCCCTGAGGTGCGACACCACTGCCCCAGCACCCCCATCATCCTCGTGGGCACCAAGCTGGATCTCCGTGACGACAAGGATACGATCGAGAAGCTGAAGGAGAAGAAGCTGTCGCCCATCACGTACCCGCAGGGCCTCGCGCTGGCCAAGGAGATTGGTAGGTAGAAGGCCATACTGGCAATACGCTGAGCCCGCCGCTGGGGGAGATGACGGGGGGCAGGGGTGTACATGCTCTCCACCAGTTTGGCATGTGCTTCCTTGGCAGAGGATGAGGAATATGGGCAGGATCCCAAGAAGCTGAGCAGGAGCTGATACCGGGCACCTGGAAGAAATGCCAAAGGGTGTGTGAGAGAACAGGGTATTGGGGCCTCAGGAAGGGCAGGCCTGGCCTTTTCTTTTTGTGACACCCTTCGTGAGGGAGTCCCATCCCTCAGCTCCCCGTTTTCTGCCACTCTTCTGGCAAGGATCTTTTGCCGACCCATCCCCCTACAGCGATCCCTTCCCGGCCTCCTCTAGCTGGTCAGTCTTTGCTGTGAAAGCTACAGCAGCTCTGTTGGCAGAATCCTCCCCAAGTCCGGAAGTAGGAGGGACAATGAGGTCTTTAACTTGTCTCAGAGAGGCCCAACCGCTGCTTCCTCTTCCTGTCCCCGTGATCTGGGGTTTGTGCGAGCGACTTGGGGAAGACGGTAGCTCTGCCCTACCCTTTTTTTTGTTCATCTGTGTCTGTCTCTTTCCCCTGCTCCACCATACAGTACACCACTTCCTTGCCTTGTGTAGCCTCTATACCCGAGAGGCAGCTCGGTGAGAGGAGAGGGGGAGACGCAGAGGCACAGGGTAGGGAGAAATTAGGTGTTTTCAGCAGGGATTTCAGAGAAGAAGTGGCTTGTTGATGAAGCACAGCCGTTCCCCCAGAGACGAATCACAACCACTTGTCCCACAGCCTACCTCCTGTTCTCCACACAGCCACCTCATCTCTCTATTCTAGCAGCCTGGCCCCGTACCTTGACAGCCTGACCGGGGTTGGGGATCCATCAAATCTGTCTCACATGGCTGTGAAGCAGTTTTGGCAGGGCTGGGGCCAAGTCAGTTTCTCTGAGCCTCAGTTCCCCAACTATGAAATGGGGGTAATAGCACTGCCCTACCTCACGGGGGTGTTGTGAGGATCGATACGTTACTGATTGCGAGATGCTCAGCCACTGCAGTGTTGGGGGCCTGAGCAGACAGACAGAGAGACAGATGCATCTGTTCTGGCTCACCCTGGCCCCTGAGCGTTCTTCCTTGGTGGCGTCTCTTCCAGGTGAGGATCCTTCACAGTGGCAGGGCTGGGATGGGAACCTCTCGGATTCACTCCCATTTCCTCCCAGTGACGGAGCCGTCTTCTCTCCTGGCAGATTCTGTGAAATACCTCGAGTGCTCGGCGCTGACGCAACGTGGCCTGAAAACAGTGTTTGACGAGGCGATCCGAGCGGTTCTCTGCCCCCAGCCCACCAGACCGAAAAAACGGGGGTGCAGTCTCCTCTAGGGGGAGGTGAGAAAGGGCTCCCCTCCCTTCCAGACCCCAGTCTATCAGCACAAAGGGGATTTGTCTCTGTCGATAGGCCCCTCGCCCCTTCTCTCCCTTGAAAGGACCCTGATGCTGCCTGGGAGGAGCCCTCTGCTCTGAAGAAAGACCCGTTGCAGGACCCCCCTTCCTGCCACACCACACTCCTCCTGGACTTCCTGACTCTACCCCGAAGAGAGGTTGCTGTCCGCAGCTTCCCCCAATGGGACCCAAAAACCTGCCTCTGACCTGGGACCTCAGGGCTTCCTTGGAGACAGGGGCAACCTGTTGTGGGGGGGTGTGGAGTTTAAGCCCCTCCCCTTAGAAATCGACTCACCATATACGGAAAACAGCAAAAAAGCCCCTCCCCCTGCAGTTTTCCTGCTCGGCCACTAGGGGTTATTTTGTGGTGGTCCCTTACCAGGCAGCCACTGCCTTTCCTCCCCCTTCACATCGCTTCCCCTGCTCTTCCCCCGCCCTCCGCATAAGGCCGCAGGGAGGCAGGATAGAGGCACAGAGTGGCAGAGTGGATCAGGGCCAGGTGAAGGAGGGAAAAGACTCTCTTCTCTCCTCACACCACAGCCTGGCTGGAATGGGAGGGAGGATGAGGTGGGGAAGGCAGGGTGAAAGGGTACGAGCTGGCTTAACAACCTGGCCCCTCTTCTTGCTCTGGACACAGATTCCAGCCCCAGCTCTCAGCTCGCTCCCAACACCAGGCTCTGCTGATGCAACAGGGGTTGAAGGTTTCAGCGTCTTGGACCTTGGTACCACTTGGTGGTCACAGCGCTTGTTTGTTTCTCCTGCCTAGAAGACCCAAGATGGGTCTGTAGCACCCGTTTGTCCATTTGCACAACCTCCCTCCCTCCTCCTGTCAATTTCTGTATAGGGAATGAGAGTTAATAAACCGACTGTACCTTCCTGCCTTCAGCGTCTTGTGTCTCTTCTCTGGCATTTCGCCACAAGCTTGGCTGGCTGGGTTTGACGCTGTGGCTGCACCAGGCTGGCTGTGGAATCTCTGGACAATGGGAGGGACCGCAGCCAAGCAGCTGAATCCCTCCTGCAGCCGTCAGACTGGCTGGGCGTGACGCAGCTGAGATTCAAGCTGGGGACAGTGGCAGTGGGTTCTGAAGGCAGTGTCAGCTGAAAGAAAGTGGCCTCCTATCTCAGGCTGCGCTGACAGGTGCCTGCATTTAGCTATTGCTAACCTTCCTTCAGATCTGCCTGTGTCTGTGGGACCTACCAGCCAAAGGGCCTTCTCGCCTGACAGAGCCCCGGCAAGCCTCTTCCCCAAAAGGCAGAGGAAAGGTAAGGCCAGCAAGTCTGTTGTGAGGGGCACAGGAAGGGAGCCTAGGACAACCTGAACTTATGGATCCTCTAGAGCACCTGCTAATACGGTCTGTCAGAGCTTGCATGTTTTCCCAAGGGGCCTGTACACACCATCACTTATGCCTACACCCATACATACACCTATACATACATTTGTACTCACTCACATAGCCAAACACACAGAGAGATAAGCTGGAAGCCGGGGAGCGGGGCAGGAATGAGTCACCAACCCAGGCAAATAGCCCAAGAATCTGCTGAAATCAAACAGATGAGTGCTGCCCCAGCAGGATAATGGAATCTGCAGCTGCCAGCACCTGCGTGACGGATTCACTGCAGGGAGCCTTGGCTGCTGCTAAGAATAGGGAAAGCAACCTTACGTGATGGCTGTTAGAGCAGATACCAGAGAGTACTTCTCCCGAGCACTGCAGATCCCGGCTCACCAGGTTTCCCTTCTCCCACCCCCATTACCAGGACTCTCATGAGTTGGAGGAGGGTTCAGGACAAAGCAAATGGTAAAGTAAAATCCAGAGGCAGTAATAGGAAAAGGCAGGGGGACTGGATTGATCCAGCTTTCCACTCTGCAATAAGCCTGCATTTGAGCTCCATAGGTTCTACCTTGCTTCAAAGAGTTTCGCAGGTTAATGTTGGCGAAGGCCTGTAACAGACAATTCCATGAGTTTAAACCCTGGTGGAGGTGAGTTCCACAGGTTACCTTCAGGGTAGCTCAGAGGCAAGGCTCACCTCAGAGATAGCCCGTGACACTATGGGCTTGGCTACACTGGTGCTTTATAACGCTCTAACTTGCTGTCTCAGGGGGGTGAAAAAATCACCCCCCTGAGCACAGCAAATCTGAGAGCTTTAAAGCACTAGTGTGGACAGGCTCTGAGCACTGGCTCAGAGCTAATTCCCTCATGGAGGTGGATTACCAGGAGTACTGGCAGAGCTCTTGCCCAGCGCTCGTGTGCGATCACGCTCACACTTCAAAGTGCTTCCATGGGAGCGTCCCGCAACAGCGCTTTGACATTTCAAGTGTAGCCAAGCCCAGTTTCATGCATTAACCCCGGCTAACATTCTGTGGTGGTGGGTTCCACAGATGCCTGCTCTGTGAGGTGAGGTGCCTGGGCCCGATTCTCAGCTGGGGTGAGCACTGTAGGCACAATTCAATGGGTCTGGTCTCAGGTTCCCTACATATGCATATGTATGGGGGGTGTAAACACCAGAATCTGTCACCAACCCCAAGCTTTCATAACTCATGAGTCAGACTCCCCACAATCATGAGAGTGGCTTTAGATCTGAGGACCTGACCCAGACTGAGGTGTTGACAGAGGAGAGTTGGGAACTAAGAGATAAATTAAGCAGTGACTTTTTCACACCCCTGAGCAACACAGCTGTGTTGAGCTACAGTGTAAGTGTAAACCTGGCCCAAGCCAGCACTGCAGATCTTATATTGCAGCTCAGCTGACACAAAAAGGTTCCAGCAGAGCCCAGAACCGGGATCCCAGTCTGTAAGCAACAAGCAAGCAGGAGGGGTTGCAAGCACTTTGCAGGATAGGATTAGAATTCAAAATGTCCTTGACAAATTGGAGAATTGGTCTGAAATCAAGCTGAAATTCAATGAAGACAAGGGCAAAGTACTCCACATAGGAAGGGATAATCAAATGCACAACTACAAAATGGGATTAACGGGCTAGGCGTTGTACTGCAGAAACGGATCGGGGGTGATAGTGGATCACTGATCAAATATGAGTCAGCAATGTGATGCAGTCTCAAAAAAAGGCTAATACCATTCTAGGGTGTATTAACAGGAACGTTGCAGGTAAGACATGAGAGGTAACTATCCTGCTCCATTCTGCACTGGTGAGGCCTCACCTGGAGAACAGCATCCAGGTCTGGGCACCACACCTTAGGAAAGATGTGGACAGATTGGAGGGAGTCCAGAGAAGAGCAACAAAGATGATAGGTTTAGAAAACCTGACCTTTGAGGAAAGGTTAAGAAAACTGGGCATGTTTAGTCTTGAGAAGAAGACTGAGGGGGGACCTGAGAACAGTCTTCAGATATGTTAAGGTCTGTTATAGAGAGGATGGTGATCAGCTGTTCTCCATGTCCACTGAAGGTACATCAGGAAATAATGAGGCTTAATCTGCCGCAAGGGAGGTTTAGGTTTGATATCTGGAAAAATTTGCTAAGTACAAAGGTAGTTAAGCTCTGGAACAGGCTTCCAAGGGAGGTTGTGGAATCCCTGTGACTGGAGGTTTTTAAGAGCTGGTTGGACAAACAACTGTCAGGGATGCTCTAGGTTTACTTGGTCCTGCCTCAGCGCAGGGGCTGGAGTCAATGACGTCTCAAGGTCCCCCACAGCCCTACATTTCAGTCGATGGAGGTGCACTTGCAACCATTCATATCAGGTCTGAATTTGGCCCTAGGATCTCAAATACTGAAGGTGGGAAGTGGCAACCAGCAGGATCTCAGCAGCTGAGTGAGAGGGAAATGCCCCCTCAGAGAGGAACAGGGAACAAACAGAAATTGCTCTGGTGAAGGAGGTGAGGAAGAGAGCTGGGGCAAGAGAAGCAGTTAGTGGGAGGCCCGCAGCAGGATCAATGCTTGGCAATGTGGGGTTATTGTTTTTATCCAGAGGGGCATGTTTGCAGTGGGGGCTGGAGTTCTCCCTTTGGAGCCAATCCCTTTCTGCACCTGAGATCAGCTCACCTGTTCGCAGAGGTGAGGCAATGGGCAGAGGAAGGTGTCGGGGGGGGGGGGGTCTCGTTCCCTAGGAGACCTCCAGCAGGGAAAGGGGAATTTGCCCTCAGATAGGTAGGTGGTAGAGACAGAAAGGTCCCTACTCCCCAATTCATTCGCCCTTGTCTTATTGGAGACGCTTGTGGGACAAAGGAGGGGAGAAGGGTGCAGTGGATCCTGGGGTTCATGCCCCCCGACACCCCTGTTAATACCAATGTGCTGTGATCATGATGAAGCCCTGGGGGCATCAATTGTGCCTTCCTAGACTGTAAGCTCCTTGGGGCACGGAACTCCCCTCCTGCACGTCTGTAATTCCCCCCCCACACACTGTCCCCCCATGACCCTGTAGAAAAACTCCCCCCGGAGAGCAGACCTCTGTCACTGGCTCCATCCAGCCTGCCTCCCCTGCCCTGCGTTCTCACAGCACCCAGCCGCTCTCTTCATCTCTCCTTTCCTGCTTTCACTCTCCTCCACTCCCCCTCATTCCTTCTCCCTCTCTGGCTTGCCCTCCGTCACCATCTGTCACTACCGCCCCCTCATTCCCGCTCTCTTTCTTTCGCCCGCCCTCCCTCTCTCTCTCCATCATAATCACGCTGGCACTCCCCTCTTTTCCTTCTCCCTGTTCTCCCTCCGCTACCATTCATTCTCTCTCTCTCTCTCTCTCTCTCTCTCTCATTCTTATGCTTGCTCTCCCCCCACCCACCTCCCAAGTCTATGCTGATTGGCTGGTGGGATCATTCCCGGGAGTAACCGACACGCTTGATCTACCTAACCCTGTCCGCCAAGCCCCCACTTCAGCGGATGGAGAGCTGGAGAGGGGAGTCCTGGCTCCTCTGAGCAGTACGGGGAGCTGGGTCTGGTCCCTGCAGAAGGCAAGCCCTGGAGACCAAATGGGAGAGTGTGAACAGGCAGATGTGGCAGTGCTGGAGGAAGGCACAAAAGTCCCACCACCTCTGGAGCAGCAGAAGAGGTGAGGGCAGGAGGAATCGCTGGAGATAAGTGCGACAAGCAACTCAGCCCCTCCAGAACTCAAACCACACAGAGATTTCATTGGGAAATGTTTTTAAAAGGGGAAGAAACAATATGACACACACTCTCCCGGCGTGTGGAGGAACATGTAGATCCCATTGACGTGTAAGTACCAGGCAGATCTGCCTTCTCTTTCCACCCTTTCCTCCCGGTGCTTTCATGTGCAGAAGTTGGTTCTGCAGACCCCACAAACGGAACCTTCTGCCTCTCCTGCTCTGCTTGGTGGCTGGCGATGGTCATGGTTCAGGGGGTGAGAAAGTCATGGACCGGAGTAGGAATGAATAGGTGCAAGGCGAGGTCGGGGGTGGGGGATGGAGAAGGTGCAGGATTTGAGAGAGATGCTATGTACATTCCTTCAGGGAATTCTAGGTGGGCTTCCCATCACTTACAAAGCTGATCTATGCTTGGGTGATTCCCCCCACCCCATTTCTCCCTCTGATTCCTCGTTCCCCACTGACAATGTATTCCTAAAGACTTTGGATTTATTGGATAAAAATAGAAATTGGCATTTAACTCACAACCCCCCATTTCCCTGGGACCCCAGCCCCTAAGCGCAAACACACTCGTACCAGTGTTATTGTTTATTTGCATTACTGGAGCAGGCCCCAGCAGATGCCCCAGTACAGAAAGTCCTGGCCCCAAACAGCTTACAAGCTAAATAACCAGGTTTTTGATCCTATACCCCAGGCACCTCCCAACAGTTTCCTCAACCTCATTGGGTCCACCACATCTGCACCCCCTGCCCAGAGGTCCAATCACACCCATACTCCCATGCCTGCAGTCAGAGCGCTCACTGAGATCCCTTGCCTCTACCTGCTGCTCTTTACGGGACTTAGATGTCACCACTCCTTACTTCCTGCCATCAGCCTATTCCTGTTCTCTAGGTGTGTCTACATGGTACTCTTAAGTCTGGGCTCTGACTCCAGTTTGAGTCCAAGGCCCCTTCTGTCCACACAGAAATCAGCCTGCCTCAGATCAGAGCCTGAGCCCGGCTGAGACTCAGGTCCAAGCCCTGTCATTTTGCAGTGAGGAGGCAGGTCAAGCCCCAGACCAGAGTCAGAAGGTCTGCATAGTGCAGTATGGACGTGTTAGCACGGCTGTGAGACTTGGGGCCAGCAATTGTGAACCCAGGCTTACCATGCAGTGTGGATGCTCAAGTGTGGGCTTGGAAACACTGAGTCCACAAGCCCGTGTCCCACAGACTTGGGCTTTACTGTGCTGTGGGGACATTCCCTCTATCACTCTACCTGTCCCCTGGGCCTGAAATTCCCCTGAAAAAATTAACACGCATGTGCATCACTGAGAAGGCTCTGGAAAAACTTGGAGAAGGGCTCAAAGAATCATAGAGGTTAGAAATGGGAAAGGATCGAAACATAGAACCAGAGGGTTAGAAGGGACCGCAGGGGTCATCTAGTCTAAACCCCTGCCGAGATGCAAGATCTGCTTTCTATTCAGTCCATCTTTCCTGGCCAATGCAGGGCGGCCCCTTGCAGTGTATTCTCAGGGCTTTGCCTGACTCATATTAAGTGGGCCAAGTGATGGGGCTTCCATTGCAAGGTTATTTCACGGCCCAGTGGACTTCACTGTCAGGAAACCTTTCCTGATATTCAACCTGAGTTTCCCATTGTCCCCCCTCGGACTTCCCTAAACACTTCAGCTCCCTCACTGGGCATTTCCATACTACCCCGTCGTAAACCAGAAGCTCATTCAACACAGGATAACGTAAGGATGTCGTAGTTGTGTTCGGTGGAGAATCAGGGCAGTAGAAGGTGTGAAACGTGGGAGGCACGGTGGTGTCTAGAGGAGGTATCTCTGTGGGGCTCATCACAACACATTCCAATATTATAAGAACCTCAGATGTTGCCCGAGGCTTCCAGAAGTTTGATTAATGTTCAGAGTTTTTTTAGATTTTTAATATCAAATCTTTGCCTGCCCTGGTTTTGTACAGTTTGAAAAACACCATGAGGGAAAATAGTTCTCAGAGTATTTCTGAGCTTCTGGGGGCAGAGGGGGAGGATTGGAAATCATGTCCTTTAAGATTCCTAGCCCTTGTTACTAGGGAAAAGCTGGGCTAAGCTTTGAAACATTGAGGGGTCACCTGGCCCAAACCCTCAGGTGAGACTGGGGTGGAGAAGGTGCCGTCTATTCCTGAGGCTAAGCCTCCACCCCTTCCATGCAAGTCCTCCCCACTTACAATATGGCTATTTGAGGGGCTAATCAAGCAGTGGGATCGATACACCAAGGGGTGACAAAGGCATGGGGCTGCCATTTAAAATCTCAGAGGGACTCTTCCAGAGTCCTGATACTCCAAGAGCATTGGCGACATGCCACTATAGAAGCCCCCAGCATAGCTTGGGGCAAGAGGCTGGGTCTCCAAATATTGCCCTGTGCTGGGCTGCAGCTCCCAGATAGCCCCAGCCCTGCCCCAAACAGGCAACGGACAAGAATCTTGTCCCTCCTGTCCCATGTTCAGTCTCTGCCATTGTCAGTGGAGAGCTGACACACACACACAAGCTGCTTGTTTGTTCAGGATTCACTCGGAGCGTTTCCATGCCAAAGCCTGATGTGAAGGGCAATTGGGCATCAAAAGATTAAAAGGGCTTGAAGTTTGTTTTAGTGCTGTGGAGTGGTAAGGCAGGGACTGCCCCTTCCATTAGCAACCTGGATTTGAGCAAGCTGAGAGCTGTGGCTGGGATGAGGATTGAGTGAGAGCGGGTGGTAGCAGGAGGTATAACCCCACCTGCCTCCAATGGGAATGTTATAAATATTCCATCTCCTCCTCTATTCATGTGCAGGGATGATGCAAACCTGCCTCCCCTTCCAGGGCATTAAGCCAAGTCTCTGGCATTTGCTCTGGACTTCAAGGGGATTTCTCAGCCTCAGTAGTGGGGGGTGGACAATAATGCCGTGGCAACCTACAGCAGAATCCGGTCCAATTGCCCAAGCAGCAGTGCTGATGCAGAGAGCACTTAGGCAATGTGGAGGCAAGGTCTGGGTGGGGCAGCCCCACTGAGGGATCCTGCCTGGGAGTTCTTCCCCAGGACGGATGGAAGGAATATGCTCCGGGACCAGTGTAAAGAGGCTTCAGCATACATGAGAATCAGGCTCCCTGAAATTAACTTCACCAGCCCCTGAGCCATTTTCAATAGGAAACGGAGGCCTGCGATTGATCCCTTGGGCTCTTTCCCCTAGGCCACGTACACTAGGCCACGTTCCTGCTGGTCTCAATCACCCAATGGTGGTTCTTAAACCGCTGGTCACATCTGACATTCTCCCATATGCTCCAGAGACTCCAGCATCTGAACCACCCTCTCCTTCCCACCTGTGTCTGTCGTTATGCCTGCTATTATATATGTGGCTTGTTCGGCTCTGACCTTTCTTCCTCTCTTCCTGCCTCCAACTCTCCAGCTGATCCAGTGGGAGATCGCCCCGTCCTTCCACTGCCATGGACTCCCCTGCTTTCACCTCCCCCACGCCTGTGGCTTCGGAGGAGGGGAATATCTCCACCAGCTGGGCAAGTTCCACCCCAGGGAACCTATCCACCACCGCCAGCCTGGGCCTGGATGTCAGCGGAGTCCTCATCCCCCTGGTCTACCTCATTGTCTGCGTGGTTGGGCTGGTGGGGAACTCCCTGGTCATCTATGTGGTCCTGTGCCACTCAGTGAGCGAATCGGTGACCAACGTCTATATCTTCAACCTGGCGCTGGCGGACGAGCTGTTCATGCTGGGGCTGCCTTTCCTGGCCGCGCAGAACGCACTCTCTTACTGGCCCTTCGGCTCCTTCATGTGCCGCCTGGTGATGGCAGTGGACGCCATAAACCAGTTCACCAGCATCTTCTGCCTGACTGTGATGAGCGTCGACCGCTACCTGGCCGTGGTGCACCCAGGGAAATCATCCAAGTGGCGGACGGCCCGCGTGGCCAAGGCAGTTAGCGCCACAGTGTGGGTGCTGTCGTCAGTGGTGGTGCTGCCGGTGGTGGTGTTCTCCAACGTCCCCCTGGGCATGAACACCTGCCACATCCAGTGGCCCGAGCCAGCCTCCGTGTGGAGTGCTGGCTTTATCATCTACACGGCCGCGCTGGGCTTCTTTGGGCCGCTGCTGGTGATCTGCCTCTGCTACCTGCTCATCGTTGTCAAGGTCCGCTCTTCCGGCCGGAGGGTGCGGGCCCTTTCGTCCAAGCGCAAGCGGTCGGAGCGCAGGGTCACTCGCATGGTGGTGGCCGTGGTGGCCGTCTTTGTGCTCTGCTGGCTCCCTTTCTACGTGCTCAACATCATCAATGTGGTCTGCCCCTTGCCCGAGGAGCCGTCTCTCTTCGGGGTCTACTTCCTCGTCGTGGTGCTGCCCTACGCCAACAGCTGCGCCAACCCCATCATCTACGGCTTCCTCTCCTACCGGTTCAAGCAGGGCTTCCGCAGGGCCATCCTGAGGCCGTCCCGCCGGGTGCAGAGCCAGGAGGTGGTGGCACGTCCCCCAGAGAAGACGGAAGAGGAGGAAGAGGAGGAGGAGGAGGAGGAGGAAGTGGAGGAGAGCGGGGTCAGCAAGATTGCCCAGAATGGCAATGGCAGACAGGAGTGTCCCCTGACCGGCGGAGCAGCAGGAGGCAGCGAACAGAAGCCGCTGCCAGAGGAGGCCGGAAGCTGTGATAAACCCAATGCACTGCACATCAGTTATTTGTAGTGAATGGAAGAGGGAGGCTCTGTCCCTCAGTCTCTCGGACACTCCAGTCTGTATCCATGGGGGGCTGCGGACTGCGAGGCAGCAAGGTGCAAGGCTCCGCTCGAAGATGGGGTGGACTCGAGGAGTGTCTGGAAGGGCAGCGCGCCTCCTGTGACTTCAGAAATCCCTGTGGGAGCGGTGGAGCAAGAGCATGTGGGTTGGGCTCGGAAGGGGGACTGGCTAAGGGCGGGGGAGGGCGGAGCTGCAGAGAGGAGTCCAGCACTGAATCCCTCTACAACTGACATAGAGTATTATGCGTGGTTGCTAATTACTCTAATGCCCTTGTCAGCTGCCCAAGCTGTCCCAGTGTCCACGGGAACCAGATACTCTGGGGCAGGATCATGGGGACAATTCTGTCCCCCCACCCCCGCTAACAAACAAATTCAGCCTGCCCCCTAGGGCTGTCCTCCCCGCCCCTCCAGCTGCTCTAGTATCCCTTGGGATCAGCTCCCCATCTCCCATGTGACCTGATACCATCTCAACTGCATGGAATATCCTGGTTCTTTAAAGGCTTCTCATGTCCCACCTGCAGACTGGTCTGATAGGGCTGGTTTAGGACAGTGGGTATGAGCCACACCCTTCCCCATCTCTAGATCCCAGGGTTTCGTGGTGTTATTGTGCCCTGGCGGATGACTCCAGAAGACCAAGAGGCCATGGGTTGTGGGCAGGACTTTCTGTAAGCTGTACTTTCCACTGCCCTCCTCAATCTTATCATGAATAAACATGAAGATTTAGGACTCTGTGAACAATTTCAAAGGGTCAGTCTGTGCGTGAGTACGATTGCACTGGGAAGATGAGGGCGCATGTATGAAAAATGGGGGTATCCGTGGGCAGGGGTAGCTATGTGGGAGTTAGGGTTGCCAGGTGTCTGGTTTTCAACTGGAAAGTCCAGTCAAAAGGAGATCTGGGCAGTGTCTGGTCAGCACTGCTGACTGGACACTAAAAGTCCGGTTACCACAGTGACTGGCCTCTGTTGCCGGGTGGGTGGGAAGAGCAGCTGCTGCTGGAGGAGATCAACTGATGGCCTGGAGAGAAGCTTAGGGACTGGTGCCCAGCTCTGGCGAAGGAGGAGGTAGGTACCGCCTCCTCAGCCAGGCCCTGGCTCTCTATGGCCCCTCACTCTGGTGACCATCCTGCCTCTGCTCTGCCATGCCCCCAACTCTGGCTCCAGGGACCGACCTCCCGCTCTGCTGGGACCCCAGTTGGGCAAGCAGGCAGGCTCCTCCCAGCTCGGCTCTGCAGGTGGTCGGTGAGTCCCATGGGAGGGTGGAGAGAGCGACTGGAGGAGACTGTAGCGTCTGGTTTTTAAAACATTGGAAGGTTGGCAGCCATACTGGGAGTGAGGGTGTGAATTTTTGTGACTATGGTAACATAGCCCATATAGGTGTACGGTGGGCAGATATGTGTGTGTGTGTGTGTACAGGGTTTCAGGACTGGCTTTTCTGTGGGTGTGTGTATGTGAGGTTTTTGTACAGGTAAGGGACTGATTTTGTCTCTGTGGTGGTGTCTGTACAGGTGTATGGGGTTGAGTTGTCTTTGGGTGTCTCTGTGGGGGTGTCTATACAGGTGCAGGGGTTGATTTGTCTCTGACGGTGTCTGTGGGGTGTCCGTACAGGGGTGGGTCTGAATGGGTATGAAGGTGAATTTGTCTGCATATGTGTGTGGTGGAAAGGTGGCTGCATATGGGGGTGTATGAGTGAGCAATTCCCCCTTTACCTTGCTCCATTCCTGCAGGCTCTGAGAAATGCCTCTCCCCATACCTTGAACTTTTCTATAAATGCTGTTGCTAAGATACAGTGATCAGTAAGAGCGACTTTAATCCAGAGTCTTCGGTAGGATTCTGGGCACCTTCTGCCAAGGGTGGCTTTGGGGAAATTGGAGGCGGCGTGGGTGAGTGGGTGTTAAAGACCAGCCAAAAGGAGAAAGTGCTCCAAGAGATAAGGAAGGATCCTGTGGGATGTGTAAATGGTGTCTCTCCGGGGCAGAAATACTTTTCCATTCAAGAGGCACCTCTGAGAGGGAGGAGACGAGACTATGAGGGGCTAGTTGTGTCATTGTAGGGAGCAGCCACAGGACCAAAAACACAGAACAGATTTGAAGACGAAATAGAAAAAGGCAGTGGGAACAGCAGAGAAAGAAGGCGTGAATGGTGAGCTCAGCTGCACAATGGAACCATGTTCCTGAGGAGCAGATTCACACTGAATCAATATCTGGCTAAATGAGAACTTGTTGGTCAGCGTCGGGATACCCAAGCCCAGGGAAAGAATCCAGGGATGGGCAAGGAGTGTACTAAGGTCGGTATACTGGACTGGCTGTCAGGGAGGGTTAACAGATACTGACCCAGCTGTCTTGGTGCTGGACTGTCTGTGACTGGGGGTGGGGCTGGGGCTGATACCTCTATCCCTGAAGTCCCAGCACTGGAGTGTCTGTGAGTAATAACCCTCCTTCCACCCCACATCCATCCTTTCTTCTCCCTGAACCCAGTATCTTGGTACCAGACAATCCAGGAGTGAAGGCTAATCCCCACAAACCCCCTTTTCTGATTCCTGAAGCATCCACCCTTGTACCAGATACTGCACGTCTCTCTTTGGTGAACTGCATTCCCTTTGCTTGGCCGGGAAAGGGGTGCACATATAAAGATAGGGATATGTCACGCTGTGAGATTTCAGGGCCCTAGTATCTGATCTCTTTCTTTGTAAATCCCTTGTTGTGGTGGCTCTTCATGGCTTCTCCTTTCTCCTATACCTTTGGAGGCTCAATCCATGCAGAGATACACGCTCATGGTCCCTAATACAGTCTACAGTCTAAAGAGCAAACTCACAGCACCTTCAGGGAGTTAGCCAAACTCAGTGGCTAGACCAAAATGGCCATTCCGATTGTGGAAAGAATTCCAGGTGTCATCTGGTCACCAGGAAGAGAAGGGACCATGAGATCCCAACCGAACCATGACGAACTTCCAGAGCTCCCCTCTATTGCGTGGTACAAGAGGCAACAGGTACTGGAGAGGAAAGGGCCTGAATCCCACAATAATAGAGGTAAATAGGTAGATGTCTTGATCCTGCTACTAGGTGGCATCACAGCAAGGGCAATGCTGGGTAATTCTGAAGAAGAAAGCACTGCTAGAGGATGTAGTGGAGATGGCATTGGACTTCTGGGAAGGGAGGCAGCTGGTGGCTTATTCCTGAGCAGTGAGAGGAATGAGTGTAGCAGCCAGGAGAGGACAAGGCAGGAGAGAGGAAGCTCAGAGTAAATGGGGAGCAGGCACATGAAGGTTTTCCATCTCCTTTTAGACTAGCTACATGACTGCTCTAGCTCCTGCCTTAGGGAGGGAGGGATCCCTGGCAGTCAATTATATTATCAATGTACTATGCATGCCACCTTGGCCATAGGATGTAGTAGAAACCCTTTGCCAGGTTGATGGATTAGGGGAGCTCATGGTCAACCTCCGCAGCCCTCTCTGCTACAAGAGATCAGGAATGAAACCTCAAAGACCTTTTTGCCTGCAACCCCTAGGTGCAGAAATGCTAGGCTGCTCAGCCCTGCAGACAGGACTCAGAGTGCTGTCGATTTCACTAGGCTATGCCCACTGGAAATGCGGCTCCTTGTCTCCCAACATGGAGCTGGTTGAAAAAAGGTACGTTTGGGGGAAAATGTTCAACAGTTTTTATTTTCCCAAGATATTTCATGAAAAATTGCAACATGTTCTAATTTTTACACAGGAACAAGCTCACTCTCCCACGTTTTCTACCTTTCCTTCCTGGTTTCCCCCGTTTTGTTCTAGTTGAAAAATGGGGGGAGAAGGAGGGGAAACAAATAGGAAATGAAAATGGAAAAACAAATTAAAAACTTTAATACCAAAAATTGCCTGCAGAGTTTTTCCTTGTTGATGAAAAGGCTGATTTTCATACGGTAGGTGGGGTGTGTGGAAGAGGAGTGAAAATTTTCAACTAGTTCTGTCCCACCACCTACCTCCCCCTCCCGCTGGTGAGGTCACGGCTGCAGTCTGCTTGTGTTGCTGTGTGCAAATGGCATTCATGTGGCTGGCCCGGTGCATCCCTTCTGGTTTGGGCCCTGCAGTGGACTGGCTCTGGGAACAATAGGGCTGAAGTCTTGCACAGCTGCTAGTTGAATTCTGGACATGTTCAGGGGGATTTGTTCTAATCAGACATGGAAATGGATTTTTCTATTCTGGCTGCAGAGACACAGAGATAAGGGTACCATCAAACCCTCCACAACACAAAGGGTTTCATTCTTATCACGTAGAGACCGGAGCTGCAAGTCTAGCAGAGGCCATAATGCTTCCAGCAGCCCCTGCAATGCCTCTTCCCTGCTTGTGTTTGAGCAGTCAGGGTGCTTAGAAATATAAGGCCCCCGTTCTGCTGGCACTGCAAGAATGTGTGTGTGCGCGCCCCAGCACGCGCGCTTGGGTGTGTATTTAAAGCCAGGCTCTGATTACTGACCTTGAAAATGTACTTCCAACACAACACTCTAAGTACCCCCACTAAGCCTGATAACACACAGTCTGCACCCACACAATCACTGACTGTACTTCTCTGCTTGACCCTGCCCTGCTGCTGTAACTTCTCAGAAGAGAACTTTGCAGAGATGAAAAGGCCCACGTGGAGGGGTTCAGCCTTGCTGAGGGGAGGGCACGTTACAAGGCCGTATTGCTTACACTTGATGTCCTTCTCCGCTGTTTTCAGGAAGCCAGTGTTTACACGATCTGGGTGGTAAAACAGCGGTTCCGATAAGGTGAATGGCAAACCTACGCAGGCACATGGCATGTGCCCTTGCTTCTGAATTGTTTGGGAGCTGGGGTCAAGGCTGCAGGCTGGGGGTGGTTTCTAAACAGTTCTTGAGTCAGTGGAACCAAACAGATAAAAATGCAGAGAGATGTGAACTGATTAGATGCTCCCTGCTCTCCTGGGGATGCAATAGCGAACTGAAACCCTTTATCTGCTTGAACGAGTGGAAAATATGCAAATATTTGCTCATGAAAACTTCGTGTTCTTTGCCTTCCCAAGCTTAAAATATGCAAAGGCACACATAAGGCACCCACCTTGCACAGATCTCACACCCAGACACACAGACCCCCCGGCACAGAAACACAGACGCAGCGCCCATCTAAACACATGCACGCTTGGTGTAACATGTACCATCTAATATGTATACACTCCACCTGGGGGACACAAATACAACCCTAAAAATATACACACAGATGCATACATTGTAAAAACATATATGTGCATGCTGATTCAGGTATGGTGCCTATGTGGGCATTTAGAAACACGCTTGCAACACATCCTGTCCCCTGCAAATGGTGTTATATCGGCACCTCCTGTTAAGATAGGAGCAAGGGGTTGTAGATCAGACTGTCGTACAGGAAGACACCTTGCCTAGCACATTCGGTGCCTGTTGTCAGCCGTAGGTGCCATTGCACCCATGTTTTTAAGTGCTGCAGTAGGCGGGGCTAAACTGCTTGGGCACCATGGTTTCATCCGACTCCCACTGCAATAAGTGGTAGTCTTTCCACTGACAGTAGTGGGATTTGGGCTGGGCCCCATGCAAAGAAGACTTATAGTGTTCCCAACACAGGCAGCTGCACTTACTGGTCACAACGGGGCACAGAACGTGCCAGTGTGGCCTAGGCTCCAAGCAGAGGGAAAGTCTAAGGGTGCCTGTAGGTGTTGCTCCCCATTTCTCCTGAAGGGGGAGCTGTTTGCTCACATTGGCCCCATCTGGCCTGGTCACATGCTGCCCCCCCTCCCACCTTTCCCCCAGGGCTGTCCAGATCCCACAGCTGTCAGAGCAAATAGGATTTGAGGGGACAGGAGTTGGGGTGATCAAGGACCAAAACATGAGATTCCCATCACTCCCTCGCAGACAGTTCCTAGCGGTGGCGAAGGTAACACTACCACAAAGAATGTGGAATATTTCCTCAGGATGGGAGGTGGGTCGTTTTGTCCTGCAGAAGTGGGCTCTCCCCACACAGGGGCACCCTGTGCTGGGGTGGGGGGGGGGCACAGTCTCCTCCACTCTGCCAGTGTGGAATTTTTCAGGGCGGCTGAGTGTGCTGGATGGCTTTGGGGCCGGGCATGAGGTGAATGAGAGGGGAGTGGGTCATGTGACCAAATGGGACCCCTGTGTGAATAGCTAGTGCTGAGCAAATGGCTTAGATGGGAACCCAAACTGGCCCTGCGCTCCAGCTGTCTGTGAGACCCCTCTCCTGTAGGTGACTTTAACGTGCTCCTTGCTGGGAGGCCTGGGCACAGGGCCCTGCAAATGGGGCAGACACGATGGTGCAATGTCACCCTCTGTGCACCATGAAGCAAGCGCCATCACGCTGAGCTGCTGCGCAGGAAGAGCAGATGAAAGCAGAAGCAAGCATTGACGCAGGCAGCGCCTCGCGTTTTCCAAAGGGGCCCTAGAATCCTGAGGCTGCCCTCCGAAGGGCCACGGGCCAGGCTGGGGCTCTCCTTCTCTGTCATTTCAGGCTCCATCTAGCCTTAATTCAGTCTCGGACACAGCTGTGGGTGGCACTGCTCTGGGTGTGTAAAACACAGGCCTCTGAGGGTCTACAGACAGGAAGTAATTTAGCCTCATAACACCCCTGCGAGGTAGGAATTAGGGCCGAGATGATCAGATGTGACTAGCGATTCTGGGGCCCAACCTGAGTTGCCTTAAAGGGGCCTGGTTGTCGGCGGGCAGGAGCTCAGCATTCCTGACAATCAGCCCCCTTTATGGTGTCTTTTGGGTACCCAAATATGCAGGCACCTAAAATGACTGGTCATTTTTCAATATCTTGGCCTATTGGCCCTTTTCACTAAGGCCAGGAGAGCCTAAGTGACTGGCCTGTAACACAGTGAGTCGGGGCAGGGTTGGGAAAAGGACAGAAAATCCTAACTGCCTGTGCTGACTCTTAGAAAGCACTCGCTCCTTTCCAGGACAGAGCTGGCTCCACTCCTATGGAGTAGACCCTGCTCTAAAAGGGGAATCAGCTGTTGAGCTGAACAATTAATGATGGGCAGGGGGGAGGGGGAGAGATTGCTCAGCCTGGTACAGTCCAGAGCATGAGGGAGGGACTCAAAAAGGACCAGACCCTCCTCCAAGGGAGGATGGAAAGACAGTAATTACATAAGAGCCCTTGGCCAGCAGCTGGTTTCAATCAGCTGAGCCTCCTCCTACCCGCTCCTCTTGCAGTGCTAACAAGGAGCAGCTGAGGATACACGTAGCTCAGTGCAGGACCTCTCTTAAGGGGTTCAGAGGTAAGGGGTTCCCTGTCCTCCACTCATAGGGCAAAGCACTGGGGGAGTGGGAAGGGGGTGTTAATAGAAAAAAAAATCTACTTAATGATCAAGGCTAAGTGGCTGGGAAGAAGGGGCTACTTGCCTGCCTCCAAATACACATTATTCCTTGAGCCTAGAGAAAGAGCTAGCTCTGCTCAGTGGCTGTGGGAGATGCAAGAAAGTATGTGTGTGTGCAATGGAAAAGGAGCAGAGGGCTTGGACTGCAGGGGGTTGGAGGAGCTGCTGTTATTAGGCCAGGAAGGAATCAGTGCAGGGAAAGGGACAGTAGCCCTTCTAGATGGGTTAGAGGCCACCTGCAGGGGAGGAGGGGCAGGAGATAGGTTAGGAATTATGTGCATGTGATGGTTGGGGAGGGACAATGTAAAGAAGAGGACATTGGGGAAGCTCATTTCTTTCACCCTCCAGGTTTTTTTCCCTGTGCTTGTGCCGGGAGGGAACAGCTGCACTTCAGCAGAGAATACTGGAATCCAATCTGGCAAGAGCTTTCTGCGGTTGGCTTCAAGGCAGAGAGAAAGCATGTGTGTGTGTTTGTGTGCACAAAGCCCTATGGATTCCCCATGTGCTCCTGATCAGAGGGTAAAATAGCCCATGAACTCACCTACCCTGCTAGCTCACACGAGTGCAGCAAGAAGGCTGGAGAGAAGATGGAAGCCAACCTTCTCCCACTGCTCCAAGGAAAACATCTCCCATAGATAAGGTGCACAGCTGCAAAAGAGAATATTTCTCGTACCTGGAAATATTCAATAACTCCCCAATGAGCTAGGCCAAGATGATTTGGAGATTGGCTCTACTTTCATAACAGCTCAGTGCTTGTGGCTTTGCTTTCACACCCCGCAGTAAGCTCCCAACCTCAAGTATAATAATGCTTAGCGCTTGACAAAAATTAACTAATTAAGCCTCACCACTAGACATGGGAGGTAGGCAGGTCAGAATGATGGGGCCACAGTCTCTGTCATTATCAATGGGCACTGCTCTATTAGCAGGGAATTTGGCCTACCATCTCCATTTTATATATGGGGAAACTGAGGCACAGACAGGTGACCAGGCAGGTCAATGGCAGAACCTGGATTAGGAGTCACGAGTACTGTTGCGAATGGCCAAAGAGCACCTCTGCCCTGGTGAGTCCACCCTGCCGGCTGGGATGAAAGGGGTATTTGCCTATGTGCATTCACTTGTGGGGCTTCCAGTAGAGCAGGCATGTTAATAACATTCCCAGTGCTTTCCCCTCCCTCTTTTGCCCCAGGCTCTCTGCACATATTTTCCCAGACTTTCCGTTTGCTATTCCAGTGGTACTGGGGTTTTTGCCAACCCCCAGCTACTCCGCTGTAACCGCCTCTGACTCCCAAACTAAACAAATCGGAAAAACTTTTCCTTTCCGCAAGCTCCCATGGCCTGTTAAACATTCTCCAGCTTCCCTCTGGAATGACAGGAGCAGAGCAAACCTGCTGAGTTGGCACTTATGCTCGCAGGGTAGAGGGGGAAATCACTTTGCTCAGCCTGGCCGGGCCCCAGGCCGGAGCCAGGTCTGGCTACAGAAGGAGCCTGGAAGGCCTTTGGCTTAGCTGCCTGGGGAACTGAGGGCAAAGGGTGCCCTGCAACAGAACAGCATCTTGGCTCCAGGCCCACGGCAGCTGGCATGAGGAAATAGCCCAGGGCTGACTAGAAAGAGCCACGTATGCACCTGGCTGGAGAGGGTTAGCTGGGGGGGAGTTGGTGGTGTGGGCTTTCCCCAGCCAGGTCCAGTTCCAGAGAATTTCCAGCTGGAGATGCCCTTTCTGTGCAAGATGTCAGGAAGAGGACATGACCTGTGTGCCAGAGAGGGGACCAGTCTCTGCCCCCGCCCCAGAGGGGACCAAAAAGGGAAGAGACAGATTCCCTACCCCCGTCAGCAGGAAGCGCTGTAAGGAATGGAGCGGAGAGGGGAACGCTGGGGAAAGCCTGTCCTAGCCCCCCAGTAGGGAATGGGCCAGTAGTCGGTCAGGCATGGGGGTATTTGGGCAGGGCTGGGGGACGTTGTGCCGCAGCAGAGCGGAGGGTGGGGGCGGGGGAAGTGCAGGGAAAGGTCAGGCCTGGGGGGACTATCCCGGCCAGAAGGGCAGGTGATGGACAGGGACTTGCCCAATGCCCCTGCTCCCGCAGGGCAGCCCCTACGTGTGTCAAACCCGGGCTCCCCCCGGGCAGGGAGCTGCAGCCGCGAGCGCCCCTCGCTGCCACTGTCCCCGGGGGCCTGAAGGCAGAGCCCGGGCGGCGGGGGGAATCTCGCTTTCCCGAGCCCCAGGCAAGGGTTAAAGGCGGCGGCGCGAGAAGGGGGCGCGCCGGGGGCGGGGAGGGAGGCGCAGACCCGCTCTGCGCCGGAGCCCGCGGTTTGCGGTGCCTTTGCCAGCAGCGAGCTCCCCGCGCCATGGGACTGGGGGCGGGCGGCGCTAGCGGAGCCTGCCCGGCCAGCAGCGGGGAGTGAGCGGCTCGGAGCGCACGGGACCCTTCCGGCGGCGGCCTGGCGCCTCTTTACGGTGAGCCGGGGGCGGAAGGGCGAGGGCCGCGGGTTTGATCCCAAGCGCGGCTCAGCCCGCCCCGCTGGGGCCCTTGGCACCCCCCGGCCTCGGTGTGGGCTCGACCGGACAGAGCCGAGCAACCACACGTGCCTTTCTCGGCAGCTGGGAGGCTCCTGCTGCGCGAGCGTCGCAGCGCCAGATGTGGCTCTCAGATGCCGGCCCCACCCCCAGGCTTCATGGCCCTGAGAGCAGAAGCTGGCCAGTGCTAACTAAGCCTCAAACGCCCCCGCCCCCGAGGGATGTAAATATCGCTAATCTCCGGGAGTGGGGGGTGAGCTGCAGAGGGGGGAAGTGACTTGGCCAAGGTCACAGATTCCGTCAGTAGCAGAGGACTCCGTAGCATGTGGTTTCTAGTCCTGTGAGCGGGTCAGCTGGCTGCCCCTTGTGACCTTAGCGGTGCTGGAACAGTACCCACCAGGGTGTGAACTGGTTAGATGCTCACTAATGGGATTTAGGGCAGGCCTCCAGTTAAAGAAAATACCCATTGCTGAGTGAGCGGCAAGAAGTTTGGCTGTGACCCCCACCCCCCAGGTTAGAAAGTGATTTGAGGCTCTCATGAGCTAACAGGTTTATTGTTCCCCTACGAGATCTTCTGTCCTTCCCGAAGACAGCAGACAGCTCAAGAATACCTTGGTAATGTGTTTTCCCCCCAGATATGTCAGGGCATCAGCTCAGAAGTAGGCGTAGTTTCAGCTTTGCCAGCTGTATGAGGTGAGAAAATGACCCAAGCAGGATGTTTTTAGTGTTGGAAGGTCACGACCCTTATCGCAGAGCTAACCTCTGAAACCTGAGTTTGTTTTCATCACCAGGAGCTCTTGGATTTGCGCTGTCTCCTTTTATTGGAGCCTGAAGGTTGACTTCCCAGGCACTGACTCCAGGGAGTCAGGCACGCCCTAGCAGTGACATCACTGAGGCTTGGACTGCAGCCTTGTCCCTCCAGGGTCAGCTGTGTATTAGACTTCAAAGTAGCAGCTCTCTACAGAACAGTTACTAACTCTGTTTTTCTGTCTCCTTCTTTCCCTTTCTGCTCCCGAGATGAATGAACTGGTTTTAGCCACAGAGAATGGAGATGCAGGGCCCTGTCCTTTCATGTTGGCCTCTGTCTTGGTTCGGTCAGCCCCTTTTTCTGTTCCTCTCTCTTACTGGCTCATGTCTTCCAGGTCACTGTGGTAATGCTTCAGCTACGAGCTCGCGTGGCCTTCCTTGTGCTCCCTCTGTTTGTATTTGGGGCACCTGCCAATGAGCCTGACCCCAAAGAAGCAACAACCCTCCCAAATGGCTGCCGACACTGCTGCGACCCACTAGATTCCCATGGCTCCTCAGAGGTCACCCCCGGCCCTGCCAGACGCCATTCGTCACTGTACCCAATGCCGGAGGTGCGTCCGTACATCAACATCACCATACTGAAGGGTAAGTGTCAATCTGGTGTGCCTGGGACCCAAGGTCTGCTTGGGACCCTGCGTTGCCATAGTGAAAGGTAAGATTCTGTGCTGGTGTACCAGGTCCCCACAGACTACCAGGGACTTCAGTGTCACCGTACTGAAAGGTAACTGCTACATGCTAGCATAACCAGTGCATCAGTTATCCCCATCAAACTCCCAGTTGCCAGACTGAAGGGCATGGCCCAGCATATCCAGTGCCTGATGTCCAGGCCGGTGGACACCTAGGTGTCTGTCATGTTCAAAGGCGAGTGCTTGCGCCGGTCCATGTAGACTTATGCCCATGTAGCCAGAGGGATGGAATCGCCTGTAGAATGCCAGTTTTCCCCTGAACCCGGCAGTCCTCCTGCTATAGCCCCTGAATTCAGGGGAGCCACCTCTGTGCCTGCTTTCCACTGGCTTCTGTTTATTGCCATTGTGGGAGAAGCATCAGCAGTTGCCAATCTGAACCTACTTCAGGATCAAGCTGCCCGGTAGCACAGAGGGAGGGAGCAGCAGGTCTTTGTCCAGCCAGGAAGAAGGAGAGGGTGTGCCGTTATCCCAGACATGGTGCCAGCACTAACATCCTGTGCAGGGAAGGCTAATGGGAGGTCATCTCCATGGACCTCACGTCATGTGGGAGAGGGAGGAGGGGAATGACATGAGCCCTAACGTGCACTTTTCTCCTCAAGCAGCTAGGGGGATGCTTGTGTGAACACTCCCCACGGTCTTATTTGCAGTGACTCCCAGCCAAGACCGGTTCCAGGCAGCTCCTGCTGGCTTAGCTCAGGGTGGAACGGGGGGTGCTCCCTGGTGCAGATCAGCTACTTCCTCACGGGTTCCCCATTTGAGTCTCAGCTGTACTTAGTGCATAGGATGTGCGTGCATGGTGTCGGGGAGTCCTGGCACTGAATGGGTCATTCTGCTCTTTGGACCCAGTTCATCATTACTTTGCAGCTCCTTTGTGCTAGCCAGATATATGGATGCTCAGCACCACCTCCACAACAGCTCCCAGCACTGGGGCATTCTGGGGCCAGAGCAGGGAGGAGTGACCGGGGGAACTGGTGTTTGGGGAAGGTTGTGTTCCTTCAAAGCCCCAAAGAGGCCCGTGAAACAAGGTAACAAGTTGGGGTGTCCTAGTCCCTGTGGGAGGCTGCATGGCCCCCGCAGCCCCTGAGCAGGAAAGGCACAGACTATCTGTGCTGGTGCCTGCACAGGGATGAATCAGGCCCTCTCTATACAGCTCTGGTTTCTGGCCACAACCCTCCTCAAGACAACTCAGTGCTCAGCAGCTTTCACATCTTACTTGCGTGTCTCATGGAGCGCATCCCTCTGCTTTGTTCCCCAGGAGACAAAGGAGATCGGGGGGAGCCTGGGATGCCAGGGAAATGGGGCAAAGAGGGGCCGCCAGGAGAGCGAGGCTCCCAGGGTCAGAAAGGCAGCAAGGGGCAGATGGGTGCCGCGGGGGATCCCTGCAAGCACCAATATGCCGCTTTCTCGGTGGGCCGCAAGAAGGCACTGCACAGCAGCGAGGGCTACCAGGCCCTGATCTTTGACACCGTCTTTGTCAACCTCTACGGCCACTTCGACATGTTCAAAGGCAAGTTCTACTGCTACACGGCCGGCCTCTACTACTTCAGCCTAAATGTCCACACCTGGAACTTCAAGGAGACCTACATGCACGTCATGCACAACGACCAGGAGCAGGTCATCCTGTACGCCCAGCCCAGCGACCGTAGTATCATGCAGAGCCAGAGTCTCATGCTGGAGCTGCGGGAGAACGACGAGATCTGGGTGCGCCTTTACAAGCGGGAGCGGGAGAACGCCATCTACAGCGATGACGTGGACATCTACATCACCTTCAGCGGCTACTTGATCAAGCCCAGCCTGGAATGACTGCCCTCCTCCCTCTCTGTCCTTCTCTCTCTGTCCTCTTTCTCTCTCTCTCTTTTCACTGCCCACAATCACTGCAAACCACAAGGGAGGAAATGGACTGGGGGGCTCCCTGGGAGGGCCCTGGGGTTGGAGGGCACCAGGGAGCCTGAAAGAGATCACCAGCTAACCGAATTAGGGCCATCTGCGTGCAAAGTGTGTCACTGACTTCCAGGTAAACCCCATTCACCTCAGGTCACCACTAGTCTTGTTAGGCTGTGTGAGCCTTCCTATGGCCTAACTCAGCGGCAGGGTCATGGATAATGATATAGAGCAAGGGAGTGATGATAGGGTCCCTGGATGTGTAAAACCATCGCTCACCTGGGACACAGAGGACCGGATCCTCTGCTGGGGTAAAGCGGTGTCGCTCCATTGAAGTCAACAGAGTTACACCCAGGTACATCTGCTGCAGATCTAGCCCTAAGTATTGAAAGAGAGTGAGACCCTGTTGGCCCTCAGCAAAGCTCCCCTCCCAGCCCCCCGTGGGATGCTCTCCAGTCTCAGCTCTCGTGTTGGGTTCAAAGCCATCCCAGCTTTGGACTGTTCCTTTTCTGGAGGCTGAAAGCAGACCTGATTCTGCTCCCCCACCAGATTTACACCAGTGTAACTATCGACTTCAGCAGAGTTCCCCCTACTGCATGCTGGTGGGAGACTGAGGCCCAGCGGTCAGCCACTGGATTCCACGACCACAGTCCCATGGGCGTGGCTAGAACAGCTCTGCTAGGAGTCAATCATTCCAAACCCCACCTCCAATCCATTTGAGAACACAATAGGGAGGCCCTGGTGGAGTCTGGTGGTAGGCGATGCCTTTTACTCCTAATGCACAGGGTCAGTTCCTCTCCAGTGTCCCGCACTACTCCAATGGAAGAGGGATAGTCAGTGGTTACAAAGTGAATTGAGCATCTCAGGCCTGCTCCCAGTGACCAGGTGTCCGCATAATTAAAAACGTCCCCTTCACTGAATCTGTTTCCTTTGCGGGTGAGGTCAATGGAGAAACCACAGAGACTGAAACACGCTCCCATCCCTCGCAGTCGGGTCAGACACATTGGCAGAGCTGCACAGCAAAGCTTATGCTGCCGCTGCCTGTGCGTGACAGCTGAGGTTTTCAACGCCCCTCCGCGCTGACCTAGCTCTGCTCCCACTGACATCAAAGGGAGCATTGCCACTGACTTCACTGGCAGAATCAGCTCCGAGTGCTTTTGCAAACCTCACCCTACGTGTCCCGAGGACACAGTGAAGACGAGATGCCAGGCTGTCACTGGGTCAGTTTTCGACAGGGTCACACTCACACCAGAAGGACATCAGAGGAAAAGAGAGGAGAGGTGAACTCGAGAGCACTGCAGGCCAGTTTCTCTCTTGATCATATTGCTGCCCCTGATTTGCTCAGGATGAGGAGCTGAGGGAAAAAGGATGAGTCCCAGGTTCTTCCCCCAATCCTCAAAACAGCTTGTATCAGTACAAGTGGTATGAAAAGCAAGGTCCCTCCAAGGAAGGTTGGTCCTATCAGGGGCTTCATGCGTGGGATGGAATGCCAGGGTGTGAGGAACATGGAGACTGGAATTCCCCTCTCCCAGCCCAGTGGAGTGGAAAGGCTCCAGAGTTGGGCTTGGGAGAGTCGCGAGGGAGCCGCATGCTGGAGGGTGAGGTTTAGGAGTGAAGGAACTAGCAAGTGAATTCCTCTCTCTGTTTTTAGAAGCCACAGACTGCCAACCCAGCTGTTGTGTATTTTCAGTGTGTGGCGTCCCTGTGTCTCCCCAGAGAGCAGCAGGAATCTCTAATGTTGAATAATTTCCAGACCTGAGCTCTGAATCCCTCCCTTTCTAATGTCACTGTTTACTTCTGCAAGGCCAGGGTGAGCTCCGGGGCTCAAACATTCCAAAAGGGCAGCTGGTCGGTGCTTAAAATGCATTGTGGGGAAGGGAGATGTGCGTTTCATAGGCCAGCTTCAGCCCCTTGGTGCTAAAGCAGGTTTCAAGAGAGTCACTGGTGCTAACTGGAAATGGTGTCAGGGTAGCAGAGACACACAGTACTGTGGATTTAATGGTGCTTTATATTAGAGAAAACTACCAAGAACTTTTGTATATATGTTTTCAATTTTATTAAAACTTTTTTTGCACTTTCAGATGATTTCCCCTATGAGGTCTTTTCTTTCTCTCTCCAGTCAGGTTAAGGCAGGGGGCCCCACTAGTATGGGAGCCCAGAAGACCTGGCTTTTATTCCTGGTGCAGTCACTCACTCACTGAGTGATCTTAGGCAAGTTTCCTTCAGTGCCTCTGTTCCCCATCTGGCAGATGGAGATAATGATGCTCAACCTCCTTTGTAAAGGGCTTTGAGATCTATAGATGAATGGTGCCATGTGAGATTTTTCATCAGTAGGACATTTTTAATCCATCATAGATAATGTTCTCAGCTACCAAAGCTCCAAGACAGTACAGGAGTTACTGGAAAATAAACCGCTAGCGAAGGAAAAGTACAAATTGTTTGAGGAGGTTCTTTAGCTGAACATAGGGAAGGGGCTGGAAGTCGCTTGTAACAGAACAGATGTCTTCTCTTGTGCTGAATCAGAGAGGTAGCCGTGTTAGTCTGGAATTGCAGAAGTGACAAAGAGTCCTGTGGCACCTTAAACTTTGTGCTGTTGCTGATCTTGGTCCTTCCTGGTTGGCTACTCGATACAGGAAGAACGGGCTTTCCCTGTGGTATTTCCAGGAAGATATGACGTCTGAACCATAGCAGAGGGAAATGAAGTAATTGACTAAACATTTACAAACGTCGATAATGTTCCGGGGGGAATTTGAGAGCCAGGTTGAGGTGATGGCTCGGGCTGGGGAGATCTGGGGGACAAAGGGGAGGCTGAGGTTAGGGTGGGGTAGAGATCGCATGGGTGGGGGCTTGGGGATCAGCTGTGAAGTTGGTGCAGGTTTGGAGGCCAAACGGTGGGGGTGGGTAAAAGGTTTGTTAGAAGTGGGGTGATAATCTGGGGAACAGGTAAATGCATGGGGCTTTCTTCAGTGAGTTTGGGGCTTGCTGCTGCATGGGGAGCTGTGCATCCTCAGCTGCCGCTGAAGTGAGTGGTGAGTGTGGGACAGGAGTAGGAGGGCCTCTGCCTGGAGATGGCTCAGCTTTGGGTCTTACGTAAGAACCTGGTCTCAGCTGCCTCGGGTGTGCCAGGAGGCTGTGATTGGTTTGCAGCTCATTTGGGATGTGATGGGCAGATAGAATTACATCCTTCCTCCCTCTCCCCCAGGTGCCCTACGGTCCCAGTGCCGGTCTGGAGTCCAGGCTGGACCCTGGCACAGGTGGTACTCCTCTGGATCCTGCCCAAGCCATTGCGGCTTTTCTCTCCTACCTCGCCCTTCACAGAAGGAAAGAAACAGAAAGATCCACAGGGCATGCTCACACCCCAGTGCCATTCCGTGGAGATGCTGCTAGAATCGGCCACCCCGGTGCAGCCCCTGCAGGAGTCATTTGGTGGGGGGGGCGGGGGCATGGAGAGGGGCTGATGTACTCAGCCTTTGTGTGACTTGAGCAAACAGTGCCCTGCCCTTTCTTTTGCTCCCTTGCTGATCACCCCACCTTGTCCCACACAAGGGGAAGATGCATTAGTGGCCTACCTAGCTTGACCGCCTGGCACTGAGTGACTGGGTCATCCTGACTGACTGAGAAGGAAGGTGCCCAACACACCAGAGAGGGCTGGCCTGTGAGCTAGCCAGTGTGATGTGTACTAATCTTTGTGGACCCTTTACCTTGTGACTCCATATATACCAGTTGAATGAGTGACACCAGGCCTTAAAGGGGTCTCACAGTCCTGCCTAAGCATAGTATTTCAGTAGTGCCTGTCAGAGCATCAGGGCTCAGACAGCTTGTTTGACCCACTGACTCGCTTCAGGGTCTCTGGGCCAAACTCATAGCTAGTGTATCAGCATTGACTTCCATGGAGCTGTGCTGGTTTACAGGAGCTGAGGAGCTGGCTCACCCTGTTTTGGGTGATCAGGTGAATAATACAGTGTAAGAGTGGCAGTGTAGCCTAGTGGTTAAAGCACTCATGTGGGATTCAAGAGATGTGGGTTCCGTTCCTGATTCTGCTGCTGATTTACTGGATGCTTGTGCAAGTCTCCCTGTCAGTGTGTGCCTCAGTTTCCCTAGCTGTAAAATAAGGATACTGGTTTCCTTTGTAAAGCACATTGAGAGTGGTGATTGAAAAGCCCCATGCAACAGGTGGGTTTTGTTATTCTTTAGTGTTCAAAGGTGACTGGCCCTTTAATTGGCTTCCTCCTGCTTCCCGCCCCTTTTGTGCTCTAACAGGTAAAGATGGGGAATTGAGAGAGCAGAGGCATGAGAACAGGCTACCTTGCTTTCTGGAGGAGGAAATGGCGGCTGTATCCCCAGCCCAGCTGGAGATCCCCGCAGTAGCTCCTTGCCATGTGTTACTCTCCCTTCCCACTTCCCCATCCCCCCAAAAAGAAAAGGAAAAACAGATGGGGGAAAAAAATCAAGGGAGAAGCAGGGAGGGGAGTGGGAGAGAGCCCAGCACCAAAGAGAGTCCCAGAAGGGGACCACCTTCAAGAGCCCTGCCACACATGTGGGGTGAGGAGCCAGAACACCAAACACTGCCCACGGGCCAATTGTTCAAACTCCCCGGCAGCTGTCAGCCGGCCCCCTTGTCTAGCTGGGCTTAGAGGTAGGCCCCGAGGGGAGCGCTGGTTTGCATGTCAGGGCATTCAATGGCCCGCCGGCGGCCACGGCACTCCTGCTCGGCTCTGCTGCGGCTGGGGAGCGTGGCCCAGCACGTTCTGCTTGGGAGCCAGCTGTGCTGTGATGTGGCTGATTTTTCCTCGAGCCCCGCCTGCTCTTCCCCCGCCCCTGCCAATTGCTAGAAGCCAAGCGAGGCTTATAGCCAAGAGCAGGGGAGAATACCCCGGCCAGCAGCGCGGAGAGCTGGGATAGAAGCCGGCTGAGCAGCCCCAGCGTCCCTCCCAGGCTGGTGCCCATGCTGAACTGATCACTGCACAGCTCCCCTCCTTCTCTTCCCCCTGCTAAGCACAGGGAGAAGGCGAGACCCTCTAGCTGCAGAGCGTCCCCTCCTGGCACCAGGACGGGCTGTTTGGAGGTGGGACGTGGCAAGTTATACAGAGACAGCGCGTGACCCTTTCACACTATGGAGCTACAGCGCACCTACGGGACAGCAAAACCATGCTCTTGCTACCAGGCCGGGGGCTGGAGCAGGGCCAGGGGATAAAGGCCAGACTCTCCTGCAGCCTTGCTGCAGGGCTGGGCTGCAGGGGGTAGCTCAGAGCCTCAGTCTGGTATCACACATCCCCAGGTGGACACATCTCACCGCTCATCAACGGAAACAGTTGCCCTTTTCAAAGCGCAGTGGTGCTCTTGAGACAGGGGCTGGGGCGCCCAGCCTCCTCTGGCGGAGCGCTGTGTGAACGGCTCCCCAGGTCACTTTGATCTCCCCCTTGCACGGGTTTGAGTGGCGGGGCAGAGGACACGCACTCAGGCTTGTGACATGTTGGCAGCCCACCGGCTGGTCTTGTTGTACCTCTGAGCTACTTGCCTCACAAACTGCCAGGCAGTCACTGCAGGCTGAGAGCCCTTTGTGCTCCTTATTGTCAGTGGTTAGAGCAGATTGAACTAAGATGAAGGACTCTCGTCACACTGGGGGCCTGATCTATTGACGTCACTGGGAGTCTTTTCGCTGACCTTACTGGGTTTAGGATCAGGCCCTGTCTGAGAGGACCGAGGAGCTTTGGGGGCAGTGCCACTTATCTAGATTAGGGTGTCCGCCCTCTGCTTGCAGGAGGGGAGCTCCCCCACAGCCCTGCTTTAATTCTGGCCTGTTGCCATAAACAGTGAAATGTCCCAGATTCCGCTGACAGTCTCAGGTGTGACCAAATCTCCAGGGCTTCTGGATACGAAAGCTACCACAACAGAAACGTACGTACGTGTGTGTTTGTGTGTGTGCGCGCGTGCATGCACATGTGTGTACATGCAGGTCAATCACTATTTCCAGGGGCCTATCATCTGTCTGTCAAGCCCAGCTTGTAGGTAATTTTAAAAGCCCTGCATGTAGATTGGCTGTTGTGACACCTATATTGGGCCTCCCGGGGCTGTGTTCAAGCAATACACATCCTCAGGCAAATCATGACAGTGGCCCCACCCCCTACATGGAGCAGTGGCGGCTGTGAGGCAGGCTAGCAGCAGAGTGCCCATCCCCTACGTACCCATCAATGGAGTGTTCGTTTAGTTGGGTTGACTGGGCTGGGTTTGCAGCATTCTTTCTGCTCCTCCCACAGAGCTCTTGGCCCTGTACCCTGAGCAGTGGATCTTGGAGTTAAGAGCCATTGAGGTTCATGGGGCCTCTTGGAGCTACTGTTTCAGGCTCTCTGCAGACTCAGGCAGCCAGTGCTGCTTTGGTTACACATTCTCAAGCTTCTCTTTGCAGCCATGAGGGCTAGAACCTTTTTTTTTTAATTAAAGCTGAGAGTCCGCTGGTGTCGTGCTTCTGCTTTAATCCAGCCTCCCGCTGTTGTGAGGCAGCCTTGGTATTATTATGCACTAAGTGATGACAATGCCCCAAGCGCTGGTATGTGATTCTGTTGCGTCACCGCATGATTCTTTTCTCCTGCAAGCTTAAAAACAAGCCCGTGGCAGCTCTTGGGGTGGGGTAGGTGGGGGAGGGTGGCACCCTCTTTTGCATTGTACTCTGCTTGGCCAGCATTCCGGTGGGCCCACTCTCCCCTGGTTTTCTGTTTCGTTTGGGTGTCAGCTAGCTCTGGCGTTTCAAGGCCCCTCGGAGGAGAGCCCTGGGTGTGAAGTGGAGGGGGAGCAATCAGGGGGTCAGATGAGGACTGAGAAAAGCAACAGGAAAGGGTCAGTGACCTCGCTCTCTCACCTGAGCTGCCTCTCTTCCGTTAAAGTGCCTGGGTTGCTTTTGTCCTCCTCAGCAGCAATTCACACATCTGGCAACCACAACTCCTTCCACGCCCACGCTCCTCCTCCCCCTCCTATGGCTTACAGCAGGGGAAGGGGGCTCAGGATAGGGGGCGTTTTCACCAGGCTGCCAGCATCACTTCCAATGCTGAAAGGACAAAAACAATTGTCCAAGAGCTTCGCCCTGGTCCCCATTCAGTGCGGGGGTGGGTTGATTTTGCACGGTCCCGTCTCCTAGGGTGGAGTTCAGTGCTGGCGAGAGGTACCAGCCCGGCTGCTCTTGAGACTGGAACTCATGGCTGATTCCCATCCCAGGCTTAGCGCCGCGGGGGCTGCAGCAGTGTGTGCGCACACACCCTGCCCAAGGAATCCCGAGCCTGATATGGAGAGACCACCTGGACAGGGTGAGCCAACCCCAGAGTTCATTCTGGCCATGGCCTGTTCCCAAACAAAGCATTCACATAGAGCCAAACCTTTGAACTTCTTTGACACTCCCTCACCAGTCAGGTGTGCGTGGGTATGGGGGATCCCAGACCACGTCTCCACACCCCGCCCCCAGTGGCGTGCTGCATCCCTGTGGTTGTGATCACCTCCACAGAGAGGTTGGCGGGGGCACCACAGGCTCCAGAATTGCTCAGTCTGCTAACGAGCTGAGTTGAGAGGGAGAACGAGACAGTAATGGCTTCATTGCTCTGTCACTGACCACCTGTCTTGCTTGAGTAGCCAGCACGTCATAGGACGCTGGCATTGCAAAAGACACCTCCCCTCTACCCCCCTCTTCCCCGCCCCCATCGCCTCCTAGGAGCTAGCAGAGGATGGGTGAAGCAACATCCCAGCCTCCCCTTGCCCTGAAGATCAAATCGCTTCTCCCTCAGGTCTTCCCCATGGTGCTCCCCTGACATGGGCCCGGTGAGTGGAGCACCAAAGGCAGCTTTTAGCAGAATACCCCTGAAAGATTACCGGCAAGTGGCTCTGTGTCACTTCTCCACTTAAGCAGAGCTTGAAGGCTCCTCGGTGTCCAGACATGGATAAAAATAATCCCCACCCTTTCTGCCTTCTCTTCCTGCGGGGAGCCACAACACGCTCGCCACAGAGCTGACACGTAAGCAAAGGCCTCGCAAAGAGATAAACTCAGGGCTAACCACCTGTGGCCATTGTGCCTGCAAAGTGTCGTGTGCAGCTGCAAGCAACAGAGTTCCGGGGCCCCAGCTCCCTGCCGCAGCTCCGCGGGCTCCACTGACACCCATTGACATCGGCAGAGAACTGGAGTCTTGCATGGGAAAAGTCTGCCATGAGGCAGCTCCTCCAGCAGAGCTACGAAGACAGTGAGTGCCACCAAGTGGTAGGCGCTGAAGACAAATGAGGGGCACCTCAAGTCACCCTATTTCTTGGCCTGGCATGGCCCTTTGGACTCTGATGTGCAGGATATGTCTGGTCTACATGCCACTTGTCTTCAGGCCACTCAGCTCTTTCACCTGTGCATTGTCCCGGGCATAGGCATGTGCCCGGGGTGTGCTGGGTGTGCCCAGGCACACCCTAATTCAGGAGTGGGCAAATGGCCTTGCTCTCCTGGTGCGGCAAGCCGAGGGCCCCATGTTCCCGGGCCAGAGCTGCGTGCTCCCACAAGGCAGTGTTTGGCTCCGTGGGGAGGCAGACACTCTCCCCACTCACCCGGAACTATGCCACCGCACGCGCAGTGCTCTGGGGGTGCGGTTGCATGCTTCCCTATGCCGCTGCATGTGCAGCGCTCTGGGGGGTTGGGGATTCTGGGGGGGTCCTGTCGGGGTGGGAGTGAGGAGAGGGGTCAGGGCAGGCAGGGAACAGGGGGGGTTGGATGGGTCAGGAGTTCTGGAGGTCCTGTCAGGGGGCAGGGAGTGGTTGGATAGGCATGGGAGTCCCAGGGGTCTGTCTGGGGTGGGAGGGCGGATAAGGGTTGGGGCAGTCAGGGGTCAGGGTAGGGGGGTAGAGTCCTAGGGGGGCAGTTAGGGTGGGGGGATCTCAGGAGGGGGCAGTCAGGGGAGAAGGAACGGGGGGGTTGGAGGTTCTGAGGGGGGCAGTAAGAGGGTGTGAAGTAGGAGGGCATGGATGGGGCGGAGCTAGGGCAGGGTTCCCTGGGTGCACACCCTAATGAAATGTGCTTCGCACGCCTATGGTCCTGGGGCTTCTTTCTTGATTTCTTCCTCCCAGGTCCACACAGAGGAGCCTGCAACACTCACCTTCTAATAGTTCCCTACCTCCCTTGGGAGCTATGAAGTGCTCACCTACTGCAGTGATGGGAGCCCTATAAGAACACAGCTAGAACCTGGAAGGACAGCACACACCCTTGCATTAGCAAAACCGTAGACTTATGTGGCATGGCTAAAAGGCTGCACCAACACGGAGCCGTGAAGGCAAAACATTCAGCGCAAATCGCCAGCACAGAGCTTTATGGAGGCACGCTCTCCTCTTGCGCTGCTGAAAATAAATACTTTCTATTCAACCACATTAATGTCATTAAGAGTAATAATAGTTGTATTCACCAGCCACCTCCCCTTATTCAGAATCCAAACAGCTAATCAGCCTTCTCTCTCTAAAGCTGCCCCCACAGACAAATAGAGGGGGAGACTTTGCATGGGACAAAAGGGACAGGAGAAAGGTTTTAAGCAGAAAGAGGACTGTGGTTATAATGAAAAACTCCTCTGGAGAAAGAAAGGAAGTGTGATTAAACATCAAACAGGCCCTTGTAATAACTCCTCTGGGTTTATTTCCATTGCATTTCCCTGAAACAGCGTGTACTTTCTTGAAGTCATTTTGAATGCACAATAAACCTTTGAATTTATCCTAATTTATTAGGCCTTAGAGGCTTTTCTTACTGCATAACAAATCTGTTGTGTAGTTGAATACAAACTACTCTTACCGTAAACAGGAGTATCTAGCATCCCAGGGCCACTGTGTGACAGGATTCCCAGGGGACGATGTGGAACTGTGGGACTATTGTGCCCCCTTAACATTCAGCCTGGGCTGTCTTGGAGCGCTTTGCCAGTGACCAGCAGCAAACCTCTCCAGGCACTATCATCACCCAGCCACCAGTATGCAGAGGCACAGTTAAGTTGCATGAATAGTCACCAAGCCACTCATGAAGCATACACAGGGAAACAACAGCAAATCTCCCTAGTCCCAGCCTTGCACCCCAGAAATATACCATCTTACACTGCTCAAGACCTTCTCTTGAACAGTGCAAGCTTATGAAATAGTTTGCCACTTTGTCAAAGGAAAGTGGACAGGCATAAGCCTTTGGAACCTTAGCAAATTTCCCAAGCACTTTAGACAAACTCACTGGTAAGGATCAAACATTAAAATAAGTTTATTAACTGCAGAAAGATAGATTTTAAGTGATTATAAGTGGTAGGTTTAAAGGTCAGAGACAGTTACCTTAAGGAAATCAAAAGTAAACGGGCATTCTAAATCCTAAACTCTTAGGCCTGGTCTACACTAGCAGGGAAGGTTGACCTAAGATACGCAACTTCAGCTACATGAATAATGCAGCTGAAGTCGACGCATCTTAGGTCGACTTACCTGCCGTCCTCACGGCAGCAGCGGTTGACAGCGGGCTCCCCCGTCGACTCTGCCTTGCGCCTTTTGGCGGGCTGGAGTTCCAGAGTTGATGGAAGTGCCTCCGGGGATCAATTTATCACATCCTGACTAGATGCGATAAATTGATCCGCAATAGATCAGTCTCTACGCGTCGATCCAGCCGGTAGTGTAGACAAGGCCTTAGATTAAACAAGAGTTGAATCAAACTGCTTTTCTCGCCTCACTGGATGTTGCAGGTAGGTTTACAGTTTTTAATACCCGGGTGGCATTTCCTTCTCAGCCTGAGACCAGTATCCTCAGTTCAAGTCTTTGTCTTCCCAGCGTTCTTGTTGCCTTCAGCATAGGTGGGAAGGAAAGAGGTGGTCTCACAATGCCACTGTCCCTTATTTTATACTCTTAATCCATCTCCCTGAGAAGGTACTGGCCTGGGAAGGTGCCTTGCTGAGTCACAGAGTTGAGAAATCCCTATTGTGTGGTGTTTGCGCAACTGTCTCTTATTGAATTGTAGGTTTCTTGTTTACAGTTCCCCCATTGGTCAATGGTTGTTTAATGGCCACCTGGGTTTTGCTCACCTCCTTTGTTGTCACTGGAGAAGTAGCAGTGGGCAACTCCCAAACTCACAATATATTTCAGTAATAACCATATAGCAAACTCTCATAACTTCATACATACTAATGATATACATATTTTGACAGAACAAGGAGTTTCAGCAGACCAAGACCTTGCCTATGTTATCTTATATGGCATGCTGTGTATGAAATATCATACCCATATACCAGTGATGAATATGGGGGTTACAGGGTGCTACTTTGAGATGCAGCATGTTACATCTCCCTCTTTACTTTATTGCAAGCGGGCTAGTCACTGACAAACTCGAAGGCAGTGTGTGTTAAAGTTCTTTTGAATTTTAACAACATAATCCTCAAGTGTTGCTAAACATGATAGTGTTAACCACATATGCGCCTGCAAAGTTTTGTGTACTTTTTAGCACCCTATTGACTAGTCTAGTTAACTCATAAGTGACCAAGTGTGTTGTCTCTGGGTTATTAGAACGCACCTCTTTTTACGTTTGCATTACTGTTAACACTTCTGCTTTCCCAACTAATGTTAACTCAGTGTAGATATTAAAGTTTTCAGCATGTAGTTATATTTGCATCCAGTCATTAAAGCAATGTGCTGGGGGGCCTCAGTTTCCCCTTCCACAGAGCAGACCAAGTTTATTATGGTTTCTCTGCTGTGACAAGCTTTAAGTCAGTTAAAGGATCATAATCCATTTAATGTGGATTATTATTATTATAAATCTTAACTAGAGTTTCTGTTAAGAACTTTTCATATAGGCCCAGATGAGGGCTAGCTAACAAGGAACAATACATGGCTAAGAGAAAGCTGGGGTAGACAGACAACCTTGTGTGTTTCAAGTCGATGAGTAGAGTCAGCATGACTCCAGATGGTGAACTGTAATTGGGTGTCTTTATCGTGAGTTATAGACACACATAGCACTGAGAAAGACATCAAAGTTAACTCCCTGGTACAGATGCCAGAACAAAGTTCAGGGAGAGGCCTAACATGACTGATGTGAGTAATGACACCCTCTTTTCATAGATATATGCCAATCCCAGCTCACAAAAATGCAAGGGTAAAACTATAAACAATTGTTCTTCTTAAATACTCATTACTGCTTTTTTGCATTAAATCTCCAGGAAAGTACCTGTTGGTCAACTGGGAGAGCTGCTACCTCATTGCCCTGGACCCCAAAATTACGATTTAACCTATATACTTTAATAGACATAGTTTATGGGTAATTACCTGTGTGTTAACAATATGTTAATTTAAGTCATGGGCAGAGCCATTATGTAATCTTTGAGACCATTGGCTTATTGTGCTTATCTTGTCTTGCTGCTAGAACCTATGCAGGGGCTTTGGAAAACCCATCCCAGGGGCTTCTCTCCACCTATGGCACCCTATATAATCTATTGTAATTTTTTTTTTTTTCCAATATTGAAAATCCCAGGATGTGGGCAGGCGCAAGCCCACAATCTATTGTAATTAATTGTTCTATAGTGTCTCTGAGCCTAATAAGCAAAGTGACACTCCGCCAGCACTGTGCGTAATAAACTCCTGTGTTTCACTCTACATTTCTGTTCCTTCATCTGTTTACAGGCAGAAGCTGATAAGGCTGTAAGGTTTCTGACATTACATAGGTTCTCAGTTACCATTCCTAGCATATCCAAAGGCTTTTCCCCAAAATTGTGCATAAAGTATCACATCTTATCACAAGATTTAACATCCATACCATATTTTTTTTTATCACAGATGGGTATTTACAAGTATCTTTATCATACCAGGCCTTCTGGTGAGACATTCTGGTTTTGAGGTTGGTCTTTTTCTCCTTCTTGAACCTTTGCATGTAATCATTTATTGACTTTGCTTTCACTACCATGTCCCCACCTGCATGGGTTCTTAATCTACTCATCTCTGTGAGATTCTGGTACAGCAGGGCCTGGTGAAGTAAGGGTTAAGGGGGATCCTACATATTGGGAAGGTGAATACCCAGCCTCCCAGCCATCCTCCTTTCTCTCAGGGATAAAACAGGAATTTCCCTTCCCACTGGTTTTAACTCCTCTTTCTTTTGTTTACTTTCAATAATCAGAGAGGTACTTCTTACTTCTTACTTTCAATAGACACCTGGGTCTGCTCAAAGGCATCAGATAGGGAAATCATCTCCTCCACAGCTATCACATTTTTATCCCATGAACACTGTTTTACATCATCTTCATGTATATTTAGGAAATGTTACTGACCAATGAGTTCAATCTTTTGCTCAAGGTTTTCAATCCCTTTTCCCCTCACCCATTTTCTTATCCGTTCATTCATCCCATTTACATGTTCACCATTATTCCTACCGGCGCCCCTCGTATGAGTTCTAAATTTTACCTGATATGTTTCAAGGGTGACTTGAAACTTTTGCAAAACAGCATTTTTAAATGTGCAGTAATCTAAAGCATCCTCAATTGGCATTTCATTGAATAGATTTAGGGCTTTACCAGTTAACTTTGCAATCAGGCTGTGTATGAAATTTCACAACCATATACCAATTATGAATATGGGGGAGGCGGTTACAGGGTGCTACTTTGAGGTACAACATGTCACACCTCATACTTCTAAACTCACCCAGTGTAAAAAGGTTACCATAATCTCCCTTCAGGGCAATAAAGGTAACTGACTTACGGCCAAACCAGCTGGCTGAATGCTCACTGATTAGGTGGCTTCGGTGCAGCTTTGATGCAATGCTGGCCTCCCTAGTGCAAGTCAGCAGCATGGAGCTGCTATGGCTGTCTCATGAAGATCTGATCCTTGCTGCTGCAAGGTGGGACCCTGTGGGGCAGGTATAGGAGGGAAGTTCCAGGCGGCACTCTAGCCATGCTGTCTCCCACCACAGGGAATCCCCGGGGGCTTGGTTAGAACAGTTTTTAAATTGATAATAATAACAATGCCCGAGCTGTAGCAGCACAAGGGGGCTGAGAGTGACATAGGATCTGGCCCTTCATCTGCAGGTTTCAGTCCTTCACAGAGGTGGATGAGGGTCATTATTGCCATTTTCCAGTAGGGTCATTGAGGCTAAGGTCAAGAGGTTAATGCTGCATAAACCCGATGGTCATCTCATAGGAGCATGCACCGCTTTAGTAACAGCTTTTCAGGAAAGTTCTTCAGGCACCAAGCCTGGCCATAAGTTAGTTGGGCAAGGTCACAGAGGGAGGCAGTGCCACGATCTGGTTTCATGGCTTATTGCTGGACCAAGCAGCCCCTGTGGCATTGCAGAGGTGTAACAGAGGGCAGAACTGGCCTGCAGAAACTTTCTTACTGGGACTGAAAAGATGTCAGCTTGACTCTCAGAGCCACAGCTGAGTTTGCAAGACTGGCTGTTAGGAAACAAACCGAAGCATCTTTTTACTGGTAAAGGGAGCACATTCGCCATAGGCCTCCCTGACATGACAAACAGAGCTCCCGCTACCCCCATTTTAACAGAGTAGAACCACAATTTTTTCAGAGTAGAACCACAATTTAAGGGAAAATATGCTTGACAGAAGGTTGTAGTTTTAAGAAATGTAAATGTCTGAAAGGCAGGAAATTCAAAGTAAAGGTTACACTTAAAAAAACCCCATTCTTCGGAAGGTACCAAAACTAACCTGAGGGGTGTCGAGAGACCTCACTAATGCTTTTGGATGGGAGGAACGCTCAGGAGTCCCTAACTCCACATTTCCAACTTCTCCTCCAGGATACGTGGCGATGGTCACACACCAATGGCATGCCCACCATACGAACCTCACTGTAGATGATATTGTCAATAAACCATACTCAACGTCTTCAAAAATAGCCCAGGTCTCCAGTCCTCTGCAAGGGCAGCAGAAGAAAACAAACGTAGAGTTTCTAGGCCGAACCATTTTTTATGATAGGATGAGCCGACAACCACCCAGAACAGAATAATTCCACACAAATGATTTGCACATGATTTTTCTGTACTCTCATACCACGCAAATGACTTCTCTGAATTGCCTCAGTCATTCCAAAGAAATGCTACACTGACATGTGATTGGGCATGTGAAATTTCAGAGGAGTTGGTTTGTTTCAGTCGGACTGGCGAGAGGTTGCAATCAAAATCAGGCTTTTAATGGACAACTGTGCTTCACCCTTAAGTAGGGAAAGGCTAATGTGTCCCCCTTGATACATTCAATCTGACCCTCAACTTTTTGCATGTCTATGTTCAAATATGAAGCCTTGATGTTGCATTAACAAAGGCTTTTGTATTTAATTCCCCTATCTGATTAGCTGTTTTAAAGACAGAAAAGAAACCAAAAGGAGAACAGAACATCTTCACTGAGGCTCTGTGAAGATGGGAGTGTTGCTCAGCTTCACGAAAACATATCCCGTAGCTTCACGAGCACGATTTCATACGAAATGATGTAACTAGCAATCAGAGGTAATGGGCCTGATACTCATCTGGTGTGAATCCAGTGCAGCTAATTGAAGGCAATGGAACTCTGCCAGTGGTGAAGCGGATTCAATTATTGTACTATGCGGACTCAAGAGTGAGGGTCTAGGTATTTTTTCAGCCATCCCAGCAGGTGCTCGTCCTGGAGGACTGACTGCACATGACGTTGGATGTGTTACCCTTCCGCCATTTTGGCCTCACCTGTGCTCAACTAATACCATATGTGCTGTTTGGAAAGAGGAGAAAGGTTTTTTTTCGGCCCACTCGCTTAAATTGCCTTGAGCTCCAACTTTCCAAGCTGCTGATATTTGGGCTGAGAGCAGGCACAGCCCGAAAGGGAACTAGGGGGAGGGGATGAGTATAAAAAATGCTGCATTGCAAGTTTAGCAATAGGTTTTGCTGCTGGAGTGCTGTTCAGACACATAGGACCTGGCTTCTTTACCTTTATTCCCACTGAGTAGTACCGTAGTCTGCAGACAGTCCCCTTGAAACCCATGGCACTAATCACAGAGCAGGCTGCTGCATGGGGCTTGTCCGCATTGTGGATTTTTGTACTGATGTAAACGACACTGTTACAAACTCGCTAATTTAGGCAGCATAGATTGTGCCGCGGGACAGTGCTTTACTCCAGGGCAAGGGTTGCCAATTTTGGTTGGAGCTATTCCTGGAAGTTTCATCACACAACGTGCCCTTTAATGAAAGTAATCTGCAATTCCTAGAGGCTCCTGGGCAATCCTGGAGGATTGGCAACCTTCCCCAGAACAGCACAGGTATGCTCGTCATTTCACTACAGTTGGTGCACACAGAAGCCCTCCAAGTGGGAAAGAGTTTCAGCATCTGGATCACAACTATTGAAAGTATTTGATTATGATTAAGGGATCTCCACCCTAGCTGTGTCTTTCCTCAATTTCCAGGGCACTTCAGCCCCTAGAGTAGGCTAGTCTAATTTATGCTAGCTGGTTACAGTCCCCAAGTGGCCACTACACCAGCTAGGGTAGGGGTGGCCAACCTGAGCCTGAGAAGGAGCCAGAATTTACTAATGTACGTTGCCAAAGAGCCACAGAAATACGTCAGCAGCTCCCCGTCCCCACATCTCCCCCACCCAGCTCCCAATGCCTCCCGCCCACCGGTAGCTCCTCCAGTCAGCACCTCCACCTCCCTCCCCACACCTCCCAATCAGCTGTTTTGTGGTGTGCAGGAGGCTCTGGGAGGGAGGGGGAGGAGCAAGGGCATGGCAGGCTCTGGGGAGGGGGCGGGAAGGAGTGGAGTGGGGGCAGGGCCTATGGCAGAGCCAGGGGTTGAGCAGTGAGCACCCCCCAGCGCATTGGAAAGTTGGCCCCTGTAGCTCCAGCCCTGAAGTCGGTGCCTATCCAAGGAGCCGCATATTAACTTCTGAAGAGCCGCGTGTGGCCCCAGAGCCACAGGTTGGCCACCGCTGAGCTAGGGATTGCTGGAGCACAGTAGCACTTAGCCCACACATCCCCTCCTTGGCTATACTCTCTCCACTAGGGTATAGCTGGCCGGATTCTTTGTCTGCCTACGCCATGCTGCGATTTCCCTGTCTTAAGAATACAGAGTTCATGTCCTGTCATGGCCCCTTTGCGCTGCCAGATTATAAGGAGCAGGGCGCTGTGGCCCACGACATTCACAGCAGCTTGTCTCTAGTGGAGGCTGCGCTGTTGTGTTCTCCATGTCAGCATTCTGAGCATGAGCTCGCTGCCTGCTTGGTGTCTGGACTGTAAAGCTTTGCGTGAAATGGCTCCCTCCCGCCCCTGTGACCGAGTGGTCCACATCCTGTCAGGATGGCGCCTCCTCCTGGTCACTCTGGGGAATAGCTCATGAGGTCGATGCCCCTTCCCGTGGTTGCATGTCATCCTCTGCTTTCTCTTTGGGTTTGCAGCCCCTCTCTCGCTCCACGAGCTGCTGCTGCCTCTTCATAACTTAGCTCTCTGGCCAGATCATGTTACGTGTTTTCCCCTTCTGGGGTAGCACAGTCCCTTCTCCCAAACAGACTCGGGCAGTTTTCCCTCTCCCTGCCCCAAGGAGTCACTCCCTCAGTGGCTGGTCAGGGAAACCGGGCCCATCCTCTATTCCAGGTTCTGGCTCAGGGACCCAAGGCCAGCTCTAGGCACCAGCAAAGCAAGCACGTGCTTGGGGCAGCACATTTCCAGGGGTGGCATTCCAGCACCAGTCACCCCACACAGGTGTCCCAAAACCCTGACTCCCCACCACCTCACAGTGCCATCCAGCACATGCTGCACCCCCCGCACTGAGTTTTGCAGCTGGGGGAATTGCAAGAGCCTGGCGGTGGGTGCCCAAGCCCCAGGTCTCCGTCCTACAGGCTCTGTGAGGAGCAGACCGGCACTCCTATCCAGTAGGGCTGGGCAGAGAGGGTGCTGCCTATGTCTCAGCGATTCCTAACAAGGAAGCGACCCAGGAGGAAGCGGCAGGGAGGCACCACCACCACCCGCCGGCCTGAAGGCTAAGATTCCATTCCACGGCAGGTGGGAGCCTCCCCGCCATTAGCCAAAACAAAAAAGAAAAGAGGAGGGGTGGCCAAAAACTTTTTTCTTGGGGCGGCAAAAAAACCTAGAGCTGGCCCTGCAGGGACCCTCTAGCCAGCAGCTAAGCTCTGTTCCCTCTTAGACCTTATTGCCTTTCCCTGATCCCTTTCCTCTCCTGACCTTCTGGCTCTCCCTTCCTTCGCTGGGGCTGCCAGCTCCACCACTCCCTGCTCCCAGGGAGCAACAGCAGGCTACATGGCTCTGCAGCCTCCAAACACTCCTCCCTTCTCCTGGGGAGTGACTGTAGCTTTTTCCAGCAGCCCCCCATCTGCTGCCAGCTACCTGGCTTTATACAGGCCCCTCCTATTCCTGCTGGACTTCATTTACCCTCCCAGGATTTGTGTGGGGAGTTACACTCTATGCAGCCCTCAATCGCAATCTCTGTAAAAATAACCCTTCCCGCTCCCACAAACCACTGTCTTACTCCTGGGTGCTCTGTATTTGAGATCTAATCTCTCTTACATCCATTTTTGGTGCTGGCCTTTGTGTGACAAAGAGCTGACCCTCTCCTCAGCGCTGCCTGAACCCAGTTGTCCAGCCTGGCCGTTGCAGAGGGCCAATCCCACAAGATCCCTACGTTCTGCTCCCGGGAATTGCCCACCCTGGAGCTGTCTGTGACTTGGGGTTCATCTCCCACACCCCTCCGCTCAGCAAAACCTTCTGCTGGACCGGTGCTAACACCTCAGAGGTGCTGAGGCCTGGACGGAGGGAGTGTTCAGCTCGGAGATCACTGCGGGCACGCCACAGCTAGGCTCCAACGCCACGGGCCATGTTTGTGCAGCCCTAAGCAGACAGGAAATGTGATCTGCTGTACTTCAAAGAATGCTATTTGTGTGTATGGAGGATGGCGGGGAGGAGTGGGCGTCGGGGGATGTGTGTGCGCTGGTGCTTGTCGTGAAGTGTGGGGGTGTTAGAATCAGGTTGCGTTTGTGTCTATCTGGGTGTGTGGCGGGGGTGGAGGCATTATCTGGGTGTTGTGAAAACATGCCTGAGTCTTTCTGGGAGGGCTGTAGTGTGAAAGGAGCATTGTGCTGTGGTCACTACAGAGGAGAACGAGCCAGGACTCCTGGCTTCTATTCCTGGCACTACCACTTACCTGTCAAGTGAGCAAGTTGCTTCATAACCTCTCTGGGCCATCTGTAAAATGGGCCTTATCCCTGCCTCGCAGCTGTGTTGTGAGGATTAATTAACAGCCCCTCAGGTGGCAGCCAATGTAGATAGGGTGACCAGATGTCCTGATTTTATAGGGATAGTCTCGATGTTGGGGGGGGGGGTCTTTTTCTTATATAAGCTCCTATTATCCCCAACCCTTGACCCGATTATTCACTGTGTAGGCGGGAAGGGTGTATTTGCATGTGATGCGACTGTGTGTGAGAGTGGGGAGGTTGTGTCTGAGGCTCTCTGGACACACAAAGTTGCACTGGCAGAACTACAGGCATGATTTCAAATTGATTTAGTTCAGTTGGTGCAACATGCATGTGAGTGGCTGCTTTTAAATCAGTTTACACCTGGCTTATATCGGGTTCGGTACTGGGTCTATGCAGGGGGCAAGCTAACCCAGTGTAACTAGGCTTAAAGCGATATCAGCATGTCCACGTGTCGCTTTGGGCGTGTTTGTGTGCAGGGGGCACACACACACACGGAGATATATCTGTGTGTTGCATTGTGCATAGACCAGCCTCCAGTTCAACCTACTGCTGCAGCCTCATACCTGATTCCTTCCCGCCCCCTCTCATCACCTTTACCGTCAGGAAGTGGACGTGGTTTGGGGCTTTTTATTCTCGGCCTCGCTAGCCATTTCGGGACTTCAGCGTTTAGTCTCGCTTTGACGGGGCAAGCTAGATGCAGCTTCCTGTACTCAAGGTGAAGAAACGACAGATCACTGGCAAGCCCTTTGTGCTTGCAGACCTGCCCGGCTCCTCCGGCCCGTGTCTATCCCCACTAGCAGGGCCATGTGCTGAACTGGAAGCCAATCTTGCTCCCCCCGACCTCTCGCCATTTGAAGGCCGGCGCCTGAGTTCCACTGGACGGACTGGTCCAGTCCCTGAGGGCCATCTCTGGCATGACTGCACAGCTAAGGAGGCTGTCGCATAGGAAGGTAACGGAGCAATGCCAAGCGGCTCCCACACGGGGGTGGCTGAACTGAGAAGCTTCTTGGAAGGAGTTTCAATCTGACACATTTTTCTAGCTGGTGACAAGGTCTGATCGTTTATTTATCTCTCTCTCTCTCTCTCTCTCTCTGTTTCCACATCCCTCCTTCTCTCTTCACGCCCTACATCTCCCAAGAACAGGATGGTTGTTGTTTGTTTGCTCTCTTTCTCTGAACTGAGAATCTTTATCAGAACTGGAATCTGACCGTGCCCCATGATGGCAGCCCTCTGGCGAGCCATCGCAGGTCCTGCCCCCTCTCACAAGGCTCCGGGGTATGCTCAAGACCCCGTCTCATTTTGTATAACAAACCCAGGGCTCCTCTTTTGAGCACATAGAGGGCTATTCCCCCTGCTACCACCCTGGGCAAAACGAGGTGCCATTGGAGGAGCTGCATGAGTGTGGGTGAAGCCTAGGACTGTACGGATATGGAGAGTGAATGCTCCTTCCAAGGCAGGGCTGGGTGGGGCCCATCCTTGGAGCCATGTGTGGGGTGTAGCTCAGGATTGTCCAAACATGAAGCCTGGGGTGTATGAATATGTTGAAACCTAGATCTACCGAATATGAAATCCTTTCTATGATCCTAATTTTCCCTGTCTCAGTCAGGTTTTTCAGACTCTGTCCACTAATCCCTGGCCCCTCCACTAACACTCCCAAACACCCAGAAGACCCCTGACCCCACAGCTAAATAACTAAAACCATTCCCTGAAGTCGCTAGTGCTTAGGGTTGAAAATAAATTGGATGGGACTTCAGCAGCACTGTCTGCCTGAGTCAGCAGCTGCCCTGAAACAACAGCTCTGAGTGGTGAGCTCTCATATTCATTTCAGGAAGGCACTGACTTTGTTATCAATTTAAACACTAGCATTGCAAAGTGTTTCACCGCTGAGCAAAGCACTCAGAGAAGGAGACTAGTCAGATTATGGAGATAGGTGCAATCTGTTGAGTGGGATTTCATCTGGGCATCTGGAGTGTATGTAGAGCTTCATTTGGGGATCGACCTTGGAAGTGCCCAGACTCCTGGTAGTAGCACCAAGGGAGAAGATCACGGCAGGGACCACCTCCACAGAGAAGTGTGGAACTTTGTCATCCTCACCTGTGCTGTGCGTGTGTGTGTGTGTGTGTGTCTTCTTCTCTCTTCCAGTGTGGACCCCTCCTGTGTACGGCAGGGATGAAGCCTTCTCCTCCCCTTCTGCATTGCCTCTGGCTGTCCATCCTTCTAGACGTTTCACTGTCATCAAGAATCACTCAGGGTAAGAAAATGTCCCCCTATGTCCCAGCAGGAGAATTAGGTAGGTGTGCAGGTGGGGACACTATTTATCCTTATGTGATATGGGACGATCACTGCAATGTGAAGGTTTGTCCATGTCTTGCAACCAGGCAGGAAGCACTAAGGCAAAGCAATGCAAAAGCAACACAGTATGCAAGTTCCTATTGGGAGTTCTTCATTTTGGGGCATTGAAGAAGTGAGAAGGGCCATAAGTTTTTTCCATTCTTGTTTGGAAATGTTCCTTGAATGTTTCTTCAGGGCACTAGCCAGCCACAGAATTGGGCACTGAATGGAACTGGATGAAATGATTACTAAATCTTAATGCCTTTGTCATGACAGGATTGATGTAATGGCATCTTTTCTCCATTCACAGGACCCTCAAATCTAACTTGTTTTTATGACTCACGGGCAACTTTCTTTTGCACCTGGGCTCCGGACAGGAATCACACAGAAGCGCTGTGCCGACTTGACACTTTTTCTCACACTGATGGGAGGTACGTGGCTGAAATTATTTAGCAAAGCTGGTGCATGTCAAGCTCTAATAGTCATCCTGGCTACCTTTGATTCTGCACAAAAAGAACAGTTTCCTTGGAGGTCTAACTCTAATATAAATGTAGGGCCGGATCCTCAGCTGGCTTAGCGTGATTGATTGCAATGGGGCTGCATGGATTGACACATGCCGAGGAGCTGGCTCTCTGAGGCCTCTTCCCCTGTCCCACCCCTAGGCTAGCTAAGACCTAGGCCAGCTACTCACATATCGCTCCTCTTTTCAGTGGAACTCCAGCCCTGAGTTCTTGTTCCCCTTCCTGTTTCTGTCCTTGATTCATTCTCCAAAGTGCTCGACTCTTTGTGGACTGTCCTGTTCCCAGGCCATAGAGTAAGGGGCACTAATAACTGGACTGGGGTCTTGCAGGTCTGCAGAGAGAGGGGTATAGTTTTAATGGGCCACTAGACTCTTCTAGTGAAGGGATGGGCTCCCTCACAGAAGTTCTACCTCAGGCAGCAACACGTAGCATATTCTCCCCTCACCATAATATCCGCTAACCCTTCCACCCTTCTCACTCCACCATGCTTACCCTTCCCTATCACCTCCATTACTTGTTCTGCACTGCTGTGGTAGCTGGGGGGCACAGTGGTCTATAGCTAGGGGTTGCTGGTTAGGTAAGGAGCCAACCCCTCCTTTGGTAGTTAGGTGGGTGCTCATTTGAGGAACGGATCTGCTTTGGTTCTCGTGGTTGGTGGGTCTCCACTGACTGCTGGTGGCTTCCCTGAGCCGGTGTGGATGTGTTTACCATGGTAGCTGATGCGTGGGGTGGAAAGCAGAGCAGATTTCCCTTGCATGGGGATGGTGGGTCAGAGCAAATGGGCTCCAGGAGCCCACCCAGTACTAGGTCTTTGAACTCTGAGCTGGGTGAGGAACTGGGCAGGGAGAGAGACAGGTGGCAGTGGCTAGAGGACTCCCACTGAGTAGAGCAGCAGTTTAATGCCCGTCTCCTCCCTTCCTCTTGCGGTAGTGCCTTGCGGAGTGTGTAGGAAGGACAATGTGGTTCAACTTTTTGATTCTCCCAGCAGCACTGGGGAGGGATGCAGTTCTTCTTGCAACAGCTGCCACATCGGCGCTGGGCATAAAGTGGGTGGATGGCAGGGTTTTGCCTGTGAGAGCACCAGGACTTTGCAACGTCCCCCTCTCCCCACTGCCTGGTCCATACTATTTGGAATATGATGACTTTCTGGGCATGCTGCTTGAGATGGGTTTTGGAGGGGGGCTGAGGATGTGCTCCCCACACCAGTAACGGGTCTATGTAGGTGGCTGGCTGAGTTCCTGTTACCATTAATTTAATGCTGCTGGGATTTTGTTGTGTCGTCATAGCAAGGATATTTGGGTGCCTCATGCCTTGGATGAGTGTCTGGGATGATTTTAAATCTAAAGAATTACATGCCCCTCCAGCTCAGCAGTATTCTGGTCTTCTCTCTGACAGGGATCTAACGAGCTGTGAATTTCCTAACGTGGCTCCCAGGAGATGTGAACTAAGCTTCAGTGAAGACATTGATGTAGGTAACCCAACTGAAATGTACTGGCTAATTAAAGGGGCAGGGAGTGGTTGCTATATGGGTTATCACTGTAATAACAGTGTGACACACACAAGTGCTGGTATGAGATAAAATGTTATTTCCTGGTTCCAGATCCCTGACCCTGGACCCTGACAGAGGTCAGTATCCAGTCATGGTCCCAGTCAATCTGCTACACACCTCAGGAGGTGTTACACTGTTATTACAGGGTATTTAGCTCCCTTCCATATACCATAACCCAGTCACAGCCAGTCAAGAACTGTGCAGACCCCAGTGCCTGTTTCCATGGGTCAGTGCAGAGCCCTGCAGCCTGAGGTCACAGGACAGTTACAGCCCACGGAGTTAAGTCAGGCATGCTAACACAGGCTTCCCAGGTGCTGACCTTGTGTACTCACAGGGTGATGCTCTCTGAGACTGTGTTGTCATGGCCTAAAGACAGAGAAGCTGTGACGCTACCTGATTATTGCATCCCGCTGGACCAATGGTACTTAAGGAGCCGCCCCTGCCACCCATACCCAGCTTCAATCTGCTTAACACTCCACCCCTTGTGGAAAAATAAATAACACTTCTTGAATATTTAACTCATCTAAACTCTGTCCCTCAGTTTCCCCAATGGGGCTAATCTAACACTGCCCTGCTTATTGAGATGTGAAAAACACTTGGAGAACCTTAGGATGGGAGGCGTGATGGTCAGGCATTAATGTAGCTTGTGATGATAGAGGCCTAAGAAATGTGAACAAAACGTAGTTGGGGGACTAGCAATGCTAATAGTAAATTTTTCTGCAGTTTCAGGTCTTCACCTTTGCAGATTCACTTAGCCTGACTGTGTTCTGCCAAGCTGAGGGAAACTGGACAACTGTGGTGCAACAGCAGGAATTCACACCAATGGACAACAGTGTGTTAATCAGTGTTTGATCCTCCCAGGGCTTAGATCTGTCATCTGTGCCACCTTGTCCTCACTGGGCATCCCTCTGTTTACCCCATGCCTGATCTCAGGCTTTGCCTTGTCTCCCTGCTCCGCTGCCACTGTATGCTCATTCAATCACGCCAGGCCACAGTCCGCCATGCCTCCTCCTGTTGCTTTGAGCATTGCACTGCAGCTTCCCTGAGCCCTGGCTCTGACATACTGCTTGGTACCAACCACCCTCTGCCCTCAGTCTGGGTGCACTGATCTAGGGATAAGAGCTTCGTCTTTTAAAGCTGTGTCCTTCAGTGGTAAAAGTTGTGCTAGATCCTTTTCTGGTGTAAATCTAGGCAGGGCTACTGACTGCAATGGGGCAGCATCCATTTACCCCAGCTGAGCTACTGGCCCTCTGTACTTAATGGGGAAAAAAATCCAAGCAAGACTATAGATTGCGTGACTCTGACCCTGCTCCACAAAAGCCATCGGGAACTTTGCCATTGATTTCAATGGGGGCAGAAGCAGCGTGCCGGGTGGAACAGGAAAAGAGGCAATATTCACAAACTGAATTGTTTGGGACAGATGATTGGGGTGGGTTTACAGAGGCGCACACCCAGTGGCACGGCCCAGAGACTATCCCCGGAGAGGGGTGTCTGCCAATGGAGCCCCCTAACAGAGAGAGAGAGCAAACCGCTGTTGTAGCCTTTGCTTTTGTTTCCCGGGTATGTGTCCCAGCCCCTCTCTCACTCTTCTCCCCCCAGTACAGCTGAGGCCACCTGACAACCTTCAAGTGGCGAACACCAGCGACTCCGGCTGCAACTTAACTTGGAGAATTCCAGTTTCCTCTCATTACTTAAAAAATGAACGGGAATTTGAAGTGCGGTGCAGAGATCGCACAAAGCCCTGGGAGGTGAGTGCAGGATCCCAGACTAGTTTCTCCTGCTGACGGGCCTCAGGCCCGTAGCTAGTGGAGGAGGACAGAGCTGCCTTACTGCAAAGAACCCGCTATTCCCGCTTGTGCTCCTGACCCTTTCCCAGATGGCTGCAACGCCATCGCCTCAGAGGAGAGGCCAAATGGGGCAGTGACTCCTACTTCAGCTTTATCTGCATCACCCGCTGCCAGCATATGGTGATAAGCAAGTCTGCCCAGGGCTGGGATGAGAGGCATCAGAATGGTGTCCTCCCAGCATGGGACAGAGAAGACTGCAGAGATGAAATGGGTAGAACGGGCCTCCTCCCACTTTGGAGCAGAGGGGCTCTGATGTGGACAAGGGGTGCCCTCCTGGTACAGCACTGGATATAGGATATGCTGGCTGTGAGAGGCCCAGAGCCAGCTCTGCTCTGATTGGCCAGCCGAGAGGTGCGATGGTGTGGACTATGGGTGGGAGAACATAGCAATCACGCTGTAACTTTTACTCCATCCCAGACTGCCAGGCTCCTCCCTATCAAGCAGGACCAGGAATGGGTGAGGATTGAGAACCTTTCGCCTGATTCAGAGTATGAGACTGAAGTTCGCGTGAAGCCAAAACAATATGGCCTGTGGAGCAACTGGAGCAAGACGCTTGTATGGAGGACAGATCGCAGAGGTGTGAACCTTGGATATTTAGGTAATGAGACTCAGAGGAGTGGGTAGGCTTGGAGATAGGTGAGGAGAGAGCAGGGTCAGCCCTAGTCCAAATGGTGCCCCAGGTGAGGGGCATCATCGCTGCACCCCGTCTTTGTTAAATTTTTGAATACCTTATTTTTTATTGAATGTGTAGGGCATATCACAACTTTGATGCACAATTTGCCTGCATGATTTATTGCTGGCATATAAGATGATAAATTTGCAAGCTAGGATCCATAAATCTGTATTTATTCATGCCATATATAAGCAAATAAAAAAAAGTCATTTCCTCTGAACTTATAGAAACTTTTTAATTTTAAGAATAATTGAAGTGTACTAACATCAAGAAATTGAATTGTACACCAGCATTGCGTGGGGCAGTATTAAATAGTGTTACAGCAGGTGACAGCCTTAAAATGTTAACTCTAGTCCTTTAGTTCAAAAGAAGTAACAGTATACTCTTTTATAATATAACCCCAGTAGATAGGGGTTCGATAGATATCTCTGGGGTTTCATTAAATATGTCCTTTATTTGTCACTACTTAATCTCTTCATGTCTTAAAACAGAAGTACACTTTCACAATTACACAATAAAACAACATTCACAGTATCACAGCTGGCCTTTCACACCACTTCCTTTCGTTCTTATATCTTACTGACTGACTGGAGATGCCCAGCCCCTTATATACGCGCGAGGGCATGGCTGACAACTTTCTAAGAGGTTCAAGGAAAATGTAGTTCTCAGAAAGTCTGGAATGTTCCATGAGATTCTACCAAGGTCCAGAACATTCTAGGGGGCTAGTCAAAAATGAATCCACATATGGAATACCTGAAACATTTTACTTCAAACATTCTATTTTCCCTTTTGTCGCTAACAACAAAAACAGCACCCCAATCCTGGCACCCCAGGTGGTCACCTGGGTCACCTTCTCCTAAATCTGGCCCTGGACGAGAAGCACAGGGGAAAGGGGAGAACAAAGGCTGGAGTTATATGGGAGCAGGAAAAGTAGGGGAGTGAAGGGATGCAGGGCCGGTGCAAGGATATTTTGTGCTCTAGGCAAAACTTCCACCTTGCTCTCCCCTTCCCCTTCCTCTCCTCTGCCATGAGGCTGCATCAACTGAAAATGAAAAAAATGAAATTTTATTCCTATCAGTTCTTTTTCTTGTTCACTGTTAAAAGTAAACGAGAGAGAACACATGTCACTTACTAACTATGAGTCACTATTTGAATTTCATCAACTGTTTGACGTAAACATTGATTAAGAGATCAAGATGACTTTTCCTTAAAATTAAGTAATGTTGATTGTAATCAGAAATACACCCTTTTTAGTCATGTATACTTCCTTCCTTCATTCTTTCAGATCACAATCTACTACATTTTATTCTACCAGTAATTGTTATTTATAGAATTAGAATGGCAGATACTCCATCATACAACAACTGACAATATCAATATGACAGATTTCAACAACCTACACGTGCATATTTGCACATAAACACATACACTCAAATACTTAACATCAGGGCCAGCTCTACCTTTTTTGCTGCCTCAATCAAAAAAAGAAAAAAAAAATTGACCAGAATGACACCCCTTATAATGCGCTGCCCCAGGCACGTGCTTCCTCAGGTGGTGCCTGGAGCCGGCCCTGCTTAACATACGCACACACAACTGACACAAAGTATTAGCAAAATGATTCAGCAGCACTTGCCAGAGTCTTAGATCTGAAACATCTCAACAAAAATAGTTAGCCTCAGTCAACAACCTCCAAAAACTAGTCAACTTAGCATTATAAACAGCCTGTCAGAATGGGTAACGGCTGCGCGCGACAAGAAAAATGACATCATTACCACTTTGTACCATAGTGAAGCAGTACACTTGTGCCCGCAACGCAGAGCTGGCATAGACTATAGCTGTAATGCATGAGAGAACGACAAGTTAAAATGCACGTTCAACGACGTTTCTCTTCTCTTTATTCATTCGTTTTCCAGCAATAGTGTAAAAAAATAATAATTTGGGGCATCACTTTTTGGTGCCCCCAAATCTTGTGCCCTAGGCGGCCGCCTAGTTCACCTCGTGGTTACACCGGCTCTGGAGGGATGCACAAATCAAAGTACAATAGTAAGACTGGAAATAGTGTGAGAGGAGGCTTTCCTGTAATCCTAGACTCAGGTCAGGTGAGCAGGGCCTGCTGGTCCAAAGGACAAGAGCCCCAGAGTGAAAGCCTGGCCCCATTGAAGTCAATGGGAGTAGGGCCAGGATTCCAGTCACAGACTCCAGTGGAGGCCCCTTCACTAAGTGCAGCAGAGCAATTCTCTGACCAGGGGAGCAAGAGGCCCGGGGAACACTTTCCAGAGGGCCCCTGTAACTTAGGAGCCTAAGTCCCATTTTCAAAAGTGACTTGGGCCCTTTGGCATCTAAGGCTCACTGAAAATCAATGGGACCTAGGCTCTGAAGTGCCGTGGGGCCAGATGTTTAAATGTCCTTAGGTGCCTAACACCTAGTGAAATCAATGGGCGCTAGCTGTCTAAACAGCTTCTGCAAAATATTATCCCGGGACTCCCCCATGGGCAGTGCAGAGTCCAGGCTAGTCAGAAGCCTGTGCAGCCTGCAGCCTTGGCAAAGAGTTTCTTCACAGGAAGTAGGCAGCTCATGGGTCCCCCCCACGCTGAGGCAGGTAGTGATATAAACAGAGCAGCTATGTTTAGAAGGGGCAGTAAGTTGCTGTGGCAATCCAAGTTTGATAGCATATGATGTCAGTGAAAAGGATTCAGCTTCAACCAGTTGTCGTGGCAACTGGGAGCCAAAGTTACCCAAGGTGGAGGAAACAAAGGGATCTTAGTAACATCTCAAGGACATGAGGGAGAAACTTCTCCAAAGATGTCCCACTGTTCCCCTCTTTCCCCTCCCGCTTCCCTCCTCTGCATCCTTCCCCCTATTCCAGGGGGGTACGGCCGGTTCAAAATGAGGTGCATTGGCAGAGGGGACACAAGGTGAAGAGTAATAGCAGCCGGGCAAGACGGAGCTGAGGTGCATTTGTAGAGCTATGCTGGAAAGGGAATAGCAGGGGGGGCAGCAGGTTAGGGATGAAGTGCATGGTCATTGCAGTTGGGTGGCAGTCCAGGACAGGAATAGCAGAGAGAGGCTGCAGGTGAGCTGTGAGGTGCATTGGCAAGGCTGGGAGGGGGTGGTGGAAACGAGGGCTCAGATCTGTTCCTAATCACAAAGGCGTGCTGGCTGGCAGACTTGTGTGGCCAATCACCCACTTTTCTGACCTGGATCTCAAACCTCTTTGTTCAGAAGTGAAAGAAAACCCAATGGGAGTGACTGGGGTTCCCACTTCCTCTGGTCTGGCTGGCTCTTCCTAGGAAGTCTCTCTCTCCTCTTGCAGAACTTCCCCCGGGGGACCTCCAGCTTACGATGCCTGCCCTTGTGGGGACCATCTGCACCATCGTCCTCGTTGTCATCATTGTCTTGATCCTCACCTCACATCCATTGAAAAGGTAAACGGGACATGAATGGTCCTCTCCAGTCCTGTCACAGGCCCAGTGTGCCTTTCTGTCTTCATTTTCTGTCTCTCCGATAAGGCCAGAGTCCCTTAGTCTGTTTTGGAGCTGAGTCATTCTGCCTCTCTGGGTTGCTACTGGAATTGTCCGAGGGGATGTGAGGGAATTCAGTATTTGCACCATGATGCTGAGACACTGGGACACGGTGTGGTGTCATAACATCACCAAGCTCAGAATAGCCACAGGACACTTTCTCTTTGGGCCAGATTTTTAAAGGAATTCACATTGAAATCAATAGGAGTTAGGTGCCTAAATAGCTTTAGGAATCTGACCCTCTAGCTGAAATTCATCTTGGTATAGAAGAACCAGAACAAGGCCTTTGCACCCCTTAATCTCTCAAAGCAGGGCTAAAGTGGGACATGACCAGTGCTTGGACTGCATGCAGGCCCACGGCATAAGTTCACCCTCTGATTATAGGTCATGGGACAGTTAAGATAGTTCATCATTTCTGTCTTGATATTGTTCTTAATCAATGCTGAATGTGCGCACAAGGGCACCTGGTACAATAATACAGAGAACAGCCTGACAGCATCATGGAAATTGAAAGTGGCTTCAGATTTAGTTGCCTCATTTCAGAAAGGGACACAGCCAAATAGAAAAGGCTCAGGGAAAAACAATCCAAATATCAGAGTGGGGAGGTGCTTCCATATAAAGATGGATTACAGAGGGGAACGATTTCATTTGCAGAGGAGGAGAGATTATAGGAGTGTGTAAAATGATTATGGCAATAGAGAAAGGCAAATGGCCTCTCCTGTTTATCTTGTGTCATAATGCAAGGGCAAGGGAGCACTCCATTTACAAAACATATAAGCACAGCCAGTCCTCTTCTCTCAATGTATAATTAATCTGTGGAACTCAATAATGCTGTAAAGAAAAGGATTAGACATGCAGGAATGAAAATAGTATCTGCAGTGATGCAAGCTAGTATAAATGCGCAAGGACTGTCAAATCCTCCTGCTTCAGAGCACAGGCCAATGAGGGTCAGGAGGCATTTCCCTCACCTTAGGTTATTTCACTGTAAAGGTGCATTAGGAGACCTTTCGGCATCTGAAGGATTCGGTATTGGCCACCTTGAGAGACAGGAAAAACAGACTGAATGACTTGGCTCTGGTATGGTCTGGCAATACCAGTGTAACTTGTTATGTCATGATGGTATAAGGCATCGTGAAACAGTGCTACAGTGTGAATGCCATACAACACTGCCATGCTGCATCCTGGTGACAGGGCACGGAGATCATGGTGTTGCCGTCTCATTATGGCACTGCAGTCTCTGCATCACTGTGGTGGCAACCAAGGCCTTGGAAACCATGCCAGCAATTTGTACCAAAGATGGTGACTCTCCTAGCTTGGCATCTAATGAAAGAAATAGACAGGCCTGGCAACAGAGAGAGGCAGGCAAGGATGTTGGTGAATGGCGGCATTATCAGCTCTGGGGATAGGGCTGAGGGAAAAAGCTTTTGCAATGCCATTGTCTCTCTCAATTTCCCCAGTACACCCATCTGCAAATGCAGAGATTTTCTCAGGCTACTGCTGGGGGCTAAAGAGCCCTGGGGCTTGGTTCTCCCTTGCTTATACCACTTTTACACCTGCATAACTCCAGTGACTTTAGTGGAGTAACTTGTCATTTACACTAGTGCCAGTAAGCGGAGGGTCAGGCATCTGGAGCACTGCAGGTCTCCACATCACGTTCACATCTCTCTCTCTCTCTCTCTCTCTCTGGTGAAGGCTTAAGAAGGTGCTGAAGATTTACATCCCAGACCCAGACAAGTTCTTTCCCCCTCTGAGCACGGTGCACAGAGGCGACGTTCAGGTAGGAGGACCAGGGGAAGGTGGGCTGTTTGTGGGAGGGGGCAGAGAAGGACGAGCAGGGAAAGAAGGAAAGGACTGATTGCCTCCCTCATGCTGCAGATGGATGGGAAGGGTGTCTGGCTCCTAGGTCTACTGTGTGCATCACTAGACCCTCCAGCACTGGCTGCTGCTGTGAGATTTGCTTTAGTTTTATTTTTGACCTTTCTAAGCTACCACTTGGCTGCTGCATCTCTAATTACAGAACCGAGAAAGTGCAAGCCCTAAACCTCAGTGCTCTGCTCTGCTGACAGGAAGGGCTGAGAGAGCGCACAGGAGTATAGGAGAGCTCAAGGCTCTTGGAGTCCAACCCACCCTGCCCCTATGCCTTCTTCTTCATTTCCTCTAGTCCCTCCTCCGGCTGCTTGTCATGTTCTCCCTCACTCTCCCTTCAACTCCTACCCCTTTCTCTGCTACTCTCTCCCTTTCTCTGTCGCTAGATCCCTTTCTCTTTCTTCCTCCCTTTTTTAATGGAGATTACGCAGGGAAAGCTCTTGAGGCTGGCTCTTTATTTTAAAATGGCGCAGAGCCTGGTGAGGGATCTTTGCACCTTGAAGTCTTTAAACTATGATTTGAGGACTTCAATAGCTCAGATATAGGCGAGGGGTTTACTACAGGACAGGGGTGGGGGGGGGGGATTCTGTGGCCTGTGTTGTGCAGGAGGTCAGACTAGATGATCATAATGGTCTCTTCTGACCTTAAAGTCTATGAGTCTATGAGATCCCAGAGGAACGATGAAAAAGGCTTATATTCTGTATGGGAGATGTCTGGAGTGTATTCATCATGGGCATGAAGGAAAAGAGACCCTAGACCTCTGTGTCTCTCTTGTGAGCATGTTATACTGCTGCCACTTCGAACATAACAATCTCTCTTCTGTGTTTCCCCGCCTTCCCTTCCAGAAATGGCTCTCCTCTCCATTTTCCACGTCTCTCTTCAGCGTGAGCAGTATCTCCCCAGAGATCTCACAGCTAGAGATAATTCAGAAGGAGAAACAGGAGTCCCAGCTCCTCCTTCCCAAGGCCTTTCTCACCTCTGGTACCCCCCCAGAAACCAGTGGGCACTCACTGACCAGCTGCTTCACCAATCAAGGCTACTTCTTTTTCCACCTCCCTGACACCTATGAGATTGAGCCCTGCCAGGTGTATTTCACCTACGAGCCCTTCACCCGGAAGGGCAGTGGCAGTGAAGATGGTGATTCCTATGGTGCGCTCCCCTCCCCAGATCTCTGCATGCTGGAGGACGACCTGCCACTGTTCTCCTCCGGATTTCTTCATTGCATCGAAGCAAATCAAGGTTCCCAGAACAGTTCCTTTGTGGGAGAGATACAGAGCACAACCAGTGGGCTTGGGGCACTTCCCGAGGCTCTTCTGTCACCCAAGAGCTCCTGCCCAGCATCGGTATTGGAGCAGGATGAGCGGGTCAATGGAAATGTCACAGTTTTACAGCTCTCTGAATCCCAGCAGACGCCTGGCCTGGTCTTCTCAGATATCCCAGGGCTGCATGACAACGATGCCATTCAAACCACAGAAGAGGCAGGGGATGCAGGCCCTCAAATCAGTTCCACTACTACTATGGAAGATGCTAGCTCTTCGGTTTCCCAGCCCATGCTGCTGAGGCAAGGTCAAACTGATGATTTCCACAGGACAGCTTCCTCCAGCCAAGTCCCAAACACGGGGGTCTACCTATCTTTGAGTGAGCTCCAAAGCCAATACAACCATCATTCGGTCTAAGATCTGCCTCAAAAACCTTCTGAGCTTGAGGCCTTCTCTGGAGGGAGGGATGGACAAACAGACAAACTGTCTGAGAGAACAAGAAGTTAAACATTAGTTTTTACAAACCCAATGGGAGTTATCTTTTGACTAGCATGGAGAGAGACCCTTGTACTTTCCACTGTTGCAAGGGAAGGGGACCTTTAGTGGCACATGGAACGAGCATGATCCAAACCTACAACCAGAAGGGAAAGTAAAGGCCCTAATAAGTCAGCTTTGGATTGGGGATGGGTGAACGTATGAAGGAATGAAAACCTAAGAAAAAGGATGCTCAGGAAGACAGATGTGTGCATGGATGGATTCTGTGGTACAGACAACACCATGGATAAGCTGACAGCTTGGTAGATAGTGTGGCTGGATGGATACCATGGAAGGAGAACTAGATAGATGAATGGGTAGACAGATGGACAGAGATGAAATTGAGAGAGTCAGAAAGGGGCATTACAACTATTAAAGTACAGTACATAGAGCAAATGGAGAAAGAGAAATTGGATTGCTCTGCAACTCGGCGTGAAGATAGTAACAAACTCTGAGGCTGAGCAGCCAAACTTTCCACCCCTCAAGTACCAATTTACAGGGCATGCAAGTATCTATAGCAGAGTAGGAACAGTTGAGAAGCTGGAGCTGGTGAGCTGCTACTGAGTGCTGGGGGCTGCTGAGGATGCGGGCAATGGAAGGGGTTAAGGATGGTCCTTACTGATTGGCCCAGGGTTTAGTTCATTTCCTGCATCCTTCCCACTCCAGTCTGTGTGAAGTGAATATTCCAATCAGCTTGGTCCCAATCAGATATCTGGGTTTGGTCTTGGTTCTTCAAAGACAATTCAAAGCCAGAAATGAGTCAAGTCACACAAGGGATATGATAAAAAAACAATCCCTACTATCAGCAAAAAATAGTGGGGAAAATTCTTCCATCTTAAGGGGTGTGGGGGAAGCAACAGAGATGCTAACAATAACATAGAGCACAACATTTCCCAGTCTTGCTGCAATCTTTTCATGAAATCAGAAGCCTCTTTGCCGTACAAACCAAAACCCTGTCATTTGACTGTGATAAGATAATTGCGGAAGAGTCCGTCCCACATCCTGTAGTAAGCTGAAGTCATCTAACTGGTAATCCCCATTCCTTCCTTTGCTTGAGGAGAATCATTGCCCAATCAGCAGTAAAGGCAGGTAAATCAGCTCTGGATAAATGACTATCGATCGTCACCTTTGCCTGAAATCAGAACTCAGTCCATTCATTGGCTCAAAAAAAGTTTGGATAACATATTTACTGATTTGGGGCAGAAGTGCTGAAATAATCCAGGGAGGTCGGGGATAGCAGGAAGACTGTTGATATTGGTTCCATGGTATCCGTCCATCCATCCCTCTGACCATCCTTTGTATCTATTGTATCTTTTTCTTGCCATCTTTCCAGACCTGTCTAGACCTGGAAAATACCAACCTCATGCTAAAAAGACCTGATCTCTCTCGCATGAGGTTTCCAAACTGAAGAAATTTGGGTAAGCATCCAAACTTTTGAGGAACTTATCCAAACCTTTAGGACGCTTCTGTAAACCTTCTGAAATTCACCCAAACTTAGTTCACTGTTCCCCATTTTCACACTAGTGTTGAGTTTCCCCCTTTGTCCTAGTACTCGTGTTCCAGCACCAAAATTATTCACCCAGTCTTCATTCTCCTGAGTTATTAAACTGAATGCTGTGCTTGTCAGATAAGTGGGTGTCCATTGGGTTAGATTTTGCCATGAAAGTGCTGCTGATACTGCAATAGAATGGAGCCTGGTCTGGTTAGCATTGAGAAGGTTGCAGGGAGCCAACCCTTTCCTGTATCACTTTCTCCAAGCCACTGCACATGTCTCAGGATGCCTGTCATCCCACCATCTCAGAGAGATGGGGGATAAAGAAGAGACAACTGCTTCCCAGCTGAGTGAGGACAAGGCCGCTCAGTGTATTTACTGCGCTATGGGAAGCTCTCAATAGGCGCCACAAAGAGTAAGCACTGTCAAGCTGGATGCTAGCTTAGATGGCCAATGATCCTCTATTCCTATGTGTTTCTTCATAAGCTTTTTAATCATTCTTGCTGCTAAAATGAGTAAAAAAAACCTGCCTTTTTGTCAATAAAATAAAAAAATAAATGCAGTTTCAAAATAGCACATTTTTCATTGCCATTTGCTAGGGGAACTTGGATCTTAATAAATGCTGCTGGTTGGATGGAATGGAGTTCTTGATCACAGTTCAGGGATCAGGAAGAGGACATAGGGACGGTTAGCTCTTGGTCACAGATAGTTTGCTGCCTAGACAATGAGTTCAAGGGACAGAAAGGGGATTTGCCTTTAGCCAAAGATTGTTAGGCATTGGTAGATTAGGCTCAGGGAGCAGAAGAGGGTATTTGGGGGGATTGCCCTTCACTCATAGATAGTTCAGCCGTTGAGCCTGATCCAAAGCTAGTCTCGTGAAGGCTGCAATCCTTTGGTCTAATTTCAGTTGTTCGGTTTAATGTGAGGGTGTGGCTGGTGTTGGTAGCTATACAGGAGGTTTGACTAGTTGTGCTCCCTTCTGGGTGATTTATACTCTATAGGACTCTAGTAAAAGAATGTTAAGACTCTCATTGACTTCCATGGGCTTTGAATTAGACCCTTGGGACAGCAAATGTAGGGATCAGATAGCAGTTTCAGGGGGATGGACCCTCATTCACAGACAGTCGGGAGCTGAGCACTGGGCTCAGGGAGTAGAAAGGAGGCATTGGGAGAAATAGTTTCCAGTCACAGACAGCTGGGTAATTGACTCTCAGCTTCAGGGGAAGGGGAAGACATTTCAGGGGAATTAACCCGCAGTCACAGACAGTGATAAGGAGGGTGGAAGTAACATAAATTGTATTTTAGAACCTAGTCACTATGATCCACTCCAGATAGACTCAGGAAGTGTCGCTGGCAGCGAAACTGCCACAGGCCACCGAGAATCACTTGGCCGACTAAATATTTTCCCACTTCTGAAAATGCTGATGCCTTTCGAGCATGTAAGCTGCTAGAAGTGAGACAGCAGTCACTCTGGGTGTGAATATGTGACGTGCTGTGGCAGGAACTGTTCAGCGTAAGATCTGAAGATAACTGGACCTTTATTCCAGGAAGCTAGGTCATGTGGTCTAAAGTTGCTGCAGATGTGAGATTAGTTGAGTTTTGGTGTAGAAGAGCCATTGCCAGTTGCTTCACGACCCTCTTCTGCTGAATCCTGAAGACTCCTTGGAAGTGCCATGAAGGTCTAAAGGGCTCCAAGCTGATCCAAATGTAACATGGACAAAGCCACAAAAAATGTGCAATCACAAAAAAAGTGTCCATCAATTATAGTTTCCTTATTAAACTGAACTCCCAGCACCAGTGAAAAGTGCTGAGCCAGCAGTCCTGGAGAAAGAGTCCTCTGTTTATCTTGAGCACAGATACACCCTAGATAACAGCAGTGCAAGTTTGCACACACACACACGGTACCCTGACATCCCCACCAACGTACCTCATTTCTGATCTGTGGAGAGCTGCAGAACAGCCAGTCCCCATCTGGCACTATGGGAAAGTGGAAATTCGGAGCCATATTGAGCCTTGATGGTGCTACTCCTTTGAAGTCAGATTTGCTTTTGGGTCTGTGTTGTTGGTTTATTCACAGATACCACAGTGATGAATGTGGTACTCAGATTGGTTAGATTAGATTAATGACTACACATACAGTGCTGCAGCGGCACTACAGTAGCATGTTTCATGAAGCTACTCTATGCTGATGGGAGAGAACTCTCCCATTGGCATAATAAAACCACCTCCTGACAGAATGCCATCCACACTGGCACTTATGTCGGTTTACTCTCGCACTCCTGTGGAACATAATTTCTGACACCATAAGTTGTAGTATAGCCATAGCCTGGACTCAGTACTTGGCCTCTCTACGAAGACTATAAACAAAGGCGAGGCAACTGTTTTCTGGAAGGAAGGATGGATGCTCTTGTCCTGAAGGCACTGGCCTGGGAGTCAGGACATCTGGGCTCAATCCCACTGTCACAAACTTCCCATGTGACAGTGGGATTGAGCCCAATTTTCAAAAGCACCCAAATCACGTAGGAGCCTAAGTCCCATTTTCAAAAGGAATTTAAACACTTCGGAGCCCACATCCCATTTACTTTCAATAAGACGTAGGCTCCTAAGTCATGTAGGGAGGTTTTCTAAAATTTCACCCTTAGGTGCCCAAGTGCCAGATTTGTAAAGGTATTAGGCACCTAGAAAGGCAGCTAGGCACTTAAATGCCTTTAAAAATATAACTCTAAATCACTTTTGAAAATGGTTCTTAGGCTTCTAAGTCCCTTAGGCATTTTTAAAAGGTTTACCCCTAGTCTCACTGTTCCTCAGTTTCTCATCTGTAAGATGGTAGTGGTAAATAACCCTTCCCTGAGTCCCAGAGTGTTGGGAGGGTAACTTCATTTTTGGGTGAGAGGTGCTCAGATACCACAGTGACCCGAGTTATATAATAAACACATAGTTTTGGTGATCTAAGCACTTGTCCACTAAAAACTGAGGTAACGACACTGTATAATAACAGATTTCATTCTCAACTGGCCCCAAGCTAGATTTGAACCACTGACCTCTCGCTGAAAGGCTATTTCTCACCAGCTAACAACAAACTAGTGACAAAATTCTCCCATACCAAGACAGAGCTATAGCAAGGTAACCTCTGTCAGCCAAGAGGAAATTTCCACTAACGATTGTCACTGAGGCAACTCCATTTACTTTGTCGCAGTGTTGTTGTAGCCATGTTGGCCCCAGGATATTAGAGAGACAAGGTAGGTAAGGTAACATCTTTTATTGGACCAACTTCTAAAGCTTGTCTCTCTCACCAACAGAAGTTGGTCCAATTAAAGACATAACCGTCTCTCTATTTACCCTGGCCTTCGTTTATTTATAGTTAACGCGTAGTTACTTCTGGTAAAAAAAATGGAGGTACCTTTACAGAGCACAAGGTGCATGTACAGTGGGGTCCCTGGGCTGTACACCAGAAGGTGAGTCAAGTGAGATGTACTGTCAGAGCTGGGGCTAAAGAAATGGGATGCTCCAAGCTGGAGTGAGGGGCATTGGCAAAGCTGTGTGAGAGCCTAGGATTGGATTAGCAGTGGGTGCTCTCGGGCAAGGGTGAGGAGAATTGGCAAAGGGACAGGAGGAGGCTCAGAATTGGAATGGCAGGGAACGTTACAGGTCAGGACTGAGGGGCACCGATAAGGCTTTGCCTACTTCTTACCAGTGCTATTAGTTTGGACAGTGCTAGCCCCTGCCACCTCCACTGTCCTGCCTTTGTACAGCACCTCCTCCTCCCCACCCAATCTGAACAAGCCTTGTCTTCTCAGTGCCATTTGTGCCTTTTATCTCCACTGGGACCCTTGTAACTAAGTGTAACTCAGACAGAAGGCAGTTGCTGAGCGACTAGTTGCCCCCATAGGGGGCTCTGTGATCCATCTGCACCTGCCTTCCAGGTTAGGCTTCTCAGGGGGACTGTTACTCTGGCTGTTTACAGCATCGCCTCTTCACGGCCTGCAGATCCTCTCTCTTGGCAAACCTCCTTTTCCTCTGAGTCAGCCTCCATCAGCGAAAGCTGTGGCTTTCCTGGGCATGCTCAGGCCCTCTCTGTAGGGCCGGACAGGGCAAAGGCCAAAACAAAGGGACATGGCTTCAGATTATCGATCGCCAGGGAGGCCGGGGGCTTGAGTCAACACATGTCTACCAATGTGAGTGCGCCCGGCCACACGCAGAGCTGGAGGTTTCAAAGGTAAGTCTGTAGCTCTGGGGAAAACCCCAGCGCTTAGAATTGATCTTCTAGCAAAAAGGAGGCTCTGTTTGATCAGTTTGTGGTTCTTTATGCGGCTGTTGTTTTGAAGGAATCCCTTGAAGGTGGAGTACAGACCCTCGCCTCCTCCCTCCTGCTCCGGGGCTGGGGGGGATACCCCTGAGGAACGTCAGCTGAAAGGAGACCACAGTGAAGAGCAACAGAGGTGTATTCCGATCGCTACTGCCAGTGAGAGGGTTGTAGGAGACAGGAAGTGGTGGGGTTAATGGATTCATTGTTGTCTTTGTGCCTGCTCCTGTTAAGTTAGATGTTTCTACTGAGTTGCTTTTTTAAAAAAACCTCTCTTTACATGTGTCTCTGTATTAGAGGAGCAAAGTTGAGGGTTGGGAGGAGCCTCAGTATGGGGGTGACTAAGGAATGCTGGGGGCCCTTTGTTCTCATATGGTCATGCAGCACACACAGGAATACAGACTTCCATGTATGCACATACATGTGCATCCACATGCTTCAACCCCTTAGGGACCTCCTCTAACAGGCACCTCTAACTCCTACTTTCTAACACACGCAGGCACAGCCCCAGGCATGCACATAACTCACTAACAAACACATGTGTGTCCTCTAGGCAGGCAGAGTACCATGTAAACAGGCTTTGGACCATGCTAACACACACTCTCTGACGCCCTCTCACACTTCCTCATGTTCACATTCATGCACACTCATACGTTGCTTCTCAGTGAAGGAAACATGCAAATTCTTTGGCCTCTCTTAGTATGTCATTGGGTGACAGGACTTTCACAGGGCCTCTTAAGGGACAGGAGAGAGAAAGTGGCCAAAAGCATCACGGGGGATTACAGGAAGGGGAGTAACTAGGCAGGAACTAGTCAGACAATGAGGTGTTGTGGGAGGAGAGGTAAGGATGGTGATGTGGAAGGTAGAGGGCTGAATTACCTTTGTGGGGTCATCGCTCCCTCACATCCATCAGTGGGGAGTGAGGAGAGGTGGGGTAGCAAGGAGGTACCTTAGGGTGGGTTATGCAGCATTTGAAAGCATTCCTGTTGCCTCGCAGACCCCTGGAGCTCAGCAGTCCGCATAGGTGCTGCTGTTGCATTTAGTGACATCTCAGGGGAGACACAGATATGCTGGGGAATGTATTAAAAAGTTAGGACATACAGATGCTAGGGACACTGAGCTAACAGGAGGATGAATAGGGCATGATCCAAAAGGTCTCACTCAGCTTTTGCCTAAGTAATGACTGAATAGGACTTCAACAGGAGTTTTACTTGTGTAAGCAATGAGCAAGGTCCTAAGGATTTGGCATAAATAGGGCCCTACCAAATTCACAGTCCATTTTGATCAATTTCACAGTCATAGGATTTTAAAAATGGTAAATTTCATGATTTACAGGGGGTCAGGTATCTAAATCTGAAATTTCACAGTGTTGTAATTGTAAGGGTCCTGACCCAAAAAGGACTTGTGGGGGGGTTGCAAAATTATTGTAGGCGGGTTGCAAAGATATTGTAGAGGGGGTTGCGGTACTGCTAGACTGTGGTACTTCTTACTCCCATGCTTTCCTATACATGTGCTTACAGCCACACTTCCACATGCCCTCACTGCATGCTCACAGACCCTTCTCCCTCCCCCTGTTCTCACTACAGTAAGGAAATCCTGGGAAATCTTTGCCACAGTACTGAAATTCCGTGGGAAGGAGTCCCAACAGTGGTACGGGTCTATTACTAGACAGAATGGTAGAATTGTCAGTAGTACAGAAACGGCTGATGTTTTCTATGACTAGGGCCCTAACAAATACATGGTCCATTCTGGTCAATTTTACAGTCAGAGGATTTAAAAAATAGTAAATGTCATGATTTCAGCTCTTTAAATCTGAAATTTCACAGTGTTATAATTGTAGGGTCCTGACCCAAAAAGGAATTGGGGGCAGGAGGCCACAAGGTTATTGTAGGGGGGGTTGCGGTGCTGCTACCCTTACTTCTGCGCTGCTGCTGGAGGCGGCGCTGCCTTCAGAGCTGGGCAGCTGGAGAGTGGCAGCTGCTGGCCAGGAGCCCGGCTCTGAAGGCAGAACCGCCGCCAGCAGCAGCAGCAGCAGCACAGAAGTAAGGATGTCGTGGTATGGTGCTGACACACTTACTTCTAGGCTGCTGCATGCAGAGCTGGGCCTTCAGTCAGCAGCCACCAATCTCTGGCCGCTCAGCTATGAAGGCAGCAACGCAGAAATAAGGGTGGCAATACTGTACCATGCCATCCTTACTTCTGTGCTGCTGCTGGCAGCGGCTCTGCCTTCAGAGATGGGATGATATGGTGTATTGCCACCCTTATTTCTGTGCTATTGCTGCTGACAGGATACTGCCTTCAAAGCTGGGCACCCAGTCAATAGCCGCCACTCTTGGATGCCCAGCTCTGAAGGCAGCGCAGAAGTGAGGGTGGCAATACCGCGACCCCCCAGCAACTCCCTTTGGGGTCAGGACCCCCAATTTGAGAAACACTGGTCTCCCCCATTAAATCTTTATAGTAGAAGGTAAAAGCACACAAAAGACCTGATTTCACGGTCTGTGACACATTTTTCATGGCTGTGAATTTGGTAGGGCCCTAGGCATAAATAATAAGGGGATGTACAGATAGGAAGAGGAGCATATAGATGGTAAAGGACACATAGGAAGGGAGCAAGGGATGCATAGATAATACAGCCTGATCCTTGGTCTGCTGCCTGACTAGATGCCCATGATGGAGGCTGAGGAGCAGGAGGAAGATGCAAACACCCCATCTGAGGATGAACCCAAGAGCAAGGCTCGCGACTGCCTACGCTATGCACCCCTCTGGATAGCCCTTGTGCTGCTGGCTGGAGCTGGAGTGTTGAGCTGGTATTTCCTAGGTAACAGTTCTAAGGTGTTTTGTTCTTTATGCTGGTTTCTCACGTGTCCTAGCAGGGAGAAAGATGATTTAGATGCCAAAGAGAAAATCAGTGACTCCTGGATGGGTCACCCACTCCTGCCATGGGTCACCCATCTGTGCACTGATTCCCTAGGGAGCTAGCTAAGTTCCCCCACCCACCCAAAGAGCCCTCTGTCCTCCACATCCATGGGTTATGCTGTCTGTGTCTTTTGTTGTCAGACTACAGACCACAACACTTGGAATCAACCGTCCTGCAGTTCTACTCTGGCAGCCTCCGGATCCTCAATTGTCAGTACTCCCTGGACCTTGGACGGCCAGAATCCAGAGCCTTCTGGACTGAGTCAGCAAAGCTACAGAAGATGGTGAGTGGATTCATGTTTGGGGACTGAGGCAGGCCAGTGAGTGGGGAATGGGTCACAGGTGTGTCTGTGAATGGAAGACCAAAACAGAGGGCCAGAGCACTGAGTGGGTTCCCTGGGAAGTTTGCTCTTGTACTCTTGCTGGATAGTTATCAATTGGCATTCTTATTTCAGCTGAGGGAACTTATTCGTGTCACGGACCTGGATCCATATTATAACTCCAGCACAGTATATGCCTTTGGGTGAGTGTTACATCCACATTTGTTTGCTTTTCAGGACTCTGTCTCTCCTGTCCTATGTGAAAGTTACAGCTAGATTGTGATCTTGTTCAGTAGTCGTCTATTCATCTGAAAAGAGCTGTTGCAACCACCATTATTACTCCACGTGGGATCTGGATTAGGGCTGATTGAAAAGTGGAATTTCCATCCCACAAGAAATTCCAATAATTTAACATTTGTTTTCAGCCCAAACTGAGATGAAAAGTCAAAACATCAAAACTGCTTATGGAACGAAAAGTCCAGAAAAGAATTATAAGGACTATCACAAGGTTTAGTCTCAGCATTTTCTATTGAAAGAATGTTTTGACATTCATGAATTGAAATGTTTCATTTTGTACTGTCAACACAAAACAAAATCCCAGAAAGACCATGGTGCATCCTGGGAGATGTAGTTCTGCATGGGGCAGGGCCTATAAGGGAGAAGTAGAGTAGGAGGGACCTGGACCTACAACTGCCACAGAGCACTGTGGAGGCTAGGGCAGATATGGAGATTAGTATCATCACGGTCCTGACATTTTGTTTTGATTTTTCCCAATGGCAAATTACATCAACAGTGATCTTTCCCACAGAATTTTTTTATTTCAGCAAAAAAAACCTTTTTCCATTTCAGCAAAAAAAACCTTTTTCCAGCAGGAGAATGTTTCATTCACGTTTTTTCACTCAGCCCTACAGTCACTCCCCAGCTTGGTCCATTTTCTCTGTCATTCAGCTGACAAACTACTGTGGTTGTGATCTCTTGGAATGTACCAATGGTCCTGGCCCAGGATTAAGGGCTCATTCTGATCAGCTGAACGGAGTCTAGCATCAGTCACTTATCACTACTGGGAGATGGCACATTTTCAATCTATGTCAGCAGTGATCACAAATCATTTCCACCTGAAGCACATTCAAGTGGATTATAAAGAAGTTTAATGATCTCATTTTAGTTTCTAGTGGGGCAGGCGTCCAGATCATTACCAGTGGCATGATATGGCTTCCTTAGCAGAAAGACCAACTATTGAATGGACCATGGACACACTGACTCTTCTTTTCCACTAGAGGTGGTCTCTCTAGGTTGGGGCTGAGGCACATAGGTGGGGCAGTGGGTTTTGGGACATTTGCACTGATGCATTTGGTCTGTAGCTAAAGAGAGGAGGACATCTGTCTCCAGGGCTGTCAGTGAGGTGACTCTTACCAGTGCTGAACTCACTTGAAGTGAAAAGGGACATGAAGGAAATGAATGTGCTATCACCCTGCTAGGGAAGGGTCCCTGACTGTCTTCTTCTGGTTCGCCCTGCAAATCCCCGAGAGCCAGCACAAGGCGATGACTGCTGAGAGGGTGAACATGACTCTCTGCAGGGAGCTTCTCGCCAGCGCCAACAGTACAGGCAGCCTCTCCTACCAGACAGAGTACAAGGTTGATCCAGACTCTCTGGTTCTGCTGGGTGAGTATCAGTCACCCGGGTATGACCTAAACTATCAGGATCAGGGGTGGAGGTCTATAAGTTGCTGCAGGCAGGCTGAGAGCTGAGACTGAATGGCATTACTGCCAGAGAAGGAGAGTGGAAAGGAGAGGAGTGTGTTTAAGAGGGGAGAGGAAGGGGGGCGAGGGGAGAAAGAGAGGGAGGGTAGAGTGTATGGTAGAGGGAAAAGCAGAAGACAGAACAGGACAGGGGAATGAATTACAAGTGTTTCCTCCTTGTACAGGACACACTTTTCATGAAGTTTGGTCATTCCCCTGAAGAATTATAGACTCAGGGAGTAAGAGATGACAGTGACTGACTAAGTAGCATCTTGTCCTTTCCTCTGCCTCCTCCTTCAGCTTTGGCAAACACAGAATTGATCCCTGCACTATATACTTTGTAGCTTTACTCCAATGTCCCAAGCAACTGGGCTTCCAAGACGTTCCTTGGGAGACTATTCCACTTTCCCATAGACTGAGAGCAGAACTGAATGCAACATACTTAGATTACAGTTATTTCTGCTTCATGATGCTTGTAACATTTCCATCATTTCAATTCCTTAAAAAAATCGTGAAGTCACTTTTATATCAGTGCACAAAATAGAGATCACAGCTTGTCAAAGTGTCCTGGGAATGAGGTCCTGACAGCTGCCCTTGATATTTCAGGTCTTTATAGGCCTTGATCCAAAGCCCATTAAGTCAATGGATCAGACCCAGGGGGTGATTGCTCCCTCCTTGCTCTGTGATGTGATGCTTCTGTGCATAGAGCCAACAATGATTGTTTGTTTGTTTGTTTGTTTAAACTCTGCCCTACTGCATTGCAAACTCATCTCTCATTTGCTATCATTGTTACTCCCGGCGTCTCTTTCACTATTGCCAATTCCAAGTTTCTCATTAAATAACGTTTCCAACTATTTTCCCCTAGATACATTATCTTGCATTTTTCCCAGATTAATCTTGTTTCAGTATATCCCCACCCTATTTTTCACTTCACAAGGTCCTTTTCTCTCTGTTCTCATGGCTGTTTTTGAATTTAGTACTGGAGAATATCATTTCTACTCCCTTTTCCAGATCATTAATGAAGATGTTAAATAACACCTCTCTCCATTTAATAAATTGCCATTTATAATTATTTTTTATTTGTAGCTTTTCAATTTCTGGTGCACTGTATGTGACAGTGCTCACATTCAAGCCAATTTAAATTAAGATTTCATGAATCACATGCCTAATGATTAACTAAAAATCAAGCTATATTGCATCTTCTGCTTTCCCTTTATCCACTAATTTAGCAGTTCTATCAAAAAATGCCATCAAGTTTGTCAGGCCCATTATCTTCTAAAGGTTTCCATTCCCACCCCCCACCCCCATTCCCTTCACATTTATTCATTATTTTATTAGAGTCTAAAGGTAGATTTGCTCAATTCTAATTGCCATGAGCATCTATTGGGGTTTCCCTGTTTCTCCATGACATTTCAAAACTAAATGTCTGTCATTGAATAAGATTTGATACTTTGGGAAGTTGTATGTCTTGTGCCTAGAGCAGGGGGCAAAAATCAGGAACCCAGCATTCTATCCCTGGGATAGACACTGCTTTGGCAAATCACATAAGCTGTGTCTTTGTTTACTCATCTGTAAAATGGGAATAAAATGATAGTTAACAATTCCTTTACTCTTTCCAACCTCACAGCTTGTTGAGGTGTAATTAACTGACAGCAGTAAAGTGTTTTAAAATCCTCAGCCAAATGCTCCTATGTGAAGACTCTTAATATTACATTTGTCAGCTGCCTCTCTCTATTGTAGGGTGCCTATTTTTATCAGCCCACTGATTGCATGTGGTCAGATCTTCCAAGTCTTCCCTCACTTTTTTACTAATAGCTATTTGTAAGCCCACAATCGCTCTCTAGCCACAGGATTTCAGCCCCTTTTCTTCCAGGAACTCATTTTTATTTCTCCAGAATAAAATCTATTTAATACAGGTTCAAAAATATCAATCACATCCTTTCACCCTGACTCAATTTCTTGTGTAGGAACCTATCTGCTCCCTACAGGATTACCCTCAGCAATCTGCCTAGGAAACATATATAACCTGGCCCCTTTCCCCTGCCCTAGGAATTCCTGAAACCACAATCTTCCCACACCTCAACAGCCCTCCACTCAACAAAGCTCTTACTGGCCTTTATAAGGACCAGGTGATCTACAAGCTAACACCTGATCACAGCCTCTTAACTTGAGCTGGGAGGTAGCTGATCAGTCACAGGTGGGGCTGGGCCCAACTCACCTAAATGGGTCAACCACCCTATGACACTATTTTTTTAAACAGGTTTGCAGATTTTCCTCTCTTTATGCTCCCTTGTAAAGGTGCATTTTATAAAGCAGTACAATATTTCATCTATTGGACATCACTCACTGGGGGCCTTGTTCAAGAAACTCCCACTGTTTTCAATGGAAGTTATTCGTATCCTGCAACAGGAAGAAGAGGGCCCCAATTTTCTTAATTCCCCATAACTGGTTTTCTTGTTAAAGAATCCCTTTGGACTGCACTATTCTGTTAACCTAGTATTCACTTTGCCAAACTCACATACGTTGTGGTCACTTGTACCAATCCTCCCTATGATGCTCACATTTTCAGTTGGTTTTTTTCCATTCATAATTCTCTTTGACTTCAGATTCAAAGCCCACTGAAGTCAATGGAAAGAATTCCCCTTCCTTCAGGCCTTGAGTGAGAAGAGCCCACTCCCCTTTGGGATTTGGATCCTTCTACCCCTATGTCTTTCCATTTAGAGTAAGAGAGAAGGAAGGAGGAAAGTGGGTTGGGTCACAGGCAGGCAGCCAGGGTAGAGCATGGGAAGCAAGGCACTTCCCAGGATACTAGTGCTTAACAATGAGCATGGTTAGGAGGTGAAGGGCCTAAGGTCACTTGGGGTGTGGATAAGGAATGGTGGCCTAGGGTAATGACTGACTTGTGGGGGAAGGAGAGAATATGCTTGGGAGAGGACCAGATGATAGGCAAGCAAAGGAGAGAGGCTCATGGCAGGCTGGGGCATCATAGGTAAGAGGGACAGAGCCCAGGATGGGTTGGACAAGGATAGGAGGAATGGGAGGTAGAGGAGGTGATGAAGGTAGATCTTGATAACAGGCATAGTAAGGAACAAAGGTACCTAGGGTAGTGCTTGATGCGGGGACCAGTGGGCACAGAAAGGAGGAGAGGGGCCCCACCCTGCAGCTTAGATTTTAGGTACTACAGGTTCTTATGTTTTTGTCTTTTTATTTCCTTTCCAACAGAATCCAGTGTGAAAGATATAGTAGTGCTGAAATCCACTCTGGGTAGGCCATCCTTTCCCTTGCTTTTTGAGTTCATTTTGTTTGGAGACGGGGGGATATGGTGAGGGGCCAGAATTATTGTTGACTGTCCTGAGATCAAGGAAAATGAGGGGAAGAGAATTGTATTCAGGAAGCACTGATGCAGCGCACAGTGAATACCACTTTCAAACGCACCACTGTGACTTAGTAGCCTAAATCCCATTGACTTTCAGATCCTCAGAGGTGTTAGGTATTTATCTCAATGGAAGTTAGGCACTGAAATAGCTTTGAGGAACTGGGCTAAAGTGCCTAAGTCACATAAGTGTTTTGAAGATTTAACAAACTCTCTGGCTAATAGCGGGACATTTATGCTCAGGCTCTGCGTGTGCCTGCATGGTGTGCATTTGGAAACTCACTCGTACCTTCACTTACAGTCTCCATTCAGAGCTGCCAACCCAAAGAGAATTAGAAGTGGCAGTAGGAGAATAGGCAGCATGTTCTGTAAATGGGATACACAGTCAGTGGAAGATGGGGCCAGGAACAAGGAAAATGGGCCAAACAGAAGAGAAATATGAGAGTGAGAGTCTGCCTAGAAGAAGGGGATCATTAGCATGGAGTGAGCTAGTGAGAGGGGACTGGTGTCACTGGGAGGAACTAAGGTAAAGTATGAAAATAAACTGAGATCACTGGGAGGAACTGAACCTAACCCTGTAGTAGGGGCTTGTATTGGTCACCATTAGGGTATCTTGTTGGTCAGAGTCCCTTCTCTGACACTCAGCTAACGGCACTCTGAGGTTCTGTTTGTCTCATGGCTTCAGGTTGCTACAGGTACAGCCACATCAGGGCAGAGGAAATCCTCAGGCTGAAGGGCCCGGACTACTTGGCCTCCAGTTGTCTTTGGCACCTCCGTGGTCCCAAAGGCCACATGATCAAACTACGCCTCGAGTGGACCCTCCCAGAGTGCAGGGACCGGCTGGCCATGTATGATGCAGCTGGGCCACTGGAGAACCGTCTCATCACCTCGTAGGTAGCTTTCATATGACGATGATATAAAATACAGTGAGTGGTAGACAGAAGGCCTGTCAATTGGTGCTCCTTACCCTTTCTCACAGTGCACTAACTCACCCGTAGAACTTGCTGTGGTGGGATATTAGCAAGGCAGCCCTTCAGTTTAGTACAAAAAATTGTTCAACTAGTTGAAGTGTTCAGATGAATAAGAACAGCAACCCTGCAGTGACAGGGGTAGTGGAACAAGGGCTTGTGCTTCAGACACCAAGGAGCTTCATGAGAACATCAGTTGATAGGGGACTCCTCCTCAGAGGAGCCCAGATCTTAGGGTCAGGAACCTTATAATAGGATCCTTGACAGACCCTTAGCTTGTATAAATTGGTGTATCTACACTGACTTGAGTGTAACTCTGCTGATTTTATACCAGCTGAAGATCTGTCTCTAAGATTCCTTAGGCATAGGGTGTGGCACAGATTAAGGTGAGAGGGAGGGAGAACAGGGGCCCCCTGAAGGGTCTTAAATGACTGATTTATGGATGAGGGGTGTGATGGATTGGTCCCTCTTCTGGGGTGCCACCTGATGTACTGAGATTCCACTAAGCCTAGGCTCCCTACCCCTGTCCTGTGGGTAGGGACACACCCAGCTGCAAACAGACACAGAGATCAGCTCTGTGTGGGAAGTCTCAGTTCGGGGATTGCCCAGCACTCAGTGCACACACCCTCTGGAGTGTAAACCCAAAATGATATTGTCTTGTGCTGTAGAGAGAGCTATACAGCATAAGGTCATGAAATTCACTCCCCCTCTCAATGTGGAGGAAGAGATGCCCAGTGTTTTGCCCTCCCAGTTATGAATTACACAGACTGGTTATAGAACAAACAAGTTTATTAACTATAAAAAGGTAGATTTTAAGTGATTAGAAGGGATAGCAAACAGATCAAAGCAGATTACTGAGCAAATAAAACAAAACATGCAACCTAAGCTTAATACACTAAAACAACTAGTTAATAGTAGCATATTCTCACCCTAAATGTTGTTTTGTTCAGGTTGCAGAGTTTCTTGAAGGTAAACTGAACTGCTTGCAGCTTAAATCTCCAGGTATTCCTTTTATAGGCTAGACCTTTCGCACCTGCGCTCAGCCCCTGCTCCCCATCAGCTTAGTTCCTTTGTTTCTTCAGGTGTTTTCAGCAGTCTTCCTTCTTGGGCAGGGAGGTAGTGAAGAACCACCAAGATTACCTCACTTCCCAGCCTCAAATAGGATTTGCATACAGTGGGAATCCTTTGCTTCCCAGTTTGATCCCACCCCCTTCTAGTGGAAAAATACCAGCAGTTCAAGATGGTGTCCAGTATCAGATGACATGATCACATGACCCTTCAATGGCAAAGCAGCATCCCGGGAAACTTCTCAGGAAGGAGGAAGATTAGTATCTTTAAAGTCCTATTGTCTTTCCTAATGGCCCATCCAGGTTGATTGCACATTGTCTGGTGACATTCCCCCAAGCATAAACACAGTTGTAATGGTTATAATCAATATTCCTAACTTCAGATACAGAAATGATACATGCATACAAATAGGATAATCATATACAGTAAATCAATCTTTCCAATGATACCTCACATGACCCATCTAGCATAAAATATATCTTAGTTATGCCATATTCATATCATAAGCATATCTCTATGAAGAATATGGGACATTGCTTTGCAAGGGGGACCCTGTGGTCTCAGCATCCTCTTGAAGGTGGTCTGGTCTGAGACAAGCTGAAGGTCCTAACAAGGGGTGGGGCATGCTCCCCCACCCTGGTCTGAGTCCTTTTCTCCATGTTATACCTTGATTTGGTTACTAGGCACAGAGTTCAAAGGTATTTAGGCTCCTATTTTCCATTGATTTTGATGGAAGTCAGAAGTCTAAATACCTTTGAGGATCTGGGCCTTAGGACTTGGCTACACTTGCAGCTGTAGAACTCTTTGGGTTAAACCAGCCTTCGTAGAGCGCACTAGGGAAAGCGCTCCAGTCTGTCCTCACTGACAGCTGCAAGTGTGCTGGCATGGTGACATTTGTGGCTCTTGCAGTGGCATTGGGAGTGGTGCATTATGGGCAACTCTCCCAGTGTTCAAGTGGCTGCAACATGCTTTTCAAATGCAGGGGGTGGGGTAGAGTGAGACCAGGAGTGTGTTATGTGTATGTGGGGGGAGAGAGAGTGGGTTTTTGGGGTGCTGAGAGTGTATCAGCATGCTGTCTTGTAAGTTCAGACTCCCTCCCCCCCACCTCTACTCCCCACCTCTCTTTCACTCATAGCAAACATTTATTGTTTGCTTTGCCCTGATATTCCCACATTCCTGCAGCCAATTTCACAAGAAAGAGAAGAGTGGCCAGTTGGCTTGAGGGGATTATGGAACGTTTCTGGCAGTCAGAGCGCAGTAATGCAACTCCTCATTCACACTGACGCCGGGGTGTCTCAGCCAATATGCAACAGATGTTATCTCTCTCACCAAGGTGGAATACCAGGAGCACTCCAACCAGGGAGCCAGAGCACTCTATGTGCCTTGCCAGTGTGGATGAGAAGTGAGGTAGAGTGCTCTGGGCGGCTTTATTGTGGTATAATGTACAAGTGTAGGTGAGCCCTTAGTGTCTAGCAACATACTGAAGTTATTAAAGGTCTGAATAATCTCATCCCCTCTTTCTCCTCTCTTACCACCACTTTGCTCCTCTCCTATCCTCACTGCCTTTCCTCATTCCCACCTTCTCTCACACTTTCTGCTCTCTTCCCTCTCAGATTCTATGGCTGCAGCCGTCAGGAGCCCATGGTGGAAGTCCTTTCTTCAGGCCAGGTCATGTCCGTGGTATGGAAGAAAGCAATGTACAGCTACTACGATCCTTTCATCCTCACCGCCCAGGCTGTGCCCTCTGAAGGTGAGGAAGGCTGGAGGGAAAGCGTGGGGAATGAAGGAGCTAGAAGAGCTCACACAATGCAGCTCCCTTGTCAGTTAGCCTCACACGTTTTCTGCAGGTCACTTCACCCACCATCACAAGACACTCCCCACTGAGATGAAAGATGGCAGCTGTTTCACAGCACATAGAGTCACCACACAACAGCTTGAGATAGGAATTCATTAAAGACTGCACGGCCCTTAGATGCTCCAGTGATAGCAGCCAAAAAAAGGACGGAGATAGATAGAAGTGGGGAGTCCTGCATTTAGCTAAAGCCACAGGGGAATTTAGGTCAGCAGAATGGACTCCTATTGGAAATCGTCCAAGAGAAGGAGGTTAACAAACTTACTTTTCCCAAAGTGCCATGGGATCTTTAATAACCACGAGTGATCAGGGCTTGGGTTGTCCAAGTCAACTGACAGAAGGCACCACTAATGTCTTAGTAACCCTTAATGCCAGGCTGGAGCAATGGTACTGAGTCAGAGGGAAGAGCACGCCTGTTACAGCAGCAGCATTGCTTTGGACACTTCTCCAACGTGTCTCCCAAGCTAGTACAAGCCAGGCCTGACCCCTGTTAGCTCATGAGTGCACAGCTTGTAGCCTTTCCCAGTTGGGTGTTCCTCTTTTTCAGCCATTTACTCATTTTTGTGCTGTCCCCACGGCCCTTTTCTCTAGCTCTGGTCTCTTGGCATCTCCTGTACTATGATCCATCACCCTACCGTCCCCAGCTCTTCCCAACTTGTAAGCACTGTGGGAAGGGGGCATAGCAATGTCGTGAGCCAAGCAGGCCTCCGCACCTGCAGTTGATTCTCTCTGCTGTCTGTCTCTGAGAGGCTGCCTTGTCAGGAAGTAGCTCCCCTGGGACGTGTCTGGTGCTCCCAGTGAACCCAGCCGGGAAAGCAGGATGTTGGCCCCACAGAGAACACAGACCATGAGCACAGCAAGCAGCTTCATGTGTCTCTAGCAAATGCATAGCCTGCACTGCCTCCCCAGCCCCATTCTTCTCTTGAGGGTGGGGCCTGTCCCTTTCCTCTGCAGCAGGAGAGGATCCCGTGTTCCCAGCTGACATGCGGGGGTGTCTGTGTTTTCAGACTGCCAGGTGAATCTAACACTGCAGGGAGGCCTGAAACTGCAGGGGAAGATCCACACTCCACACTACCCGAGCTACTACTCGCCCAACACACAGTGCACCTGGCTCATGACGGTGAGCACCCGCCTCTCCCTCAGCTCCTCCTCTTTCTCTCGCCAAACTTTTCCACTGCGGGGGCTTTGGACAGAGCTCCAGGCCATCTTTCGCCCTCCACCACTGCTCCATGGCAATGCCCTCTCCACCCAGACTCAAGTGGCATGGGGGAAGGTTGAGTGCCATGCAGTTTCATCTCTGCAGACCCTACAGCCAAGGGTCTCAAACAGAAGGTCATGAGATCACAGCCCTCCAGCTCTTCCTGTAATCCTACGTGGGAGGGAGTCCCTGCTAGATCCCTGCCTAGATGGGAGGAGGGTTTGAGGAGAGAGGTTTCCTGTAAGGAAAAGGCTGGGAGTCATTGCCCTACACTACTTCCAGTTCTGGCTTTGGTTCCCAATGAACTGACTCTTGTGGCTCTCAGCTTAGATCTCCATCCTGGACTTGACTATCAGATAAACTCACTAGGCAGTCACCTTCTGTTCTTCAAATCCAGCCTCTCAGTTCAACCAAGATCCAGCAGAGTAACAGGAATGAGGAGAGAGGTGCATTGGTACAGCTAGGTGCAAGGCCCAGGATGGGAACAACAGGGTTCCTGCAGGTCAGGGCTGAAGGTAGGATCTAGGGCTGAAACAGCCAGTTGTGATGGAGATGCATTGGGAAAGGTGTTAGGGGGAGGTAGGAGTGGTCTAGCAGGGAGTGTGGGAGGCCATGACTGAGGTGCTCTGGCAGAGGTCTTGGAGGCAGGCCTGGAATGACAGAAGGTGCCACACTTCAGGATTAAGGTGGTGGCCACAGAGGGCTGTGTCCTGGTGCCTGTGTAGACAGTGCCAAGCTGGCAAGAGTTAGGCACAGTGTGAATTCCCTGCTCTCCCATTTGCATTTATTCTGACCATTTCATGCCGACGGGTCCCATTTGGATGGATGGAAATGTAGCTTGCTGCTGCTGCTCCCTCAGCTCTGCTCTTGGATCACTCTCCATGCAGGTCCCCTCTCTCGACTACGGAGTTGTCCTGTGGTTCGATGCCTACACGCTGAGTAGACAGAAGTATGATCTGCCATGTACTCAAGGCCAGTGGATTATTCAGAACAGAAGGTGTGTGCTCCTGTTCTTGTTGGATTATCACACTCCACCTCCAATTCCAGATTACTTCTGCAGGAGTCTGAATTCGTCCCCAGCCCTCTCCTGTTTAGCCAATCCCTATGTGTGCAAGGAAACATTTGCCAGTGCTAACTTCTATCTACTTGCTCCCAATCAGTCATTTGATCTGTGCCATTAACCGTAACAGCTATTACTGTGCTGAGGGCACTCAGTTGTCTGTATCTTTTTCAATACTCTAGCAACTCCTCCTTGTCCACTGACTCTGCCTATCTTGACCAAGTAAATGTATTGCTTTGCCTCAGCTTCCTTCAGAAAAGCATCTCAGAGAGAGACGTGTTTCTTTTGGACAAAAGCAACAGCCTCAAAGCTCTCCAATGTCGCTATCACCTTCCCTTCTTCCTAATGCTCGGGAAAGCAGGCTGTCTTCTTTCCCACACTGTGTGCAGCCCTGGCAGCCTCCCACACCTTCTGTGTTTGCAAATGTGCCGATCACCACCTCTGCACTATCCTGTGTGTGTGCTAGTGCTTCGATCTTCCTCCGCACAAATCTGCCTCCGAGTCTCTGCCTCTTCCTGCTTTGCCTATAAAAACTCCCTTCTATAAAAAAAACTTCTCTATGGCCTCCCTAAGCCGAGCTGCCTTCCTGCACTGGCTGCCTCTGCACACTTTCTCCCACGTACAAAGAAGCTCGGTCACTGCACTACCGTCCTCAGACCCCTGCAGCTGGCTCCACTTTCATTTCAGGAGCCTGTTCAAAATTGTCCTCTTATTTTAAGACCCTGCACGGGCCTTTTCCAACCTACCTTGCAGACCTGGTCTCTGCTGCTCACCCAACCTCAGCCACCTCCGTCTTTGGACCCCATCCAGGGAATTGTTCCAATGACCTCAGACTCTCCACTATGGGTGTCACAGCCTGTCATCAGCAACAGCTGTCTTGTAGGTCTCATTTCACCAACTTCCCCTCTATTTACATCCCTTTCTTGCATGTACCTTTTCTTTCCTTTCTCCCTAGTCCAACCTCTAACACTTATTTAACCATGTGAAGCACAGAGGACATGAGTTCATAGGAAAGACAATATAGAAATAACATTGGATTAGACAGCCCAATTTCTGCTCTTGCCCAGACAGGGCTAAATCAGGATTAATGCTTCCAAAGTAGATGGAATCATCCTGGCTTTATGATGAGGTAACAGCAGAATTTGGGCCTGTGGACTGTGTATAAAATATCGCCTGTTTGCAGAAGAATACCCGTGACACTAATTTCCTATGCCTGGTTTTTGTAACCAAGTACAGACTATTCTCCTCAAAGCTGTTCAGTCCAGAACATCTAGACCCATTACACACACACACACCTCACTAATTTTAAATGGTGTTTACTACCACCTTCATTTCAAATTCTCTCCATCTCACCCTTCCAGTGTCTTTTCCTTTCCCTCCATCTCCATCAGTCTCTAGGGCTGCTTCACTGGACATTTCATTTTCTCTGACCCCAATCTTGGTTACACTGGTGTAAAACCAGTGATGCCTCTGGAGTTGCTCTGGCCTCAGGACATTCCAGCTGACTAGCTAAGTACCGGTACCATGGAGAGCAGAGGGTGGTGCTGGATGGCCCGTCTGCTGAAAAGGCCTGGCTTCCTCTGCATTTCCAAGGGCATCACCACTCTTTCCTCTATCATCACTTTACATCCCCAAAGCATACAGAGGCTGTTTCCCCATCTCTGCTACCCCAGTCCTTGTGGTTCTCTCCTTCTCATAAACCAGACCCCAATTTCCAAGTGCCATGGAACCTTCCTGCTCCAAAACCTTTTCCCCTTGAGGGCCATATGTTTTTCCTCCTTCACACAAACTTTGGGATATTCTGCCTGTACTCCTTTCTCAGGTTGTGTGGCCTGCGAACCCTGCAAGCCTACGCCGAGCGAATTCCTGTTGTGTCCACTGCCGGCATCACCATCAGCTTTACCTCTCAGATCTCCTTAACCGGACCTGGAGTGCAGGCTGCCTACAGCCTCTATAACCAATCCGATCGTGAGTACAGGGCTTCTTCTAGCTTAGGGACTCCTATTGAGAATGTAGTCTGCATCTTTCACTGCTGCCCACTCACCAGCAGCTCTCTCACTCACCACATGCCAGGAGCAAGCCACACATGCCAAGTCCCAGATACAAGTTCACCTATAGGTACATACACACGTTACCCTCACAAATACATGTCCACACCAGGGCTATGGAGCGGAGCCCGGAGCTGGAGCCTGGAGCTGCAGGTTTATGCCCAGAGCTGGAGCGGAGCAATACAGAAATATGATTGTTCCAAATCCCTGGTCCACACACCTCTCTGAACCATGGACACACAAACACACAACACTCAATCATACGCACAACTCACAGAGGTACTGAGGGACTATACATCTAGGCACAGGCAGACTCCCCTCTGCCTCTATATGACTCAGCTGGCCTTGGAATTAGATGCCTCAGCTTATTTTAATTTGAAATGACTGTTTCAATCACAAAGGCCCCTGGAGTGTTGTTTCCTGCTTTCCTTTGAAATCCATGTACGTGAGAGTCAGAGAAAAACAAAGTCTGACACACACACATGAGCACACGTACACACACACACAGAGAGACACACACACACACACACACACACCAAGTCTGTCTCGTATTACTGTGCAGTACTTGGCAATGCACATGGTCCCTCTCTGCATACTTTCTTCATGTCCTGGAGACACCTTTTTCAGGTTCCCGACCAGCCCCCAGGGAATCTATCCCAGTGTTCTACCCAGCATCATGCATGGCGTGGCAGCATAGAACAGTGTAGCTCCCAGGAGTTCTGGTGAAAGATTGCTCTTGATTTCCTGGACCTTGTCCTAGGATCTGCATTGGTTACAAACTATCAGTACCCTCATTGCCTAGCCAGGACTTTGGAAACATAGCAAGCACTGTGTGAACATTCCTGCAGTGCTGGCAAGGTCAATGGAGTCACACGCATTTGAGCCTCAGTGTTTTGCTTTTAGGAAGTCCTGTAATGGGGACTAAACATTCCCTCGTGATTTTTGTAGCCTGTCCCGGGGAGTTCCTCTGTTCTGTCAATGGACTCTGCGTCCCAGCCTGTGACGGGATCAAAGACTGCCCCAATGGACTAGATGAGAGAAACTGTGGTGAGTGGTCCATTATTTCTATCTCCTGTCTCTCCTCAGTGATCTGCAGCCCAGTTCAACCCTCTCCTGCACAAAGGAGTTGGTCTCCATGGTTCAAATCGAACACTCCAGCAGGGGATTTCTGGGGGAGAGAGGAGAACCTCTCAGAGACTTCACTGCATCAGTCGGGGGGGGGGGGGGGGGGAAAGTAACAAAGACATTTGCCTAGTCACATACAGGCAGTGAATCTTCAGTTCACCAGAATCACACTGCTTCAGTCTGTTAAAAAGTGAGAAGCAAAACTCAATGTACACCTGGCTCCTCTGTGCAATCTCAAGGCTGTATATCCCACAGAGATAGCTGGCCCTGCAAAATGGGGCAGTAGAAAAACAGTTTCCATAAACCAAGATCTACAAGTTCCTCAAATCAATCAGTGTCCAACCTGCAGCACTCCTCTACCCCCGCACTGCTAGTACAGTACATGCCTGACAACTCCTCTCTCCTGCCACAGCTCTGCCAGTGAGCCTCAGACCTGGCCTACAGCCCCACCTACTGTTCTAGGCCTGGGTGTCCCACTCTGCCAGCACACCAGTCTTGGCTGCCCATAATATATGTATTGCTTGCACAGCAGAGCTCTGTGTCAGGGTGCTCTCCTCACCACTGAATAGCGCCTCCTGATGGCCATTCTGGGTATTATTTCCATCAGGCCAACACCCTTTCCTGTGGTTACACCCCATCTCTCTCTTTCAGTCTGCAGCCCTTCTCTCAACTCAGGAGCTACTGCTTCCTCTTCAGGACTTGGACCTCCGGCCAGTTCACTAAGGTCCTCCCCTTCCAGGGTAGTCTTTCAAAATCTCTCCACAAGCAGCGTCAGGCAGTCCTCACACTGCTGCCCTGACCAAGTCATCCCTACGCTGACTCTGGCAGTCTTTTGATTCACTGCCTTTAATGGTGCCACTCCGCAGTGGAGTGCACCCCCCTCAAACTCTGTGTTTTCATACCACTTGCAAATATCTTCTAATTAACTCTCACGGCAGCCCTGGCAAGTATTCTAGAGATGGGGGGAAACAGAAGAAAGTTAGGTTATTTGTCCAGGGCCACCCACGAAATCCATGGCAGAATTGGCACTAGAACTCTGGCATTCTTAACTCCTGATCCCATCCTCAGGGCATTGGACTATAAGCCTCTATGCAACGCTGCCCATGTCAGTTAGTCCTGGCATGCAACAGTCCCTCCCTGCTGTTCCAGGCCTCTCATGAAGCTCACAGTCCTGTACTCACAGAAACATAAGAATTGCAGTGCTGGGTCCAACAGGGATCTATTTAGCCCAGTATCCTGTCTCTAACCATGGCCAGCACCAGATGATTCAAAAGAAAGTGCAGAAAACCTAATTGTGGAAAGCTATTGAATAAACCTGTCCATGGAGGAAATCTCTTTCTAAATCCATCAGGTAGTGCTTGATTTGAAGCATGAGGGTTTATTATCTCTAGTTGTCCCCGCCTCCCCATGTCTTATAGAAAATGAGAACATCCACAGCCACATATCAGGGGTAAGCAACCTATGGCACGTGTGCCAAAGGCAGTACACGAGCTGATTTTCAGTGGCACTCACACTGCCCGGGTCCTGGCCACGGTCTGGGGGTCTCTGCATTTTAATTTAATTTTAAATGAAGCTTCTTAAACATTTTAAAAACCTTATTAATTTTACATACAATAGTTTAGTTCAATATTATATAGACTTATAGAAAGAGACCTTCTAAAAACATTAAAATGTATGATAGGCATGCAAAATCTTAAATTAGAGTGAATAAATGAAGACTTGGCACACCACCTCTGAAAGATTGCCAACACCTGGTCTATATAAATGTCTAATCCTTTTTAGAATCCTATTAAGATGGATTCAAACTAGAACAGGTGCAGAGAAGGGCTACAAGGATGATCAGAGGAAAGGAAAATGTGCCTCATGAGGAGACTCAAGGAACTTGGTTTGTTTTGCTTAACCAAATGAAGGCTGTGGGGAAAATATGATTGCTCTCTCTAAATACATCAGAGGGAAAACACAAGGGAGCGAGAGGAGTTATTTAAATTAAAGGCCAATGTTGGCAATAACAACAAATGGATATAAACTGTTCATCAATACTTTTAGACCTGAAATTAGATGAAGGTTTCTAACCATTCGAGTGATGTTCTGGAACAGACTTCTAAGGGCAGTAGTGCTGGGGGGTAGGGGAGAAACATAACAGGTTTCAAGATTGATCTTGGCAAGTTTACAGAGGGGACAGTATGTTGAGACTGCCTACAGTGGCACATAGCTCATCTGCAATGGTTAACAAATATCTCCAAAGGCCTGTGATGGGACACTAGATGGTAGAAGCTCTGCATTACTGGAGAGAATTCTCTCCAAGATGTCTGGGCTGGTGGGTCTCAACACATGCTCAGGGTTTAATTGATTGCCATATTTGGGGTTGGGAAGGAATTTTCCCCCAAGTCAGATTGTCAGAGATCCTGGGTGCGGGGGGAAGAGGGGTGTTTCACCTTCCTCTGCAGTGTGTGGTCATCTGCAGATTTGAAGTAGTGTAAATGATGGATTCTCTGTAACTTGAAGTTTTTAAATCAAGATTTGGGAACTCCAGTAACTCAACCAGAGGTTAGGGGCCTATTACTTGAGTGTGTGGACAAGGTTCTGTGGCCTGTGACGTGCAGGAGGTCAGACTAGATGATCCTGATGGCCCCTTCTGGCCTTAAAGTCTATGAGTTCTTGGCCTCAGTGATATCTTGTGACTGTGAGTTCCACAGGCTAATTAGGAGTTGGATGTAAAAGGATAGTATTTCCTTTTTCAGTTTCAAATGTATTGCATTTCAGTTTCACTCAATGTGTCTGTGTCCTTGTATTATAAAAATGGGTAAATAGAGAAGGTAAATCAGGCTGCTTCTATCACATTCGTTATCCTGTGTTCCTGTCAAACCCCCTCCTTTTCATCTCATCTCTAAAGCAAATATCCCTAGTCTTTTAAATCTCTGGTTTTATTATCCCAGATTTTTCCAGGCCTCTAATCATCTGAATGCCTTGTGTTAATTAGTTCATAAATAATAAATATATTGAGGCAGCAGCCTGGAGGGCTCCGCCTCATTGTGTTTGGACCTGTTCACACAAACATCACTAGAAGACAGTCCCTGCCTCCCAAGGGACTTGCAATCTAATAAGTTGAAAGACAACAACAAGTAGAAGCAACAAATAGCAAGGGGAACATGAGGTAGTAGTGAACCTACCCTAATACAAGTCATGTGCTGTGACCAGTGCTTACCAACCCCCAAGCTATTACTGAGTGTTTTACAGCCATTGTGACAAAGGTGGGTTTAAGGAAGGATTTGAAGAGGTATAGCGTAATGGCTTTGTGGTCGTCTAGTTTTGTTGTAGATGGGCTAGCCAGGACTTGGCACAGTATTCCACGCACCTTTGATTTATAGAACAGCATTAGAATATTTTCAGTATTCCTCTCTTTCCTATTCCTGATAGATCCAGACTCTTTGATTGTCTTTTTTGGGTATGTCCACACTCTATGCTAAGCCCAGGCTATAACTCAGGTTTGAGCCCAAGTCTCCCTTCCATCCACACACAAAGACTGACTTGGGTCAGCAAACACTCAAGACCCAGGTCCTAGGCCCATGTTCAGAGTCCGAGTCCTGCTGTGACTCGGATCCAGGCCCTGACATTTTGAAGTGTAGATGCAGCTGAAGCCACAGACCCGATTCAGAATGTCTGCATAGTGCAATGTAGACACATTAGCACAGCTCTGAGACTTGTGTCCAGCAATTGTAAGCCCAGGTTTACAATGCAGCGTGGACACTCAAGTGTGGGCTTGGCAACACCAAGTCACGAGCCCAGGTCCCACAGACCTGGGTTTACAATGCAGTGTAAACATACCCTTTGAGCCTGGCTGTACACTGATTGGAAGCTTCAATACCTGGAAAGATACTGGGACACATTAATAATCGAGCAGTTTGTAAGCACCTAGAAGTTAATAGGATTAAGAGGAATAGCCAGCATGGATTTGTCAAGAACAAATCATGCCAAACCAAATTAATTTCTTTCTTTGACAAGGTTATTGGCCTAGTGGATAAGCTGTGGACGTGGCATATCTTGATTTTATTAAGGCTTTTGACACAGTCCCCCATGACAGTCTCATCTAGGGAAATATGAATTTACTATGAGGTGGATGCACAAAGCATTGAAAGACTGCACTCAGAGTAGTTATCAGGGGTTCGCAGTCAAATTGGGGGTATGCTTCTAGTGGGGACCCCACTGTGGAGTCCTGCAGGGGTCAGTCTTTTATCTGATATTATTCAATATTTTTATTAATGGCTTGGATAATGGTGTGGGGAGTATTGCTTATAAAGTTTGCAGATGACACCAAGCTGGGAGGGGTTGCAAGCACTTTGGAGGACGGGATTAGAATTGAGCAGGACCTTGCTGAATTGGAGAATTGGTCCAATTTCAACAAAATGAAAGTCAATAAAGATAAGTGCAAAGTATCGGAGGGGTAGCCATGTTAGTCTGTATCCACAAAAGCAATGAAGATTGCTTTTCATTGGTGGCACCTTAAAGACTAACAGACAGATTTATTTGGGCATAAGCTTTTGTGGGTAAAAAAACCTCACTTCTCCAGATGCATGGAATGAAAATTAAAGATGCAGGCATAAATATACTGACACATGAAAAGAAGGGGTTACCTTGCAAGTGGAGAACCAGTGTTGACAAGGCCAATCCAGTCAGGGTGGATGTGGTCCACTCCCAAAAATTGATGAGCAGATGTCAATACCAAGAGAGAAAATTGCTTTTGTAGTGAGCCAGCCACAAACAGTCCCTATTCAAGCCCAAATTAATGGTGTGCTATCCAAGCTCCATGGCACACCTGGTGGCTGAGCTTTGTTACTTTATCCTCATCCACAACAATTTCAGATTTGGGGACAATTTATACATTCAAGTCAGTAGCATTGATATGAGTACCCACATGGCCCCACAGTAAGCCAACATTTTTATGGCTGACTTAGAACAATGCTACCTCAGCTCTTGTCCCCTAGCACCTCTCCTCTATTTGCGCTACACTGAGGACATCTTCACCATATGGACTCATGGGAAGGAGGCTCTTGAAGAATTCCACCTGTATTTCAACAAGTTCTACCCAACCATCAACGTCAGCCTGGACCATTCCACACAGGAGATCCACTTCCTGGACACCACAGTGCAAATAAGTGATGGTCAAATAGACACCACTCTATACCGGAAACCTGCTGACCACTGTACTTACCTGCATGCTTCCAGCTTCCATCCAGGACACATCACATGATCCATTGTCTACAGCTAAACCCTAAGATACAATCAGATTTGCTCCAATCCTTCAAACAGAGAGACAAACACCTACAAGATCTCCATCAAGCATTCTTAAAATTACAACACCCACCTCGGTAAGTGAGAAAACAGATTGACAGAGCGAGACGGGTACCCAGAAGTCACCTACTACAGGACAGGCCCAACAAGGAAAACAACAGACCATTATTGGCCATCACGCACAGCCCCTCACTCACAGACCTTGGGAGACAGGCCAGTCCTCGCTTACGCCCCCCAACCTGAAGCAAATACCAGCAACTACACACCACACCAAAGAAACACTAATCCAGGAACCGACCCTTGTAACAAACCCCACTGCCTACTCTGTCTCCATATGTACTTTAGCGACGCCATCAGAGGACCCAGCCACACGAGCCACACCATCAGGGGCTCGTTCACCTGTACATCTACTAAGTGATATATGCCATCATGAGCCAGCAATGCCCCTCTGCCATGTACATTGGCCAAACCGGACAGTCTCTACCTAAAAGAATAAATGGACACGAATCAGACATCAGAAACAGTAACATACAAGTCAGTAGGAGAACACTTCAATCTCTCTGGACATTCAATAACGATTTAAAAAGTAGTCATCCTTCAACAACAACAACAACAACAAAACTTTAAAAACAGACTTCAACACCATTAATTTGGGCTTGAATAGGGACTGGGAGTCCCTGGCTCACTACAAAAGCAAGTTTCCCCTCTCATGGAATTGACACCTCCCCATCAATTATTGGGAGTGGATCACATCTACCCTGACTGAAATGGCCTTATCAACACTGGTTTTCCACTTGTAAAGTAACTTCCTTCTCTTCATGCATCAGTATATTTATGCCTGTATCTGTAATTTTTACTCCATGCATCTGACAAAGTGGGTTTTTTACCCACAAAAGCTCATGCCCAAACAAATCTGTTAGTCTTTATGGTGCCACTGGACTCCTCATTGATAAGTGCAAAGCACTTCACATAGGAAGGGAAAATCAAATGCACAACTACAAAATGAGGACTAGCTGCCTAGGTGGTAGCACTGTTGAAAAGGATCTGAGGGTTTACCAAGGATTGGGGCCTATCCTATAGCACCCTCCTTCTCCCAGATCAGGTTTTGTTCCTGCTGAGCCAACTCACTCCCCGGAGTAATTCTGTCTGAGCTCTCTCAAGGAGTCCAGGGAAGCAGTTTCCAGCAGGTTTGGTTGTTTTTTATTTCAAGTCACCTTAACAACTCAAAAATCCCTTCAAAATCTGTGCAGGCTAAGCAGTCCCTTCCCCAAATCTGTCTCTCACACCAGTAAGGGCCACAACCCACTTTCTTGGCTCTTATCTCGGAGCCTCAGGAACAGAAGGACTTCATGCAGTCTCCCTTCTGTCCATTTGGTTTCTGGAGCATCCCCTCTGTGCAGTTACTCCAGCAGCCATGCATTAGGCACACAGTCTCTCAGCTTTTGGCCATCTCACCCCTCCACTTCCTGCTGCCCTCTTTTATGAGGATCAGCCAGTTACGGTCTTTTCCCAGGTGCAGCAGGTGGGGTTAATCAGCCAGCCAATCAGCTAGCTGCAGGCCTCTGACAGCAGAGGAATGGTCTCCCTTATATTGTCACAGGGCTATGGTGGATCACAAATTGAATATCAATCAACAATGTGATGCAGCTGAAAAAAAGGCTAATATCATTCTGGGATGTATTAGTGGGAGTGTTGTATTTAAGACATGGGATATAATTGTCCCACTCTACTCAGTACTGGTGAGACTTCAGCAGGAGTACTGGGTCAAATTCTGGGGTGCCACAATTTAGGGAAGATGTGAACAAACTGGAGAGAGTCCAGAGGAGAGCAACAAAAATGATAAAAGATTTAGAAAACCTGACCTACGAGCAAAGGTTAAAAAATGTTTGAGAAAAGAAAACTGAGTGGGGACATGATAACAGTCTTCAGATGTGTTAAGGGCTGGTATACAGAGGACGGTAATCAGTTGTTTTCCATGTTCACTGAAGGCAGGGCAAGAATTAATGGGCTTAATCTGCTGCAAGGGAGATTTCGGATATTAGGAAAAACTTTCTATCTATAAGAATAGTTAAGCTTTGGAACAGGTTCCCAAGGGAGGTTGTGGAATCCCAATCACTGGTGGTTTTTAAGAACAAGCTGGACAAACACCTGTCAGGGGGCTGGACTTGGTGACCTCTTGAGGTCCCTTCCAGCCCTACTCTTCTATGATTCTGTGATTAACCTTCTTTAAATCAAGATGGGGCATCTTTCTAAAAGATAATTTCTAGCTCAGCCATAAGTTATTGGGCCTGAAGCAGGACGCCCCGGGTGAAAACCCATAGTCTGTGTTGCATAGGAAGCCAGAGTAAATGATGAGAACGGTCTCTTCTGACCTTATAATCGCTGACTCTGTGGAACCTTTGCCATGATGAAAAGTTATCATGTATTTCTACTTTTTTTTTTTCCTGTTGCTTTTCTCTGCTCAGTGCATTAGTCCATGTTGCCTCTCCTATCGCTCTGCCAGTGCCTGACCCACAGCACCTTTCTGATGTGCTCTGTTCGCTATACCCCATAGGTGCTCTGCTGATATACCTTAATCCTGGTGTACTCCCTTAGCCTCTCTTAAACAAAGGTGGCCCGTCTTGCCAAAAATGGAGTGATGGGCACAATATGTGACTAGGCTGAGATCCCCCGCAAAAATCATTTCACACATGACTTGTCCTGTATTTGATGCCAGGACTCCAGAGGCAAAATGGGCTGGTCTCTTAACCTTCACACCGCTTGGGCCTCCCAGCCCAGGTAGAGAGACTCACGCTAGCAGGGTCAAGCTCGGGCGCTAACAGTAGCGGTGAGGATGTTACTGCTCAGACTCTCATGCCCCCCTGGTCCCTGGGACTGAGCTCGGGGCACCAGCCTGAGTCTCCGCCGGAACCACAATGTCCCCACTGCTCTTTGCAGCACGTTAGCACCAGCCCCGCTAGCGCAAGTCTGACTGCCCAGGTGGGGCGGCTCGCTGCCAGCGGCAGTGCAGACGTACCCAAAGTCCCTTTCTCCTCTAGCCCCGTGTGACACGGTGTTCCCAGTTGAAGCCCCTTTGTGGCTAGTGGTGGGTATTGCTGAGGGATAAGAGACCTGCTCTTTCCCTTGGCCTTGCTTTTCTGAATCTCATTTCCTCCGGGTGCTTTGGTCTCAGTGTGCTCGGCAAAGTTCCAGTGTCAGGAGGACAGCACTTGCATAGAGTTCACCAAGGTCTGCGACCAACACCTGGACTGCGTCGACGGGAGTGACGAAGAGCAGTGCAATGAAGGTAGGGAGGGGCGACTGCTGTGTAGCGATAAAGTTCCTCCATCAGCTAAACAATGCAGGCAGTGCTGTTGTAGCGGTTTCAGTCCCAGGAGATTAGAGGGACAAGGGAGGTGAGGTAGTAGCTTTTTCTGGTGAGAAGTTAATCCAAAGATGTTACCTCCTCCACCTTGTCTCTCTAATAAGCTATTGATAAAATTCCTCTGCTGAGTCCTAGATCAGGACCCCGCTGCCAGCTAACACCAAAGTACAGCTAGTACCATTCTCTCTCTTAACCTACCAGCTAATATGGGGCTATTACTGGGGGAACTCCCACCCATTAATCTAAGGGTTCACCCAGGTAGAAGGTTGACATAGGGTTTTTTAGCTACCCCATGCTCTCCACTGAAATACTCCAATCCTCATTCAAGTCTCTCTCCTTTACTACCCCATCCAACTTCATCTTTCCAGGAGTCCCTTGCGGGCCTTTCACTTACCAGTGTGCAGACAGGAGCTGTGTGAAGAAACCCAACCCTCAGTGCGACTCCGCCACTGACTGCAAGGACGCGTCCGATGAGATGCACTGTGGTGAGGAGTGAGACGGGAGGGCACTCTCCGAGGCACTGCCAGGGGGAAGCTCCCACACCTGGGGTTAAGAATGGTGCTGGCTGGGTCCTGCTGTGAGGAATTTGGTTCTACCAGAGAACTGGTTGGCGCTGCTGAAGTCATGGTTGCCAATAATGGGGCACTGCTCCAAAGAAGCTCACATGAACAGAACACTGACTGGCATAGACTGGGCACTGCTGTGAGGAAGCTTACAGCACGGGTGTCCCAGCCGGTGCTGACTGAGCTCAAGCATATGGGAAAGGTAGTGCAGGGTTCACCTGCATTAATAATAGGGAAAAAACCTCACCCTGGAATTTTCAGTTGCCTCTGCCCTGACATACAATCAAATGGCTCCAGACAGTGCCAGGCAGGGTGTAAATGGCCAAGGGTATAAATGATGTAAATAGCAGACTGAAAAGTCAATAAAGCAAAGGGGAAGGGCAGACATGATGCACAGTGGCCCCTTCTACTCTTTCTCCCCTGAGAGACTTGCTACATCTTCCTCTCCTTAGATTGTGGATGGCAGGCCCCTTTGAACCAGATTGTGGGTGGCACCAATTCCGTAGAAGGGGAGTGGCCGTGGCAGGCTAGCCTGCAGGTCCGTGGGAGCCATATTTGCGGTGGAACGCTGATTGCCAATCGGTGGGTGGTCTCAGCTGCTCACTGCTTCCAGGATGACAGGTGAGTGGTGAGGGAAGAGCGCTGTTCAGACTGCTTTCACATTCAAGCCGGCTGGGTCTCGGTTCCAAGTTGGCTTAGGCTATGTCATGGAATAGCCACTCACTGCGGAACGATTGATGGTAGTGGCTCAGAGCTGGGGCAAGGTCAGGCCTGGGAAGCCCTGCTGGAGGTGTGTGTGTACAAGGGCAGGACTGTGGCAGGAGGGAGGTGCTGAGATGCATAAAGAGGAGGGAAGTTTTCATAACTCCCATCCACCCTGTGCTTGGCTCTGGTTCCATCACGGTCATGAACCCTAAAAACATATACAATTGGACTTTTCTCCTTCATGCGAGAAAAGAGTAGATGGGGCAGGGGACTCACCAGGGGAAGCCCAGTGTAGCTCTATATGGTGAGACCACTGGTGGAGCTCAAGCAACCAGCAGCACTTTGGCCCCTCACCTGATAGGTGTTAGGCCAGTAATGACTTGCAGCCCCCTGGGATTCTTCTCATTTAAAGTGGGCATTAAGCTCTGTCACTAGCGGTGACTCATAGTATTTTCCTCTCTGCCCTTCACCATCCCACCTGGAACATTCTCTCCCCTCTCCCATCCCCCCTAGGCATGCTAGCTAATCTATCTAAAGGTCTCCACTGCTCCACCTCTAATCCCCACCTCTCTTGGCTTGTCCCGTTAACAGGTATGTGCTATTTAATCTATGCTTCCATTTAGGGCTGTTCCTCCTTGTAATGTATCCTTGCTCAACCAAAGGGTATGCCTTCACCAGAAATGCTGCAGCTGTGCCACTGGACTGTAGACCTTACAGCAGGGGTGGGCAAACCTTTTGGCACGAGGGCCACATTGGAGTTCAAAATTGTATGGAGGGCCAGGTAGGGAGGGCTGTGCTTCCCCAAACAGCCTGGCCCCGCCCCCTATTCAGCCCCCTGCCACTTCTCACCCCTTGACTGCCCCCTCAAAACTCTCAACCCATACAACCCCGCCCCGCTCCTTGTCCCTTGACTGCTCCCTCCAGAGACCCCCCACCCTAACTGCCGCCCCAGAACCGCTCCAATCCCCCCTTACTCCCTGTCCCCTGACTGCCCCAACCCCTATCCACACACCCCTTACAGAGCCCCGGGACTCCCATGCCCCATCCAACCCCCCTGCTCTCTGACCGCCCCCTCCAGAGACCCCCCACCCCTAACCACCACCCCGGGACCCCACCCCCTATCCAATCCACTCTGTCCCCTGACTGCCCCCTTCCCTTATCCAACCCCTCAGCCCTGGCCCCCTTACCATGAGGCTCCTAACAGTGTTTGGCTCCACACAAAGCCAAACATGCTGCCCTGTGGGAGTGCGCAGCCCCGCCTCCCAGAATGCTGCATGTGCAGTGGCATGGCTCCAGGGGGAGGAAGGCGGGGTAGGGGCCGGGGGTAGCCTCCCCGGCTGGGGGGCCAGACAGGGCCGTAGTTTACCCACCCCTGCCGTACAGTGACAGAAGGGGTTCTTCCCTCACTATAGTAAATGCTAGTTAGGTTGATGGAAGAATTCTTCCATGGACTTAACGCTGTCTACACTGGAGTTTAGGCTGGCTTACCTACGTCTCTCAGGGGTGTGAATTTTTCATGACATAGCTATGTCAGCCTACATTTTCAGTTTAGACCAGCCCTGAGATATACCTTTCTCCTCCTTTCCATTGCTTTCTCTTTGACTTTTTCAGACCTGTCACTTTCTCCATGCTCCCTTCCTTTCCTTTGCCCACCCACTGTCTCTCTGACTTTCCAGCCTTTTCCTCACTTCCCTCACTCTCCACTTCCCCTAATTTGTCACTCTCCCTTTTCCATGCCACACGCCCCACCTGTCTCCCTAACACTGAGGCACTTTTCCTCCCCTTGTCCCCAGTAGACTGGCTTCCCCGTCCGTCTGGACTGTCTACCTGGGCAAGTACTTTCAGAACGTCAGCAGCCAGAATGAGGTGTCCTTCAAGGTGATCCGCCTCCTCCTGCACCCGTACTATGAGGAGGACAGCCACGACTACGATGTGGCCCTGCTCCAACTGGACCACCCCGTTATCAACTCGCCCTTCATTCAGCCCATCTGCTTGCCTGCCCACTCCCACCTCTTTGAACCTGGCCTCCGTTGCTGGATCACCGGATGGGGGGCTCTCAAGGAAGGAGGTACATGCAGGATGTCTGCTGCTCTTGTTAGGATCCTCCCCTCTTCCAGGAGCTACATAAGGGGGCGGGGAGGAATTTTTCAGAGGCACAAATGGCAGTTAGATGCCCAGCTCCCATGGAAAGTTGGGCTAATTACTCTTTGTGCCTTTGAAAATCTCCTCCCAAAGAAGTCAGTTCTGTTGTGATGTGAGGAGGCTCACATCAGGGCTTGGTTGCTTCACTATGGGATAATGTCTTGGCCAAGATCTGATGCGGGGTCCCCCAAACAAAAGCCAGAGAATGTTCCAGTTCAAAGCTCCGTGAAAGATAACGGAGAGCTTTGATTTGCCAGAGCCCTTGCCCACTTTACCTAATGCAACTGCAATCGACCATGATCAGCCTTGCCACAAGGTGCCCTCCAGCACCCCCTAGTGGATCGTCAAATTGCATCATGCAGAATTATCACATATTGATGTAACACCACAGCATAATGACACAATAGCTTGAGGCCCCCAGCAGATGAGAGATGTTTAACTGTCTGGGCTTGCAGGGCCTAAGACAGACTCAGAACAGTATGGGTCATCCTGAGAGGACTGGGATGGGAAGGTGCCCTGCTCTGGGACAGTTCATTTGGAGGCATTGGGTCCGAAGACCTAGAGAAGGGTCATTTGTCAGCCAGTGAAGGGAGCATGAAGGGGTTTGGTAGCTATAATTCTTTTCAGAGAGCCATATGTGTGCATAGTGTATTACACACACAACAACATAGTCTCCCAAAGGACGCAGTAGAAGCCTTGGCTTAAATTTTCAGAAGTGGTTGGTGCCCCTGACAGTCAGAAAGAGCTGAGCTCCTGCCCTCTGAAAATCAGGCCCCTTCAAAACATTGGGCCTCCCAAATACGGAGGCACCCAAAATCAGGTATCACTTTGCAAAATGTAACACCCCTTCTCAACCTAGGTCATTTAAAACTACACCAGACAAAGCATTAGTAAAAGTATAGTAAGGAAGAATCCTGCCCTGGTAGGGACCTGGACTAGATGACCTATAGTGACAGGTCCTGTCCATCTAATAGCTATAGTTCTCTAACTGCTGAAAAGGGTCCAAATTCTAACCTGTTGTAGGCTGGTACAACTCCTTTGGGAGTGCTGAACCCAGTTATAGCAGGTTTCAGTTGCCAATGAATTTAGTGTTTAATTTAGATAGGTAACCATGAAACACAGCAATGGGAGGAGAGGCCTGAGAAGAGCAGAGCTGGCTCCAGGGACAACACTGGGCTCAGATATAGCCCACATCACACACATGGAGGGGCTGCAGCTTGCACTTCCTCCAGTCAGCAGCTGCAGGAGCCAGTGCAGCCCCTGAGGGCCCCTGGTGAGAGAGTCACTACAGCCTGCTGCACTCATACAGTATTGCCCGTGTGCCATTCCATCCCACCATGTGTCTCCTGTTCCCCTCATGGAGCTGGTTGGGACAGTCATGGAGACTTAACAGTTTGGATGAAGTTTTCATCAGAAAGATTCTGCCTTATTCAGAGTGATCGGGAATGAAAAACTCTGCTCTGAATCACAGGACAGGGACTTGAACCTGAGTCTCTCCTCTCGCAAGCCCGTGCCCTAACCACGAGGGCACATACCCACACTACTTCCTGAATTGAAAAGTTCTGATTTGGCTCCAAAACCGGACAGTTCAACACAATTCTGTTTTCATGGGGACATTCAGAAAGCCATGTTTTCAGTCCACTGCGGGATGAAAACAAGGAAAGCGCAAAAGTTGCTGCACAATGGAATTGTCATCCTCCAGACCAGGGGTCTCCAAACTACGGACTGGGGGCCGGATGCGGCCCGCGGCTTCAATTTGTCCGGCCCTCCAGCTGAGGAGGCACACCGAGCAGACACGCCAAAAAGCCGCCAGTACCCCCCACCCCCGGCAAGCTGCTGCTGGCTGCCCCATGTGCGGAGGGGTGCGTGCCCCCATGGCAGCAGCCAGAGGAGTAAAGGGAGGGGAGACACAGCAGCAGCCGGAGGAGCAAAGGGGGGTGGATTTTGCATATATTGAATTTTTTCACACTCGCTTTGGCCCACAAAGCCCCTTCAAAAATCTAATATGGCCCTCGTCTCATAAAGTTTGGAGACCCCTGCTCCAGACAGCTGTCCCTCCCTCATGCCTCACTGCTGCAAAGGGGTTGCAGGGTAACACTGAGTACGGCCCAGTTGGGTAGAGCCTTGTGGGTGAAGCGAGAAGCTTGAATGGATACAGTAAAAGGTGAGACACTAAGGGAAGGATTAGGGGAGGGAGGGAAGATGTGATGCAAGTGGAGGACAAGATGGTGATCTGAGTTGCAGCTCTTTCCCTGAACTGGAGACAGAGAGAGGTGAGATGTGACTGTGCGATGGGGATAACAGGAAGAGGCAGGCAGCTTTGCTGTTACTCACCTGCTGTTCTTGCTCCATATCCAGGGCAACTGAGTAACCTCCTGCAGAAGGTGGATGTGCAGCTGATCCAGCAGGACATCTGCAGCGAGGCTTATCACTACCAGATCTCTCCCAGAATGCTCTGTGCCGGCTACCGTAAGGGCAAGAAGGATGCCTGCCAGGTGACAGAGGAGACGTGGGACCCTTCCACCTTAAAGGGGGATCATCCAGCAATGGGTGGGGGAGGGGTCTTTGTCCCCTGAACATGCACTATAGCTTTGATTAAGGAGTATATTGATTCCAAGAGGTTAGAGGAAAGACCTTGCCCCAACTGTAGGTCACATCCTGCTCATCCTTATTCTCCGGTGCAAACGCAGAAACTTTTCAGTTTCTTAGGATTATGTCCAGTCTCCCATGAGCTCCCCATAGTGATGGCAGCTTGGTGGAGCCACACACAGCTCCATCGGGAAGATTATTCACTTCCTCCCCTGGGTCCTCGCCAGAGTCAGGAAAGCTGGTGACCATATAGCCTGGATTTTCCCTTTTCCAATTTCAAGCCATTACGTCCTCTTCAGCCACTCCTCCACTTTCCTGTTCCGACCAACTGCCCTGTCATCTACCTGAAGACTGTTCCCATAACTCACCTCACCCCAGCATGTGCTGATTGGTGCTGGGACTCTCTGCCTGATCCTACGTTACCCTTCATCCCCAGGCAATTCCACTGGCACTGCGTTCATTTTAGGATCCAGTTCATATTTGCACGTGGCAAAGCCCTCCCTAGACTTGCCCTCCTTAGGACATTCCACTGACTAGAATAAGCAAGAGGCTTATTGGGGAAGGGGACACACATGGCCGTGGACGTGCTAGTGGCCAATAGCTTTCCTTAGAAGACTTGGATTTCTGATTCTATCCTACACTCATCTGCCTGAGGTACTTAGCTCCATTGGAAGTGCTGCCAAGGCCTTGGGCAGTGGGACGGAGGGGTTGAATTGCAGCCTGAAGATGAGCGGAAGTAGGGGAAATGTATTCTCAAAGTGTGTGCGAGTTCTTCATCATGCTCCACTCCCATTACTTTAGTGTCCTGATGGTTCTTTTGTTTCTTTCTGCCTCTAGGGTGATTCTGGAGGTCCCCTTGTCTGCAAGGAGCCCAGTGGCAGGTGGTTCCTGGCTGGCCTGGTGAGCTGGGGGCTGGGTTGTGCACGTCCAGATAATTACGGGGTCTACACCAGGATCACCAGGGTGATAGGTTGGATGAAACAGACAATGAGCTGAAGATGTCCCCCTGTGCCTTCCCCTCTAGGCACAGACTGCTCTGTTACCTGTTCCTGATACTGATCACTTGTCTCCAGCATGTTGGGAAAAACAGAGATTATGTTTTGGGATGGAGTGAAAGTAAATCTGTCCCTGGGAATATAAGAGGACAAAGAGGGAAGCCTCTCCACCCTCTCCATGAAATGCCCAGTCTTATATTAAGGGCAGGCACACAAAGGTCTCTGGTGCATTAAGGGGAGGGAGGATGGAAAGCTGGGGGCCCTGAGCAGATGCTTTCTGGACAGGAGAATGGGGGAGCCGAACTTTATATGAACTACATGATTCATCCCCAGTCCCAATGCTGGAACATTTGCTGCAAGAAAATCTGACTGATGTAGATAGAAACGAGATTCCAGTAACGGTGATATCAATCCCTCTCTCTCTCCTTCCCTGCCATTCATTCTTCTCCTCCCCCCACCACGCCTCCTCCTCTCCCATCTCTATAATTGCTTCTTTCCTTAGCTAGAGGGTGTAGTTAGGTTCAACCGGGCAATTATTTGTCTATTAGAACCTCAAAGACATGATCCATCACTTTTCCCAAGTACATGTCACTGCCTCAGTGCTGTAATTTTATGCTGCAATTGGACTCCCTCCAGGCACAATTCTTGGTCCCTGAGTACATAGCATCTGTGCAACCTCCTACCCCCGCTCCCTTGAATTCATTTAATACCTTAAACACAAAAGATCTTCCTTCACTTCCATCCTCTGTTGCCAGCAAGTGAGGGGAGAAGGCAGCAAGCAAAGTATTTTTGATGGTGATGACTGTGTATTTATAAAGAAATATTATGGGCCAATGTCTGGAATTGGGAATAAAAAGCATTATTTTTTTGCTCTGCAATTTTCTCTCTCCGTTTAACTCTCTCTGGGTTGAGAACATGTCTGCCAGCCTAGAATTCCATACGCAACAACCTGATGATACCAGATTAGAGAACCTCAAAAAGAGACCAGCACCTCCCTCTCAGCTATGGCCTGGGGACAGATGAACCAGCTGTACTCCATGTGGGTGCTTATACAATGCTCATCGCTGTGGTGAACCACAACAGGAAGAAGTTCCCCCATCAGCCCTGTTATACACACTTGGGGAACTACGCAGACAGTAAAAGGAGGCCCAGCCAGGCTCCCTGGGACTGTGGGAGTGTCTGTCACTTTAGCCAGGAACCAGGAGACTATCCCCTTCCACCACTGAGAACGGAAGAAAATGTGCGTGCAATAAATATCAGTTCTTAGGTACCTTAGGGTCAGAGTAGGTGACCCGGAGCACAGCCCAGGGCCAAGCCTCCAGGCTGAGCTGCATCCGCAAACCATTTTTGTATCATGCGTGTTTAGGAATTTTATTCTGGGCCACGTAAGTAATGGACACAGTTTCCCTAGCCCAACATCATTTCCACTGGAACCATAAGTCTCATGGCCTACAGAGTGCTGGACACAGAGACTCCATTCACACGCACATCCTGCCTCACCTGCCGCTCCTGAACAAAGGGGTGGGGAAGGAAGACTGGACAAGTTCTAATGCCAGTTAATCTGAGGCCTTAATCCTAGCTCTCAGGTCCTTCCCACGAGCTCCAAAGTGCTGGGCAAAAAGGAGAGGAGACAGCCAGTAATGGACAGTGACATTTATTCAGGAGTTATAACAAAGCGTCCTCAGACACAGCGGAAACACCCCATGCCCAGAAGCATTGACAGGCATCTCCTTCCTAGAACAGTCAGAAGCTACATCAGAAGCCAGGTACGCCATGCCATACTCCTGCCTCTTTCACCCCCATTGAAATTAAACCTCTCACTGCAGGGCCTCTGTGTATATTACCCAGCAAAGGGTCAACGCTGCCCCTTTACTCCTTGTGCTAAGCACACAGGCTCACCATTTGCCCGCTGGTGACAAGCACGGCTCAACTGCTCTCCCCAACAGTGGCTCTAACAGTAACTCAGACACACAGGCCTGAATCTAGTCAGCAGGTGAGGGTAAGAAGGAAGTATGTAGCTGCTGAGTTCTGTCCTCCCCAGTAGGGGTTACTGCGACCAATGCTTAATTTGTAGTGAAAGAGGTGCTGGGCATCAAGCAATGATTTACTTTCAAAACTGATGCGGCAAGTCCAGAGGTGCCAGGGCTATGAACTGCCAAGCCTAGACATGCCGGGGCTCAGCCCTGGCACAAATTAAGCACTGACTGTGACCCCAAGGAAGGGGAATCCGGGGGAGATTGCAGTGTGTGGATTACCTCCCCTGCAGCAAGTCAGACACACAGGCCGGGGTATCTGCCTTTCTCGGGGGGAATGCGGGCATGAGCTTCCGAAACGATATTCCAAAACAGAACTTTAAAAACAAAGGCAACAAGTTGAGGGTGAGGAGTGGAGTCGCTGCAACGCTTTCCCCCAGAGGGCTGCCATAAACTACAGTACAAAAACAAAGATTTTAAATGGAAATTAAAAGGCTGGAGCTGATTGTCGGTATCACATCCTGAGGCCTCTGGCTTGTAACAACTAGAAAACGAGAGACAAAGAACAAAACCAAAGGCAGAGAGAAATCAAGCATGGAGGAGAAAGGCAGAGCAGCACAAATCAAGAGGAAGAGGAAAAGCAAAGTGACAGGAGATGAGAGAACAGAAAAGAAAGAGACATGAAAAAGGAGGGAGGGAGGGAGAGAGAGAAAGAGAGAGGAAGGAAAATCCATGTGAGTAAAATATATTGACTCAGTAAAATACTCAGGCCCCACAGCTGAGGGCAGAGAGAGCCCTAAACAGAGGGATGGAGAGAACCTGGCAAATACCAGAGAACCAATGACTCCCCCTAATCTTAGGGGTGTGGGAAGAGGGGTTCAGGAACCTCCAATTTAGCACAAATCCTGTAAACATCCTAAAAAGAGAGAAGCAAGGCCTCTTCCTCCAGGCCTCCTCATCCCTTTCACCACACAACTAGGGCAATGAGCCCAAGTTCTCTCTCTCTCTGCCAAAAATTGGGGCGCACTTAACACAGAGCTGCCTAGTTTCTATTTTCACCCCCCAGAACACTTACCCTGTCAGAATCTGCTGGGAAATGCCCAGCTGGCAAAGGTTGCTTTTAAAGGCAGGGGAAATAAAAGGAAGGAAATCCTTATGCAAAATATTCTTTCAGCTATCAAGAGGAGGATTAAACAGCAGCTGCTGAGGGAAAGGTCTGTGTGCACATATTCCAGGCAGAAATAAGCACTCTCCCCAGTTCCCCCTCTATCTTTCTTGCCTTTGTTCCCATCCTCCTTAATATCTCACAGCTTTGCTCTTCCTTCTGCTATCAGAGCCTCTAGTCCAGAACTGTAAGGCCTGCTTAAAAACACAGACACACACACACACACACAAAGAGAATCAGAAAAGCACAGAGTAAGGAAAGAATCAACCACTCCCTGCCCCCATCAAAGATCTACAAACCAGGGCTGGATCCTTAAGAGGGGAGGAGATGAGAGCCAGTCATGCAGAGCTCAGAGTCATATCTGAGAGTGCAGATGGGTACCATACCTGCAGAGGAGGAAGAGTGAGGAGCAGGAGGAGACAGGATCCTGAGCATGGAGCACACAGGACCCCTGGAGTGGAAGTGAGAAGGGAGGCAGGAAACCAGGTGCGTGAGGGAAGAGAAGAGTGGAGGAAATGATTCTTGTGGAAAGAATTGTGTGGAAGGGAGGAAGTAGGAGAGAGGTAACAAGAACCCCATGGGCAAGAAGGAGCAGGAGAGGGAATCTGGACAGGAGAAAGAATTAGCAGAATCCTGAGGAGATTAATTTGCTGAAAATAAAAATAAAAAATAAAAAGTTAAATATAAAATAGCAGCCATGTGTAATAGATCTCCCACCTCTACCACTGAGACCTCAGCCCCCCTGCTCCCTGGAGTGGTTCCCTCAGCCCCTTCCCTAGTTCTTCCCTGACACTAGCTGTGTGGACTCTCACCAGACGGGAATGGACGGCTTTACGGTTGGGTTTTTATTATTATTATTTTCCTCAGGGATTTGATGCACCTTTCTCCTCTGCCTCCTCCTTCTCCTGCTCTTCCTCCTCTGGATCCTCCTCTGTGCTCTGCGGCCCAGCATGCAGTACAAAGGGAAGAAAGATCGGAGACACTTGCAAGACCTGCCATGGTGATTCTTACTCATGCAGAAGGGCTCAAAGCAGTGGCCAGATGTAGGTATAGGGAGGAATGGCCTGAAGACTTTTAAGGTTCAGAGAAATTCAGGCTTCCTCTGGAACCCTGAACAGGAATTGTGCACGGGAATCAGGCAGGTATTTCTCTCCACATTGAAATGAGAAAGGTTGTGGGGGACTGATGGATTTTGGTCCTTCCCATGTTCTGTGTCTACCAAGAAAGTGTGCCCCAAGGGAGTTTCTCCCCTCCCTCTCTGGCCTGACAGTGAGGAAGGCGCCTCCCATTTCCACAAACCACAACTCAGTGGAGAAAGCGTTCCTCACTCTCCAGAAAGAGGATATGGTCCTCTTGGCAGCAAACAAAGGTACCCATTGCCAAGCATTCTGGGTATTCACACACTGATGGGTCTGATAATAGTGACACACTCAGCGTGGGTAGGAAGAAAGATGAGGAGGCAGACTGGGGAGGCACGAGAAGGACAGAGGTACCTTGTTATAGTGATTTGCCACACACACAAGGTCCTGTTTGTTAGGAGGTAGCACTTCATGACTCTGAACAAAGGGACAGGCCATGACATTTCATCACCTGGTTAGCTCACCGCTGAGCGGGAGGGAGAAAACAGAGAAGAGGCTCTTATGGTGATGAAGATAAGCCATTAACAGGGACAGTGAAGTGCTGGTTGATCTCACCTTGGCTTTGTGGCTAGGCTCAGAGCTCAGGCCATTGGGTGAGTTGTACAGCTCTTTGGAGACCACGCACAGGAACTCTGTCTGGTCCTCATTCCCATAGTTATAGGATGACCCGATATTCACCAGCTGGAAATGACAAAAGAGACCAAGTCAAAGATCTCACACATGCTTCGCTACATGTCACTGGAAACAGGCATATGGACAATGCCCTCAGGGCGCATGGATTCAGATACTTATGTGCTACTCCCATCAAAAAACCAGAGGGACTGAGGACTAAACAGAGGCTGTGACAGAGAGAACTGTAACCTCATTTAGATTCCTCCAGGCTCCCCAGAGAAGAGGTGGCAGAGAGATGGGATCTACTGGCACTGTACCTGGTGAGTAAACAATACCCACAGAGGAAGTGGTGTATTCTGGTTCCTTGGTGTTAGAGCATGTTCCCTGTCTCCCATCTAGCACACAGATCCTCTTCTAGCCCACACATCCTGCTCTACCTGCTCAAAGCGCCATCCATCAGACATAGTGGAAACCATCTGAGTGAGCTCTTCTTCCTGACACTGCAACACCCGGTACACATGCTTCGGAGGCACCTGTGAGGAAAGTGAGGCACGTTGCTGAGGCACATTACCTTCGGGGCAGATGTTCCAGCAGGAAATTGAGCCAAGTGGCTACATACCCTCAAAAAGATTCTGAATGTTATTCTGTGACAAAAGCTGATAAACCTGTGGCAGGGATTATAAAAATGAGGGCCCTGCAAAGAGGTACACCCACAACCCAACTTCATATTGCCCTGCCCTTAAAGGGGTGGTATGAGAGGACAAAGGTTTCTGCGGGATCACACCTCAGGTGTAGAAGGTGAGCATCTGAGTTAAAAGGATCTACCATGAGGAGGGGAAGGGTCCAGCACCCAGTATAGGCCACACGCATTCTTACAGGAAGTTTGCATTGTTATTGTTAATGAAAGCCATTGATATACTCAAACTGGGGGGTCAGGACCCCTCAGGGGGACACGAGATTATTACATAGGGGGTCCTGAGCTGTCAGCCTCCACCCCAAACCCTGCTGTGCATTCAGCATTTATAATAGTGTTCAATATATAAAAAAGTGTTTTTAATTTATAAGGCGGGGGGGGAATCGCACTCAGAAACTTGCGATGTGAAAGAGTTCACTAGTACAAAAGTTTGAGAACCTCTGATATAGCGCCATAAATGTCCACTGTGCTCGAGTGTGGAGGCACGGAGCAAGGCACAGTGTTTACTTCAGGGAGTTTACAAACTAAGCCAGATAAGACAAAAAGTAACACAAGTTCAGTCATGGAATCACTGCATAAAGAAAGAGGCTATGGAGAGATTACTGGTGAAGTGAGGTAGTAGCTCTGCTGCAGCATTCCTGAGTGACCTTGAGGGAAACCCCAACACAATCTCTCTCTGTTTCCAGTCTGCAAAATCAGAGCAATAAGCCCGCTTTTCTCCCACTCTTTCTCTTGTCTACTTAGACGACAGGCTCTTTGGGGGCAGGGACTGTCTCTGACGGTATTTTTACAGTGTGTGCCACAACAGGGCTCTAATTGCAGTGTGAGAGTCTGGACGCTACAGTAATGCAAATAATAAACATTTTTTAACTCTTATTATTACCAGAATAAAGGCGTATTAAAGAGCAATTTGAAAGAGGTAATCACAGCCAAAGATGGAGGAGTCACACCTTAGAGATTTTCCCCACCACAGACATCCTCTCCACCTCCCACAGCATTAATGCCTCAGTGACTCCGCACCGGTATCCCTCTGCCTCCCACAGTGATAATGCACTAAAAGGAACAGGCTGGCTTCTTTCTGGAGTTGCAGGAGCACACAGATAATGCATCATCCACAAACCATCCCCTTCCCACACTGGGATAGCCCCTGCAGCTAATGCCCTGTCTGGAGGTTCAGGATGGAGTACCTTTCCAGATCAGACAAGCACAGCATCCAGTGCTACCTCTGGGACTTCCATTTTATTTTAATTACAATGAAGATTTCCTGCTGGTGGGAGATTTCATGACACTGCATATATCAGTGGAATCATCCCTGTGTATTTATGTGCCAGCAAACAACTCCCCTTTATGTGACTGGACCAGCTGGGCTGACACACCAGGAATTGAACCAAGAACCTCCAGAGCTGAGAGCATTGGCTACTACAGCTTGGGCTAGAGCTCTGTGGCTGAGGCCTGTAACAACTCGTATCCTCTGCAGATAGGCACAGAGTGGGTTCAGTAACACCCACTCACTCACCCACCCACCAGTGGGTTATTTTTCCATGGCACTTTCCCACTGTCCCTCCCATATCTGACTTCTCTTCTAGTTCTCCATCACCCATCCCTCCCCCGCCACCTCTCTCCCTTTCCCCTCAGACCTGTGTTACGGTGTAGTTCTTCTCCTCCAGTCTGTCCTTGATTATTCTGATTAAAGGGCCAATGTTATAGAATTCAGCTTCTTCTAGAACCCCTAGAAACACAGAGAGCACAAAAGATGTGGGAACAAGCATTTGTCCTTCTGAGTCCCATTTCACAGTACTCAGAGCTTCCTGAAAGGAAAGCCCCAGCTGGCTGCTTCAGGAATTCACATGCCTGTACTGAGAACTCTCTCCCCTGGGGAAAAGGGCACCACAACATCCCCAATTAACAGTTCTCCGCTGCCTGGAAGCTCTTACACCTGGGGATTGAATTCAGGCCCCCTTTATTACTGTACCAAGGGGAGGCACAGGATGTCTAACCTGGTTATGATGTCCGGGCTCTACAGTGGAGACAGAACCCTAGCTTTCTAGTTAATGTTCCCAGGATTCACCCTACTGGAAAGTGCACCTCTATCCCTATCCTGGCTGTTATTCCAGGGGGAGGACACTACCCACTAATACTGACCCCAGGCTTGCAGGTTATTTTCCCAGGGAGGGTTAAGGGGTCTATCTATTGGGAACCTAACCCAGGCATCCTGATTATTGACCCAGAGTGTCTATGAACTAGAGTGAATTTATGCCCCTAACTACTTAAGGGCTCATTCTTGCCCTGTTGGTTACTGTCCTGTGGGCTCTTTTCAGCAAGGATTTAACAACCCAGACCCTTCAGTTACTGAGTGCTACCCACTTGGGAGTGAATCATGATTATTGTTGTAGGCACTGAGCCTAGTCTTCTGGTCCCCGTCCCGGGCCTGTTGCTGATCTCTGAATAGCATTTTACCCCAAAGCAGGTAAACAAAGATGTGTGTTTCACTTCATTAACCTACAGTAGCTGCAGCTGTCCACTCCCCTGAGACACACATGATCATGTTTACCAACAGCGAGAGTGTGGTGCACCTTAAGGGTCCACAAGGGAGAATGATGCCTAGGAACCAGCACTCAGTGACTACACAGGTTCCCTCCTGAGATAAGCACATAGACAGTGCAAGCTGGTGAGATTTATTTGCCCCCACCATCCCATGCAGGCCTAGGTACACTGAAAAGATATACTGGCATTGCTACGTCAGTCAGGGTGTGAAAAAAAACACACTGCTGACTGACATAGCTATGCTGACAAAACCCCTAGTGTAGCCGCAGCTCTGTCAACGGAAGTGGATTTCCATCCACATAGCTAACTTTGTCTAGGGAGGTAGTGTTCCTGCAATGACCAAAAAACTCTTTCTGGCAGCATAGTCATGCCGGCATAGTCTCCATAGTGTAGACATACCCTGAGATTCCCTCAGAGCTTCTCATTCTCCCACTCCATTGGTCCCTCTCTCACATACACTGGGTGAAATGACATGCAGGGAAAGAAATCAATCATAAAGCAGGTCCGGCTAGGTCGAGGAGCTCCCGGCTGTGTATGGTAAGCAGAGGGGAGAGGGGCTGTCTTAGGTGATGGGGTCCTGGGGGGGGGGGGGTTAGGGTGGGCGGGATCTCGGGAGGGGGCATTCAGGGAACAAAGAACAGGGGGGCTTAGATGATGGGTGGGGTTCTGGGGGGGCAGTTAGAGTGGGGGGGTTACCGGAGGTGGGGGGGGGATCAGGCGACAAGGAGCAGGGGGGGTTGGATGGGTCGAGGGTTCTGTGGGGGACAGTCAGGGGGCAGGAAGTGGGTGGGGGTTAGATAAAGGGTGGGGTCAGGCTGTTTGGGGAGGCAGAGCCTTCCCTACCCGGTCCTCCGCACAATTTTTAACCTCAATGTGGCCCTCGGGCCAAAATGTTTGTCCACCCCTAACCTAGACACTTCTTTCCCAGCCCCAGTGACAAAAGCTTCATGCTCGAAATAGTGGAGCACTGGTGAGGAAATCAGTGTGCACAGGGTTGAATCAGCATGAGGTCACCCTACCTTAATATCATACCATATCTTACCTTAATATCATACCATAGGAATAAGGGGAAATTCCAGCAAGCTTTTTCTCCCAATTCTCATTCACTTTATTGTATGGCAAATGGGGCACAAAGAGTTCCCCGGGATGAGGGCTCCAAAGACAGCTGTCTCAAAAATCCTAGCACGGGGACGGGGGCCTGCCACTGGGGGAAATTTTTTAGACAGCACAATTGGGTACGGTCAGGAGACTGGAGTTAACAGCATCTACTGTAACCCACCTCTAGCAGAGGGATTGGGTGGTAAGAGGGAGTTTTCTGGATTTCAGCACTCACCCTCCTCAGCCATGTCTTTATTCAGTACCAGCTTGCCATGACGGAGAAAATTCAGGATAGGTCCAAAATATGTGGGGTCCCGGTCTATAAGATATGCACCAGTCTCATCCTAACAATAGAGACAAGCCATGATGGGAAGAACCCGGGGAAACTTGACATTGCCCCTAATTTCTCTGCACAACACACTATAATAAAATAAGAACTGTAGTAATCCTAGTTTATATTTCTATAGCTCCTTTGGTCCAATGGATGGGGCACAGGACTGAGGGTGAGGAAACCTGGGTCCTTTTGGCTGCAGATTTTAGGGAATTCACTTAATCTTTCTGTGCCTTGTTTTCCCTCTGAAAACTGGGGATAACAATTAGTGCTGGTCAGGAACCAGTTTTCCAGTCTTGTGAGAATTTTTAGATTTCAATAATTTTTCCCACCCTGAATTGGGATGAAAACTCAAAAGCTCAACACCCCCACCCCCAAAAAAACTTGTGAATAGAAAATTCAAAAAGAAAAACATTCAAACCACAGAGATCAAAACATTTCAGTTCAATTTTCACTTTTTAACCTTAAAATAACAATTTCAAATCAAAGAATAATTTCAAACCAAAACCCAGAATTTTCCATTTCAAAAATGTCATAATGGGACATTTCAACAAGTTCAAAATGTTTTCCCCCCAAAAACAGGAAATTCATAAAAATGGACCCTTTCCCAGGAACAGTTTTGATGAATCAGCATTTTCCAAGGAAAAACCATTTTATCAAAAAATTCCTGACCTGGTCTAATAATGACACCTACCCTCCTTCATAAAGGGAATTGAGAGCTACATATGAAAAGTAGCATATAAGAGCTAACTTTAGAATCCTCAAGCACTTCCCAGACTGCATGTATACACCGTGGAACCCCACTATAGCTTGACAGCTGGGATCCAAAAAAATCCCATTGCCTTAAATGCGGGGTCGCCTTATAGCGGGGCTTCTCAGTATTAAATAAAAAGGTGTCTGGGTTCTCCGGACAGTGAACTCAGGGGCTGCAGGCGCCGGTATGCTCTGTCCCCGGCAGGCAGGTGCGGGGGGCCACGGCTTCTCGGCGTGCTGTCCAGCTGTATCAGCTGGGAAGCTTGTCTGGTGCAATAAAAAAAATGTACCTCCCACACCCTGTCTCTGTGAGGGGAGGCTACTTCTGGGGGCCCTGTCTGGTAAAGCCACGTCTCCCGGTCAGCCCTGTCCCCTCCATGTAGCTGGGCATGTGGCAGAGGCCAAGCCCCCGAAGAGCCTCTGGCTGGAGAGCAGGGAGCGAGTTCCCCGGGGAGCGCGGGGGGGCTCGTTCCAATTGTCCTGTGCGCGCGCCGCCCATCACTGTCGCTCCAGCTCCATCCGCCCCGCTCCCCCTGGATCCCGCGCTAGGACCTGGCCTTCCCCCGCCGCGCTTAGCTCCTCCCTGCGCCGTGCTGTGACCCCACCCGGCCAAGGCTCCACGCTTCCCCGCCAGGCGGCTCCAAACGCACAGCCAGTGCGGGCGGGGGCGGCCAGCAGGCGCCAGCTCGCTGCTTACCTGGTCTGACTGCAGCTCCTCCCCCTGGCACAAGCGGCAGAGGAACGATTTCTGCTCCCGGCACAGGGTCTGCCTGGTGGTGAGGAAAACCGTGCCCCCGACGTTCAGCCGGACCCACTTAGCCCGGCTGCTGGTTGCGGGCTGCGGCGGGTGGCTCTCCCAGGTCAAAGAAACCCTCTCTGGAGCCTGCGTTTCCTCCCCTCCTTCCATCCTCATCTCTCCCTCTCCGTCCCTCCCAAGGCGGAGACGCCACGGCAAGTGTTGGGCACTGGAGGATTCTGGGATCTGTAGTTTGTTTGGTGGTTTCCACCCCAGAGGTGGCTGCATTTCACTGGTGCTTAGTATGGGTAGCTACGGGATCTTTGGGGAAGAACGATTCTGTATGAATGTAGGGTGACCAGATGTCCCGATTTTGTAGGGACAGTCCTGATTTTGGGAGCTTTTTCATATATAGGCTATTTCCCCCCCCCCAAAATTTTTACACTTGATGTCTCATCACCCTCAGCATTTCATGTCTGTTATTACTAGTGACGGGCACAAGGGAGGCACTCCAGCTCTTCATTCTGAATACTCCCCAAACCCAGGGGTCCCAAGATAATGGGTTTTCCTGGGGGTCTTTCTCTGGTTGCTGCTGTTCAGTTGATAGCTGTGGATTACTTTGAAATAATATGTAAACCCTATTCATTGCCACATTACATCATCTCTGCAATTGGTCACCAAAGAATCCTGGGAACTGTAGTTTTGCATAGCCCACTCTCCCTGCAGCAGGATCTGCAGTGTATTTTGTGCCACCATTGCTGCTGCGGGCAGGCGGGGGCTGGGTGGGAGGATTCTGGAAGCTGTAGTTTACACACCACCAGAACTGGGAGTTGCAGGCAGTGGTGCTTTGGGTTGAGGAGAAAACTGCTCTGTGCCTATGTGCTGGATGTGGCTAACTCTTCCAGTGCTGAACTAGATCTCTTTCATGTTCTCCTTTTGCCCAGCAGGGTGTCTAACTACCATAGCATTCACTTCTCTGTTATTGCAGCAAGACACTCAGAGAGGATTTGGACTATTTCTGTCATTGAGACTATCTGGGTGCTCATGGGCATAGGGGACCAGTGTCCAGTATCAAAGCCCTGGGTTTTGTTTAATTTATCTACATTAGTGATCATCTAGTCAGCAAGTTTTCCCCATGGCTTCCACCCCACCACCAACTCTAAACTTGCCTTGCATCCACCTCCCTTTCCTGGATGGATGTCTCTATGTTCATTCACTCCCAGGCCTTGCCCCCACCCCCATCCAGGAAATTTACTCATTCATAACACCAGTCTCTCTCTTCTGAGTGCCCCATTGGGGGTGGGGGAAGGTTTTGGAAGTCAAGCTGCACATGGCCCCAGCCCAGGTGAAACACAAAAGCTTTATCTATCCACCCAACCATGCTTCTACCACACCCAACAGAGGTCACCTGACTTATTAACTACAGCCACCTCTGCCAACATTTCAAACAGTATTCATATCAGGCAGAAAAATGCTAGTAGCTTCCCTCCCTAAGGCTGACAGTGGCCCAAAGCCATCCCCCCAAACAGGTGCCTGACCCCTTTGTGCCAGGGCAACATCCACAAAGTGCATTGCTGAAGTGTAGACACATGTCTACTAACCTTGCAGTGGGGTCTTTTTTGAGTCATCCTCACACACACATCCTTTTTTTTATTATTATTATTATTATTCCATTTAGGGAGCTAGTTCTCTGGTACAATTCAGTCCTTTTATGTCATATAGGAGGCATAAAGGCAACAGCTTTTCCCACAGGTGAGTAACAGCTAAAGGGGTTCCCTGGAAAACAGAGCCAGCCTACACCAATCCTCTCTAGCATAGGGGGTGTACCAGGGGTAGGAGCTAGTGTGGCTGGAATATGCTGCCCTCTATTTTCATCTGCTGAGTATCCCTAGGCCACCACCATAGCTGAATGTAAATTTGAACAGCCTTGAGTCTCCTCTAATTAACAACAAAAGACAGATAGGCAGGCCCCTGGATGCACAAATAATATAAACTGTAGGTGCATAGTCACTTTTGCACCCCTACTCCTTATCTCTATATGGCATACCTTGGTTAGAGTGGAGACTCAGACCCAAATCCTTATCTTCTGCATCTATTTTTTTCCTCTAATTCCCCGCCCCCCAATTCTCCTTTTCCTCCAGCTTCCATCCTTCAATTCCTTAGCCTCCCTCTGTTTCCCCACTCCTATCCATCCCTTTCCTCCTACAGCTGCACATGGTCCAGGGAAGGTCTTTAGTCATAGCATGAGTTCTTCTGACAGCACTGGCCTGTTTGTTGTCCAGACTGCAGGACCTAGCCCACCCACATGAATCAAGTCATCATGGGAGGAAGGGCAAATTGTTAAAACCTAACCCACCATATGTACTGCAGCCTGGCTGCTCCCTGGGAATTGATCAGGGGACAAACACGCCCTCACCCTCTTCTCTCTTCAGGCTGTCTAGGATAATGGGTGTTATGATCAACAGGGGCCTTTATTTAATCAAACATATTGAAGCCAATGTGCTTATACAGGTTAAGCAAGAGCAGATTAACTCTCTGAATGCACTGCATCAAATACCCTAGACATTGTCTGCTGGGGGAGATTTTCAGCTCCAAGACTTATGGCAGTGGCCTTATGAAAATGACTGCCATTATGGGTAGTTCTTCCCTGGGCTTCGACTCAGCAAGGTACTGAAGCACATAACTAATTATAAGCACCTGATCAGTCCCATGCAAATCAGTGGAAGTACCTGAAAAAAAGCTCTGTGTAAGCTGGTCTCTCTCAACAATGAAGCTGGTCCAATAAAAGCTATTACTTCACTCGTCTTGTCTTGCTAATATCCTGGGACCAACATGGCGACAGCAACACTGCCTACAGGGGAGTACTCTCATTTCTAGTGTTAGGCATGTGTAAGTACAGTATCATGCTGACTTGGAGCATAGCATCTGAAAGTCACACAATTGCATGGCGGCAGGACACTAAAGGACTGAAACAAACAACAGAGAGGTATGCTGCCCCTTTCTTATTTGATCCTCAGGTCTCTCCCAGGGAAACTGAAATATACCTATGAAGGATGAAACAAATACTGCATTCACTTGATCAGAACAGCTTTCTTCATTGAGAATAAGGGTATGTCTACACTGGAAGTGTAATTTGCCACCTGGATAGACATACATGTGCTAGCTGTGATCGAGTTAGCACACTAAAATAGCTGCAGCTGCAGGACAGGCTAGCTGCCCCAACCATGATCCAGTCTGAAACTGCAGGTACGTCCTTGGACCGGCTACTCATGACACCACACTTACACTGCTGGTGCAGGTATGTCTGTCTGAGCTGGATATTACACCCACTCCAGCTCTACTATAGACATATGCTGGATATATGTAGCTGTGCTAACTAAACACTCCCCGTGGAGGGGTACAGAGCAAGATGCCTCTGATCTAGGAAGGAGAAGCCCCACCTATACTGTCCTGGGCTCAGTTCAGAAGAAAACCCTTTAAACTCATTAAATGTTTTTTATTATGTAACCTCTGAAATAGATACTTTAAAAAAAGAACAAAAAACCAACCACCATGATTTCAAGTTCCCCAAGAACAATGGTTCATGCAAAACTGGCTGAGAACAAATCACAGTTCAAATACAAGAAACCTAAACTGCTCCTCCGCTCATCTTCCTCACTAAGTGGTTCCTCATTAAGGAGAGATCATTCCAGGTGATGAGTCCAGCCTGAATCAATTATTCCACCATCCCATGATAAGTGTTTCCCCCTCTCTAATAAGATACTGTAAAAAGGCATCTTCCATACCCAGAAAAAAAGAGGGGGGGAGGGCCCATGGGCGAAAAGGGAGAGGGGAATGGGGGAAGGGACTAGAATCATGTGTGTTTAGATTTGTCACCCAAGACCGTCACTCAATACCACTATGATTTTAAAGTAGGCTAAGACCATCTCCCAAAGCCTGTTCCAAGGCAATCTGTCTGCACTGCAGGGGCAGACGCATTGCCTTAGAGGGTCTTGCCTTTGCCCTCAGAGATGACCTCCCAAGGCTGTGCCCGCATGTACCACTCCACCCAGGCACCATCGTAGACAGCTACGTCTGGCTTGCCACAGAGGTACGCCCCCAGAGCCACATGGCAGGCAGTGACTCCCGAGCCACATGTGGCTACCACTGGCTTTGAGAGGTCCACTTTCTTCTCCTGGAATAAGCTGCAGATCACCTCAGGGGTCTTCTCAAAGCCAGCTTCTGTGAGGAAATCCAAGAAGGGGATGTTCAGGGAGCCAGGGATATGACCAGGCTCAATTCCTGGAGGAAGAGGAAGGAGACCAGTGCAGACAGGAGTTAATTTTTACATCACGGAGGGTTCCACCGCACAACCCCTTCCTGACTACCCTCCACACATACCTGTGTCCCAGCAACCCTCCCTCTACAGCCACTGCACAAGGTTATGTGAGGGTTAATGTCTGTATGTTTGACCACAAAGCATCATATCAAAGCTAAATATTAAAAGGATGGGGTTTGTGGGAGCTACCTTCTCTTCCGCCTCCCCAGGTCCCCGAGAGATTGAGTGCCCTGCTGCCTCTGAACCATGGGACTCTGCATTCATACTAAAAATACACAGCTTTCTTCACTTCTTGTACAGACAGAAAGTCACTTTCTGGGGGACAGCTCTAACAACCCAGGGTGGGGATGGGAGCACCCTCTTTCAGCCACATATTAGTCACAATGTATGCAACACCCCTTCTATAAACCAGATTTGAGACTCAGCTGTGGCAACAGGTGAATCAACAGAGGAGGGATGCTTTTAAGGTGAAAGCAAGGAATGGGACTTAGCAAATCTTATTTCTATTCCTTCCTCTGCCACAGACTTCCTGTTTGACCTCAGATATCATCATCATCATCATCATCTCTGTGTGCCTCAGATTCCCAACAGGAGGAGAACAGCTATAATAATTCTTCCCTTCTCCCACAATTTGTCTGCCTTGACCATGTAAGATGTAAACTGTGGCAAGGCTATCTCCTACTGCGTGTTTGTACAGCACGTACCAGAATCGGGCCCTACCAGAATACAAATCATAATCTACAGTAAATCTGTCTGTCAGATGGAGATCTTCACTACCAGGATTAAAGTCCTTAGGGCTTACTGCTGGCATAGATGAACTACTAAACATCTTGTGCTTGGTGTCATAAGCCTTTCCCCATGGTGAACGTGTTTCAAGCAAACATTTCCAGCAGCAAATGGAGAACAGAACAGTGGGAGTGGCAAACAGACAGAGGTGAGAAGAGACAGCAACCACAAATAGGGATAGATATCAGCCAAGCATCCTCCTCTTGAAACTCCTCTTTGGAAAAAGTGAGTTTCCAGCCTCAACCTTCAGCCAGGAACAAGTCAAGCTTCTGGGTTTGTGTCTTAAATGGACCCCATGTTTTGTTACAGCGATGGCTAAGCAGAGGTGTTACCTTCCCTGGGCTCTGCCTCCGTCCCTCTGAACCGCCCCGCAGGGCGAGCATCAACCAGCTGAAAGCGATGTGACTCTATGTTCTCTTCTACGTCCTCATGGGTCTTCACCAGTGACTTGTCCAGGGAGGCACTGAATTCTGCAGGAACTGCTCGGCTCTTGCCAGAGCTCAGCGGGTACCCCTCCCGCTGCCAGTTCTTCAGCCCACCATCCAGAAGGGAGACAGCATGGTGCCCAAAGGCCCGGAACATCCACCAGACACGGGGAGCAGAGAAGAGACCTTGATCGCTGGCATCATACACGACCACGTGGGAGTCATTCCCCACGCCCAGCTTGCCCACATACTCTGCAAAGTCATCCGCACTGGGCAGCATGTGGTCATATGGCGACGTGCGGTCGCTGCATAGGTCAATGTCAAAGAAAGCAGCACCAGGGATGTGGCGCTCCTCAAACTCATGCCGGGGGTCACGTTTCATCTTTGGGAGGTACCAGGACGCATCCAGGATCTTCACGGCCTGCCCAGCCTGAGGAGACTTGATGGTTTCTGAGAGCCACTTAGCCGACACCAGTGCCCGATAAAGGAACTGCTGAGACATTGCTCCTGAGTCCTGGCCAGATTCAGACAGTCCCTGGGGTTTCCTGAAGGGGGGAAAAGTCAGGAATTAGTGACAGAAGATATTAGGGTCAGCTACTGGGAAAAAAGAAATGAGAGCTCTTTGCAGGAGGAATTGTCTTTTGTTCTGTGTATGCAGCAGCTTGCAGAATGGGCTCCTGAGAGCTACACTTATACAAATAATAAGAATAGAAGAAAAGAACTTGGGCCCCAGGTTACAGAATACAACCCCACCTCTGCTTCCCTTTCTGTACGCCGGGGTAAAGTCAGCTCTGTTGTAACTCCACTGGGCTACATCAGAAATCGGTTTGACAGTCCAGAGATCACGAAATAAGCCCAGTTAAAGACAGAGAAATCTAGGGAGAGGAACACCTGCACAGTCTGCTTGACACCAGGCTGAGTCAGCTGCATGTGGCAAGAACCTGCATTTAAAATCAGGAAGAGAGAGCCTCGTATGTGAGGCACCCTGGGACCTATGCCCCTTGGGGTTAGAGAACTGTATACATCAGAGCCAGCACTCTGAAACTCACAAAAGGGAGCTCTGCATGGGTGGGTCCCAAATTCTGACTTGAGGACTGCCACCAATCCATTAGAGAAAACTCTTTCCCTGGGCCCAAGTTTTGCTGCTACACACCCCGGCAACACGGTGACTTTCCTATAACTTCCTGCCCCACATCACAGGAGCCTGAGAGAGGAAAGCAGCACAGCTTTGGGAAGAGCCTTTGCCTCCGGGACAGGCTGAGAACTTACTCCAGGACCTGGCTGATCCAGCAGCATCCCCCCCTCTCCTTGCCCTGGTGGTACTGGACCCTGGGTTCCCACTGCCGGGGGTGTGACACAGAAGCAGAGAGGAGTGACCGATGCCCACACGAGATCACTCCCCTGCCTGACCAGACCAGACCCTACACGGCACCAACTGCACTGGACCCCGCTCCCTCATGGGATTTTACGGGCCCAGCCTCCGCTCCGGGGGAAAGCGACAGGGAGCCAGCAATGCCTGGCACGGCCTCCTTCCCACCCAGCGCTTGGGGATCGGTGCCGCCACCTCGCGTCCCGGGCAGCGCTGGGGCCGCGGGTCCTGACCCCGCAGAGGTCCCTGCCCTCGGGCGCCTCCCGTCCGGGGGGTTCCCGCCCGTACCTCCGCGCCCCTCCGGGATCGCCGCCGCCGCCGCTGCTGCTCAGCTGGGTGACTGACAGGAGCCTCGGGCCGCCTCCGCCAATGCGCGGCGCTCCCGCCCCCTCCGCCCATTCTATAGGGAGGCGACGGGCGCCACCTCCCACCCGGCTGCCCAATCGGGGAAAGCGCTGCCCGCGCAAACCAACCCCCCGTGGGAGGTGGGGGCAGCGCTGGGGGCCGAGGGGACCCACGCGCCAGCCCCCCCCAGCACAGGACCACCCCGCAGCAGCCCCCCTCGACTCCCAGCCGCCCGCGGGAGGGGCCCCGCCCCGCACGCCCCTCCCCCCCCGCAGCAATGGTCCGAGCCGCCTGCAGGGCGAGAAGGAAATGAATCAAACCGGCGCTGGGCGGCCGGGGTGCGGCGCCCGGAGCCGCCGCTGAGTCACGGCGGTGAGATGTGCCTGTGTGTGACATGCAGCGGGAACCCGGGACAGTCCCGGGCCGACGGGCGCCCGCCCGCGCTGCACGTGTGGACCGGTGCTTAGTGACCCAGGGTTCCGGAGCGAGCTGCGTGTAAACGCTGCAACTCCCCCACCCGCCTTTATCTCGATTCCAGCCCCTCCCCGGGGGCTTGCCAGGAATCCCGGGCCGCTCTGGGGCGCTCCCTCGCTGCTAGCGTAGCCCTGCGCGGGGGCGTTTCCCGCGGGGGATTTAGCACTGGAGGGTTTCTCTGAGGCGGGGCGGCCTGGGAGCTGCTCCTGCATCACGAGGATCCTTCCTAGAGCAGGAGGCCTTTGTGTCCAGCGGTTTCCCTCTTTAGGAGGGAGTCTTGCTGTGTAGCGACATGGTGGTCTTTAGCTCCCGTCCTTTACACGTGTACTGTGCTCATCCCCCTGCCTGATCCCTCAGTCCTAGCTTTCTGACAGCCCCTTACACTTTCTTCTGTGTGGCCAGACAAGGTGGGCAAGGTAATGTCTTCTATGGCAGTGGCTCTCACCTTTCCAGACTACTGTGACCCTGTCAGGAGCCTGATCTGTCTTGTGGATCACTGAGTTATACCTCACTCACTTCACTGTTTGCCAGAAGCTGGGAATGGGCGATGGGACAGGTCACTTGATGATTACTTGTTCTGTTCAGTCCCTCTGAAGTACCTGGCACTGGTCACTGTCCGGAGAAAGGCTACTGGGTTAGACAGACCTTTGGTCTGACCCACTATGGCTGTTCTTATGTTCTTAAAAACTACTTGCTTACAAAATCAGACATAAAAATTCAAGAGTGTTACAGCCACTATTACTGAAAAATTGCTCATTTTCTCATTTTTGCCATATAATTATAAAATAAATCAATTGGAATATAAATATTGTACTTGCATTTCAGTGTATAGAATATAGAGCAGTATATAAAAGTGACTGTTCATATGAAATTTTAGTTTATACTGACTTCACTAGTGCTTTTGATCTATAGCCTTTGTAAAAGTAGGCAAATTTGTAAAAGTAGGCAAATTTCTAGATGAGTTGATATACCCCCTGGAAGTCCTCTGCATACCCCCAGGAGTACATGTACCCCAAGTTGAGAACCACTATTTTATGAGACCTGCTTCTGTGGGAGAGACAGGCAAGCTTTCAAACGGCACAGAATCAGAGGGGTAGCCGTGTTAGTCTGAAATTGCAGAAGTGACAAAGAGTCCTGTGGCACCTTAAAGACTAACTAAAGTATTAGAGCATAAGCTTTCGTGGGCTAATAACCACTTCGTCGGATGCAAGCAGTGGGAGAATCCAGGAGCAGGTATAAATAGGTAGGCAAGAACCAGGTTAAAGATAACAGCGTGGGTCCAATGAGACTGAACCAGCTGTTATCTCTAATCAGGGAGGGTGAGGTATTCCTCTAGCAGCTGAACTGGAGGTGTGAACAGCGAGAGAAGAGAAACTGCTCTTGTAGTTAGCTAGCCATTCAATATCTCTGTTCAGTCCCAAACTGATTGTGTCAGATTTGCAAATGAATTGCAACTCTGCAGTCTCTCTTTGCAGTCTGGTTTTAAAGTATTTTTGCTGCAAAATGCTGACCTTTAACTCTTTCATGGTGTGTGCAGGGAGATAGTTCTTCTGGTACTGGGAGCTCAAAAGCTTGTGTCTCACCAACAGAAGTTGGTCCGATAACAGACAGTACCTCACGCATCTTGTTCTAATATCCTGGGACCAATACGGTTACAACGTTTCACAGTTTCTTCTTTGAGATTTTCCCTTTACCCTAACACTGAATTAGGCCATGGTTACACTGGCACTTTATAGCGCTATAAAGCCCCCAAGAGCGCTATAACCCCCTACCCGTCCACACTGGCAAGGCACGTAGAGCACTATAACCGCTGAGTTATAGCGCTCCTGGTAATCCACCTCCGCATGAGGAATAAGGGCTGTAGCGCAGCTGCTGTAGCACTACAGCGAGAATGTGGACACCCACTGCACATTAATTGGCCTCCAGCCCATCCCATAATTCCCGTTCGAGCCACTCTGGTCATCACTTGCAAACTCTTTTGTCCTGTCCTCAGGTGACCACACGTCAGACCCACCCTTTAAAGTTCCAGGGAAATTAGAAAATCCCCTTCCTGTTTGCTCCAGCCAAGCATGGCGTGCTCTCAGGGAATCCTTGCAGGTGATCGTTCTGATTGATCATGACTCCACGTGCCATGCCTCCTCGCAATAGGCGATCCCCAGCGTGGAGCAATAGCGAGGTGCTTGACCTCATCAGCTGTTGGGGGGAAGAGGCTGTTCAGTCTCAGCTGCGGTCTAGCCGCAGGTATTTTGATACCTATGGGCAGATATCACAGGCGTTGGCGGAAAAAGGCCATGAGCGGGACACTCTGCAGTGCCGTGTTACGGTAAAGGAGCTTAGGAATGCGTATCGCAAAGCCCGCGAGGCAAACGTCCGCTCCGGGGCAGCCCCGGTGACTTGCAGATTTTATAAGGAGCTGCACGTGATACTTGGTGGTGGTCCTACGGTCACTCCATCGACCACCACGGACACTTCCCAGCCCACCAGTGAAGGGGGGGGTGAGGAGGAGGAGAAAGAGGAGGAGGATGAAGAAGAGGAGGAGGAGGAGGAGGAGGCGGCGGCAGCGACCCAGGGCACGGAGGAGTCACTGGACACATGCAGCCAGGAGCTCTTCTCAAGCCAGGAGGAGGGCAGCCAGCCGCAGCGTCCGGCGGTTGCAGGGGGCAGCTCAGCAGCAGATTGCGGAGGTAAAGCTGCTTTTCTATGGGGAAGGCAGGCAGCTTGGGGTGGAAGGGGATGCTTGCATGCTTGCCTACATGTGGAATAGTGCATTGATGTAGTCTATCACCTCGCGGTAGTCATCATCAGTAATCTCTTCAAAGGTCTCAATAAGAGCACTTGCAATGCGCCTGCGCAGGTTTCCCGGGAGAGCCAGCGTGGCCCCCATCCCGGTCACTAGTCCCCGCCACTGTGCTACAATGGGTGGGGGGAGCATTGCTGCACAGAGGCAAGCTGCATATAGCCCTGGGTGGAAGCCGCATCTCATTAGAATCCCCTCCCTTTTTTCCTCAGTGACCCGCAGCAGCGAGATATCTTCCAGGACAAACACCTACGGAGAATGTTGGGACAGTATTCAGAGTAGGGCTCCCGCCACTTCCTGGCACTCACCCCCCCCCCACCCCCCGCCACAGCACGGCAGGGAAACAATCATTCCCCCTGCCTCTGGAGAGGACTCACCATGGCAGGGGCTCCATTGTCTGTGTGCTCTCTGCGGGACAGGCAAACGGGGAATGTGGGGGAATCATAGGCATGTCTGCTGTTTACAAGGGAGCCACTGTTACATGTATCTTTTTCTTTTAGAACCATCGACCTTGAGCCCTGTGCCTTTGCTGTTATCAACAGCTGAGAGGCTGAGGTGACTTAAGAAGAGGCCACGAAAGAGCAAAGAGGATCTAGTACAGCAAGTAATGCAACAGGCTGTAATGGAGAATCGAATTGCACAGAGGTGGAGGGAGGACCAGAGCAAGTTGAGGGAGAAGTCGCAGCAGGAGGACGCGATTCACCGCCGGAAAAGCACCGATAAGCTGCTCTCATTACTGCAGCTTCAATTGGAGATTATGCAGCGGATTGTCACCCTTCAGGAGGAGAAGCACCGCGCTCTCCACCCCAATTATCATTTGCCCCAAAACCCTTCCCCTTCTGGCCCTCTGTACCCTCCAGGCCACTATCATCAGCTATGTGGTTATCACCATCCAGAGCTGCCTCCAACCCCTCTGTCTTCACCGAACAACTGCCAAACCCAGGACCCTTATCCACTGCAGTCAACCCCTAATAACATGCCTTGTTGCCCTCCGCAAATGGGGTTCGGGGGACACGGCAACTGTGAGGGCACTGGAGACTCAGAGATCCGGACATATTCCAATCTCTGACTGACCCCATCCCACCCCAATTGCACCTCCCCCCGCTTCCCCCTCACATGTATCAAAATATTTTCTTTCAGCAACCAAAGTAGCTGTTGAATAAATGAATTGTCTTCTTAATAAATGGGTTTCTTTATTTAGTGTACACAGATTATTAGAGGCTACAGAAAAGCAAATGCCTGTTCCTATTAAAAGAATGCACACTCCCTTCCTCTCTCCCTCCCTCCCTCCATCTGCACCTCACTTTAGAACTGGCTTTCAGCCTCAAAATGCTCCCTCAAGGCTTCCCTGCTCCTAACAGCCTCGCGCTGGGCCCCTCTAAGAGCCCTGCTCTCTAGCTGTGCGTATGTGGCCTCCAGGCGTTGAACCTCCGAGGACCATGCCTGAGTAAAGCCTTCGCCCTTCCGCTCACAAAGATTATGTAGGGCACAGCATGCGGAAATAACCGCGGAGATACTTCCCTCAGCCAAGTCCAGCCTCCCATAAAGACAGCGCCAGTGGGCTTTGAGATGCCCAAAAACACACTCCACAGTCATTCGACACCGGCTAAGCCTGTAATTGAACCTTTCCTGGCTGCTGTCCAGGCTCCCTGTGTAGGGTTTCATGAGCCAAGGCATTAAAGGGTAAGTGGGGTCGCCAAGAATCACGATGGGCATTTCGACTTCCCCCACAGGGATCCGCTGGTCTGGGAAAAAAGTCCCGACTTGCAGCTTCGTGAACAGGCCGATGTTGCGGAAGATGCGTGCATCATGCACCTTTCCAGACCAGCCCGCGTTAATGTCAGTAAAACACCCACGGTGATCCACAAACGCCTGGAGAACCATGGAGAAGTACCCCTTTTGGTTAATGTACTCGTCTACTAGGTGGGCGGGCGCCAGAATAGGTATATGGGTCCCATCTATTGCCCCTCCACAGTTAGGGAAACCCATCTCTTCAAAGCCAGCAGCAATGTCATGCACGTTACCCAGAGTCACGATTTTTGGTAGCAGGATGGGATTAAAGGCCCTGCACACTTGCATCAGCACAACTCCAACGGTCGACTTTCCAACCCCAAACTGGTTGGTAGCTTCGTGTCAAACGCGTTCACCACTTCGATCTCGTCTTCAGACTCATCACTGTCATCCTGCATGTCAAGGATTAACTCCACTGCACACAGAAATGTGCTGGCGACAGTCGTCAGCATGTCCCTCAGCAGTTCTGGATTCATTGCGGCATACAAAAATGGAAGACGGAGCGCGCTTTGCTGAAACTGTTGAAAGATGGCGTCTGAGGTGGACGGAAACCCAGGGATTGCTGGGATATGCCACGAAGCATCATGGGTAGTCGGAACAGGATGCAGAATGCCCCGCAAGTGATGCCCCCCTACCACAAGGCATTGCGCCAGATCAGGAAGAGGTGCACTGTGGGATACATGCCCTAATGCACTGCTCTTAATGCTGCATGAAGTGCCGCAAATGTGGCCATGCTATACCGCTGGCGTGTCTCAGTGTGGATATACAATAGCGCTATACATACTGCTGTATAAAGGGACCGCTATAACCAATAGCGCTATAATCTTGTAAGTGTAACCATACCCTTAGTCAGTCATCTGACTGCACTGCCAATGACTCTGGAGCCTGGTTTCACCTTGTTACCTCCCTACCCCACCATCAGGGTTTCAGATTTATGCCCCACAGAAGACTGAAGATGGTTCCTTATTCCCCTTTCCTTTCTGGTGGTACCAGCTCCTTATTCATGGTTCCCAGCTCCTTATTCAAAGGCCAAAATTATTTAAAATATATCAGGGTAAGGGTAAATGTTTAGAAATGGCATCAAATTAATGTGATGGAATGTGATAAAGATACTTTAGTTAATTATTAATTACGTGAGCAAATAAACTGGTATTTGACTGACTGTATATAACAAACTAAGTCTCCAGTCACCCAAAGTGACCTGTGCCTATGACCGACAATCTGTTCTGAAGGAGCTGGGACAGGCTGCTGCCTGACCCAAAGTGTAGTTCCTGTGCCTTATGCTGCCACATGTCATGGTCCTGCCCCTCTACTACCTTGCAGATAGGGTTTGCATAAAGAGCTGGGATTTGACTGACTGCATGTGACAAAATAAGTCACGGGTCACGCCAAGTAACATGTCTCTATGACTGTCAGTGTTCTGAAGGAGCTGGGGCATGCAGCTCGCTGCCCTGAAGTGTTGTTCTTTAGTAGTATGCTGCCACACGTTATGCTCCCACCCCATTTCCATTTTTTACATGGAGTTTGAATAAGGAGCAGGGGCTTGACAGGTTGTACATGACAAAATACATCTTTGAGGAACCCCAAGTGATACATCCCAGCCACCGTCAGACTGAAGAAGCTGGGGTGTGCCATTTATTGATCTGAAGCTTTGTTCTTGTGCAATAAGATGTCACATACCCACCTTACTTATATTTTCTATATGGAGTTTGAAGTAGGAGCTGGGTTTTGGCAAGGTTTATACAGCCCCTCAACTGTTAAACTGGTCTGACGGATTGAAGACGTACAACTCTCTGACTTGAAACTTTTTCATGTCGCCAGCCCTCTCCTCTCTTCCCCAAAAACATACACACCTTTTAGAAGGGAATGGGAACAGGAATGGCTAATGGGGCAGTTTCAGAAGGTGAATATGTGGATCCTATACTTGCAGCTACAGGAACTTGGTAAGTGCTATGTTTTTTCCATATTTTTGTTTGTCTCCATCAAGGTTGTGTGGCTGGGCTATGGGCCCCTGAACTTCTTGGGTGAAACAGAGCTGTTTGGGTCTCAGTGAGGGCCTGGTGGCTGGATTTTGAACAGAACTAGTGTTTGACGTCTCTGAGTGGTTATTCCCTCCTTGTTTGCGAGGGAGGTAGCTGAACAGTGAGGCTTAATATATATCAGTTTCCAGGTGAACAGGAGTGACAAGCCAGATAAATCCGCGTAGGAGTTTACAGAGGTATTGTGAAACCAGTTTTAGCAGATGATGAGGGAACAACTGCTGTGACTTGCATTGGATGTGCTATGTTTTCCTCTTTGCTGGAAGCCACAATAGATTTATCCGAGACAATGAAGACTTCTTGGACAAGCAGATTTGGAAATCATTGTCACAGACAGCACAAGGTGATAAAAGATTTATCACCAGTGATAAAAGACTTAGAAAGAGTAGAAATCAAAGAGGCAGTCTGTGACCAAGAGGTGAATGAGCATCAGGAGGCATTCAACCCAATGAGAAGTATCAAAATATTTTCAGGTAGCAAATCTACTACAGAAGAACTTTTTCTCTGATGAATGGAACAGAAAGCCACAGGGGACATACCTGATGGGTGTCCTTACAATATGAAATAAGCAGCTACCGAGAGAGGTTCTTTAGCCATCTAAGAATGCAAATAACCATCATCAGCGACTCCATATTAAGAAAAGCAGACAGAAAATTAAGCAAGGGCAAGGACAATAAGACAGTGTGCTGTCTTCCTGGAGGGAAGATATGAGAGGTAACTGTAGAGTTAGACAGGATTATGAAGTTGTCTGACAACTGATAATGATACACATTGGAACCCATGGCAAGCATCACATGGAACTACCCAGATTATAGAAGACCTTAGACATCTTGGAAGTGAGTTGAAGAAAAGGAAAGTTAAAGTGATCTTCTTGGACATCGTACTGGTCCTGTGAATGAGAGAAGGCAGAAAACACTGGAGGTGAATTGTTGGCTGCACGATTAGTGTGAGGCTGAAGGTGTCGGTTTTGTTGAACCTTTCAGTGGGAGAGAGGCCATGCAAACAGGATGGGCTGCATTTTACAGGTAGGGAACTAACATTCTCAAATGCTGATGAATTAGAGCCACTAGAAGGCCATTAAACTACTAATGCAAGGGGAAGGTGCTAAGGGGGCAAACGTAGTACAAAACTTCAGACTTGACATTGTGAAAAAATTGGACTGATGTGGCAAAGAACTCAAAGAGAAGACATTTTGCAATTGCTTATATATCAGTTCTAGGGGGCTGGGTAACAAGTAACAGTAAGTAGGAATCCTCAATGATGAGAAAAAAATTATATAATTAGCATTACTGAAGCCTGGTGGGACAAGTCACATGAATGGTTATAACCTGTTTAGAGTTGGTAGAAGAGGTGTGTTCCTTACAATGAGAGACTTAGAGAGCTCAGTCTGCTTAGTGTATAAAAAAGAAGATTGAGGGCTGGTCTACACTAGCGGGCAGGGTTGACCTAAGATACGCAACTTAAGTCAACACATCTTAGGTCGACTTACCTGCCATCCTCGTGGCTGCAGCGGTCAATGGCAGGCTCCCCCGTCGACTCTGCCTTGCACCTTTTGGCAAGCTGGAGTTCCGGCATCGACTTTGGGATCGATTTATCGTATCTTGATGAGACGCGATAAATCGATCCCCAATAGATTGATCTCTACCCGCCAACCCAGCCGGTAGTGTAGGCATGGCCTGAGATGTGACTTGATTATGGTGTATAAATAATTTCACATTAGAGGTCTGCACAGTCCTAAGTTTTAAGCCTGACTGGACTTGAACTGGACCCAAACCCAACTGACCTGACCCGAGCCGAGCCCAAGAGGGTCAAGTCATTTTCCAAACCCAACTGATCGAACCTGAGACAGTGCCAGCTCCTGTGACCTGTCCATGTGGTCAACACGAGCCCTGTGATTGGTCAGCACACTCACTCCATAGCACACACAGTGCAGCAAGGTGGAAACTGGAAGGAGCGGGGCAAACAGGGACAGGAAATGGAGAGGGGAGCTGACCCAACCCAAGCCCAAGAGGGTCAAGTAGTTTTCAAATCTGACCTGACCCAAACCTGACACTTCTCATCGGATCTTATCGGGTTTGAGTCACGTGCAGGGCTCCACTTCATATGGACAAAATATTGGGTACTAAAGGGCTCTTTAATCTAGCAGGGAAAGGCAAAACAAGAACTAATGGCTGGAAGCTGAAGCCAGACAAATTCAAACTAGAAATTACTCACAAACTGGTACCAGTCAGGATGATGAACAATTGGAACAAACTACCAATGCCCTTGGTGCATTCTTCAAATCAAGGGTGGAAGCCATTCTCAAAGATGTATTTTAGTCAAGCATAAGTTGTTACTGGACTCAATACAGGGTAACAGGATGAAATTCTACGGTGATACAGGAAAGCAGACTAGATGATCTAGTGGTCCCTTCTGGCCTGAAAATCTCTTAATTTTTGAAGGCTTTTTAAAAGCCCTTCTGCACACCCACCTTTTTCAAAGTTTCCTCGTCCCAGGAAGTTTGGTGCAGTAGTTAGATTGTGTCAGGATTACAGACTATAAAAAACTCCTTATGGAGAGACAGGCAGCACAAATTATGCAAGAATTTTAAGCAGAAATTCACAAAGAAACTTCCCTTCTGTGCAAAACAGGGTCTTATTATACAAATCTTTAGGTGTGCTTAAATATAGCTGTCACCGGTCATGAGCACTAACAACAGCAACAATTGCTCAATTAATTAACATGCTTTTATTATAATAAATAGCAACTTCTTCACTTATGGCACAGTCAAAGTGAACAAGTTCAATGGATTGTGTCAGGTGAATAGACACCACTTCATTAATGGTGAACCATGCATCTTGTTCATTACACTTGCATTTAGTTTGATCATAGAAAAATTGAAAATTCTGACCTGTGGTTATTTCTGTCAGAGATTTCTGTGCATGATTGCAAATAAGTTGAAAGAAAACAACATGCGTTTTGCAGGTCAAATCAAAGCAGCAATCCGGGTCTTTTCAAATACCATTCACAGACTATTCAGACAAAAATGAAATGCCCCTACCTCAGAAAAACCCATTATCTGTCCTCGCTGTAACTCTTTTCCATGTAACTTGAATGTAGCATTAATATTTAAAATATTGATTAGTTCAGTAGGTGTCATCAAAATTATTTGCATAAACAGTAAAGTTTATTAAAGTAAAGGTGTTGATATTATAGGCCCAAAGTTGTTAGGATACCATAAAACCCTGGGAACCATTTTGTATGTTTCAACAAACTTGGTCAAACTGAGGGCTGGCATTTCTAAGATGGAATTTTGGCATTAAAAAAGAAAAGAGGTGGAGATATTCTAGCCACAGATAAAGAGTCCAGCTAGGGTTACCATTCCGTATTTCCCCGGACATGTCTGGTTTTTCATCTTTAAATAGCGGTCTGGGAGGAATTGGTTAAAAGGTTGAAAAGTCTGGGATTTTTCACCCCTCCCCTCCTTTTCCAGCCCCTTCCCCCCCACTCAGAGTGTGATTGGGCACCTGGGCCTGGTTCAGCCGCTCCCATTGGCCTCCAGCACCAAGAGACCCTCCCCTGTTCCCCCCTCCCTCTGCCTCTGCAGGGAAGGGGCTGTGTGCTCCTGGAGCCCCAGCCTGTTTTTTTTCCCCCTCATGTAGTCAGCCTCTGAGCGGCCTGGTAGGGAAGTCCCCGGGGTGACATCAGGAAGCGGGGGAGGGGGGCATCAGGGAGTATAGCTGGGTCAGGGATTTTGGGGGGATGGGCTGTCAGGGGGAAGGGGTGTGTGGAGTGGGGTGGGGGCACACAGGCAGGGAGCAGAGGGGACTGGAGGGGTCTGGAATTCTGGGTCCTACTAGGGGGCGGGGAGCAGTTGGATAGCCATGGGAGTCCCGGGGGGAGGGGGGGTCTTTCTGGAAGAGGGGGTGTGGATAAGGGTAAGGACAGTCAGGGGACAGGTTGAGGGTAGTAGGGTCCTAGGGGAGCAGTTAGGGTGGGGAGTCTCAGGAGGGGGCAGTCAGGGAACAAGGATCAGGGAGGATTAGGTAGGGGGTGCTGTGCTGTGGGGGCAGTTAAGGACAGGGGTCCCAGGAGGGGGTAGTCAGGGGACAAGGAGCGGGAGGGAGGTGTTCTGAGGGGGGCAGTCGGGGTGGGAAGTGGGAGGGAGTGGATGGGGTGGAGCTGGGCTCCTCCCACCTCCCATGTCCTCTTTTTGATCCTTGAAATATGGTAAGCCTAAGTCCAGCCTCCCAAATTCTATTAAAGTGTACCCAGCCATATTGCTGCAGTATAAGCCTGACAGCAACTCTAAAGACACTGGCTGATTTAACTAATTGTAGCATATAGGTATAGGACAGGATTCCTTTAAGAAGTTTGTGAGCACTGTAGTGGTGCTCACTGTGTTAGGTGTTTTACAAGCCGCCAGAAACCACTCAGAGCAGTAGGATAGTGTTAACCTTGACCTTGTTTGATTGCAGCTAGTAAACATGCTTATTTGGGAGCCAACTGTGACCACGCAGGGTCTCCATATTATTTTTGTTGTGGAATGAGCAAGACACAACACTAATCACAAGAAATGGTTTTTTAGATCTATAATCCAATTAAATGTTTTTTGATAAATGTAGCTATTTTTCTGCTTCTTAATTCCTCTGTCACACTTCCTTTGTAAATTTTTTCATTTGTAACTATCATATAATTTATGTGAAAACAGCTGGATTTGCAACACATTAATTGAAGATTGCTTTTTGTTGTTTTTTACCTGCATGTTGTATGTTTACTAACAAAGATAACACAAAATAATACATTGGGGTAATCTATTTGTCAGACCAAATATAAAGGGTCACTTCTGGGAGGGGCATTTCCTCATCTCTTCATAATGAAATGACAATTGCAGGGACTTGTCACTTGCGGTGACCTGAGACATACTATATCATGTACCCAATCAAAACGCCAGTTCCTTATTCACACTCTATTTAGGACACAGAAGGAAGTCACCTCCTGACTTTAGGGAAGTTTGCATCTAGATCTGAACTTCACAGCTGCCCATATCTTTGGCGAGTGGCATGTCCCAGGCCCCAGTTCCTTCATAGCAGTTTGATCGTTACAGAGCTGTGTCACTTTAGGGTGATCTGAAATGTTTGTCATACGCAACCAGTACCAGTTACTAATTTAAATGTTTATCACATTCCATTACATTAATTTGATAACATATCTAAAATGTTACCCTTACATTGATATGTTTTAAAAATAATTTTGGCCTTTAAATAAGGAGCTGGTACCATAAATAAGAAATTAGGAATAAGGAACAAAAACACCAATCCCTTGCAAAAGTGATCTGGGACTGGCAACTAGCAAGAGAGGGAGGAGCGTGGGGGAGGAGGAGGAGGGAGAAGAGGGGTGGAATTTTTAGAGCTGTCTCAATCCAACCAGCCAATCTCAGCTGATTGGCTGAGAACCAGATACCAGAAGTCTGGGATTCCGGTAGACTTGGCTCCTCCCCATATCACCCGGTGGTGGTAGCGTTCCTGCACTCACATACACTACTAAGCTCTCAGTTCACAGGACAGTCTCGGACACAATGGTGCAGCAAGTACTGTACAGAGCTCTGGTCTCCACCAGGTGGCTCTCAGAATCGGTCCTGGCCAACCGGATTGGGCCCAGCCTGCGGGTGCTAGATGCATCCTGGTACCCTCCTGGGGAGAGGAATGCCCAGCAGGAGTTCCGGGACAGGCATGTACCTGGTGCCTCATTTTTTGATATCGAGGAGTGTAAAGATAAGTCGTCGCCCTATGAGGTCATGCTGCCCAGCGAGGCACACTTCGCTGACTACGTTGGGAACCTGGGGATCAGCAATGACACGCATGTGGTGGTGTATGATGGGGATGACTTGGGGAGCTTCTATGCACCCCGAGCCTGGTGGATGTTCCGGGTCTTCGGGCACAGAACAGTCTCTGTGCTGAATGGCGGGTTCAAGAACTGGGTGAAGGAAGGTCACCCTGTGACATCAGAGATCAGCCGGCCAGAACCAGGCGTGTTTAAGGCCACCTTGGACAGGTCCCTGCTGAAGACCTATAAGGACATGGTAGAGAACATGGACTCCAAGCGGTTCCAGGTGGTGGATTCCAGGTCTGAAGGGAGGTATCAGGGGACAGAACCAGAACCAGGGAACGAAGGTAGGAGCCACACATGGCATCTCTTTCAACTACAGCTGGATGTTTGCTCAGGCACTGCCCCTCCTCCTTGCTAACAAACACCTTGGCACTGCCCGCCCTCCCCCCCCGCCCCGCTAACAAACACCTTGCAGAAACGCATGCTCGCAGCTCACACTAACACACACCTGTCGTCACTGACATGCTCTAATGGTGCCCAAATTTCAGTAAACAGATCTGAATCTACTCAGCATTCAGGGCTGTTCAGATCTAGGGTTTTCTTTGGACCTGTTATAAAGACAGGCAGTTGTGAAGTTCAGATCCAGTCACAAACTTCCCTGAAGTTTGGAGGTGTTTTTTTTCCCCTGTGCCCTATTGCCCCCTTGCAGAGTTAATCATATTGCTGATGTGGGAGAATAGGGCCTCCTTATCTAATGTTAACACATGCACACATGGTTGGTTTTCACGCTTGCACTTTGCCTTCCTTATACACACCAGCAAATGCCCAAGCTGCTATGACAGCTTATTTTTTTCTTGTAACATGAGAGAGCTGTTTTCCCTTGAGGAATAAATCAAGTTCTCCAGTCCACAGAGAACTTGTGTGACTGGCTGTTTGCCCTTTGAATCCTTACCATATAAGCCCAACTGTTTTAAAGAGAGAGAGTCCCAAACCCTATCCCAGCAGCTCATACTCTCCTCCCCCTCTCTTTCCCTGACAAGTGGTCTGGTTTGTACAATTGCAACTTTATTAGCCTGAACAAAGAGCTAGAGCTGCCGCAGTGGGAGAGGCTGTGTGTCTGCAGAGAGTTTATATAGAAGCTTGCCTGGAATGGAATTTTACTCAATTTAAAGTTAAAGGAAAACACCCTTATTGCCAAATCTCAGAGTTCATATAGCATGAAAACAACCCCCAAAATCATAGGAATAACTTAAAAATCCTGAGATCTTTTTAAATCCCAGGATTTTTTGCTCCGCCTTCTGATTTCTGAACACCTAGCAGGAAGCCAGTCAAGTTGTGCATACACCACAAGACTGTTGTTGTGGAGAGCCAGATGTGTGCAGGGTGTTTTACTGTTAGAAAGTGAGAGAGGAGCTTGCCCAGAGTTTAATCTGTGCCAGGGTTTGCACCTCTGGGCTTGACAGTTCATAGCCCTGGCCCCTCTGGCCTTGCTCCTTCATTTATGAAAGTAAAACAATTTCTTGAGCCCCAGCCCCTCTTTCATTACACATTAAGCACTGGGCCTGCCCCCCCAAAGATTACAATCTAAGGTCCTCCTCCTCCAGTTAGATCCATACAGGCAGACACCTGAGCCCCCCCAGAGCTTCATTGACTTTGGTGGGACTGTACATAGGCACAGGGCTCCACCTTTGTGGATTCAATTGCAGGACTGGGATTTAAATTAGACCACACAAGGTGGGATGAGATTTGGTAGAGGAGGCATGAGATGTGCTTGTGATTAGTTCCCTTTGTTAGTGTATTAAGATCTAGGCTTACATCTGAGTTCAAGTGGAGGGTGAAAGTCTGAAATGCACACAAAATGCTCCTGGCTGGTGACAGATGGATTCCACATTCCTTCTCCCTGATCCCTGGAGTGGAAGTAGGGAGTGGTCATCAGCCTGCAAAAGCTCCTAGTTTTGAATTAGTTCCCTGGGACCGGAGTGGTTCCCCTTTTGTGTTTGCTTTCTGCAAGTATTCCAGCAGAGAAGCCTTGCAGGCACATATACACACCCACAGCATGGCATGCTCAATAAGTTGCTAAAAGCTGTTTTCAAATCAGTCAACACCCAGCGTGCAAACTGCACATTGTAAAATGCAGAGTTTACACTCAGCTGTGCAGTCTGAAATTCATGCAGTTGTTGGCTGATTGCACAGGTCATTGCCATAGGGCGTAGCTACCCCATAGTGCCAAAGTGTGGCACTGCCAGCACTCCCTGCCTCAGTTTCCTTCCCTAGGATGGATTTCCTCAGTTCGCCATACACCAGTCTGTGCTGGAGATGTGGCATAGCCCTCTGTCCAAATCACAGACAGGGTAGCAAAAGACCAGCTAAAAGGCCCAACAAATAAAAACAGCTCTTCTGCCCTTCAGGAGTTTTTTTTCAGCCCAGCCTCTAGACTGTTCCCAACCCCTTTTGGGGCTACCTGTGCCAGTTTTTATGGCTCTGGCATAAGGCCGTCCTCCCCTAGGCTGGTTCCCCTGAAATATTACTCTCAGCCCCTTCTGGGCTTTGTTTCTTGAAGCTTTCCTAATCTGATATAAGGCACTGGGTTCCCTGAACTCTATAGATCCTGGCTTGAAGCCTTCCCTAGGAGTCTGCCTGCTCACTCCCTGTGTTTCCACTAGCAGAGTGAGCGTTCTCAGTCCTTTTATAAGGCCCATGTATTCATTAAACTATCACCTGACCTTTCAGCCCCACCTCCTCAGTTTGGGAACCAGCTAATTAATTATGACACATTTGTAGCTCATTTCCCCTTACAGCACGGGTGGGCAAACTTTTTGGTCCAAGGGCCACATTAGGTTTCAAAATTGTGCGGAGGGCCGGGTACGGCAGGCGGTGCCTCCCCAAACAGCCTGGCCCTGCCCCCTACCCAACCCCCACCCACTTCCCACCCGCTGACTGCCCCCCTCAGAACCCTGGACCCATCCAATCCCCACCCCCCATTCCTGATATCCCCCTCTGAAACCCCCCCCCTCTGTCTCCCAGGACCCAACCCCCTATCTAAGCTCCCCTGCTCTTTGTTCCCTGACCCACCCACCCTTGAAAACTCCCCACCCCTAACTACCACCCCAGGACCCCACCTCCTATCGAAGCCCCCCTGATCTTTGTTCCCTAACTGTCCCCTCCCAAGACCCCCCCACCCTAACCACCACCCCAGCCCCTGTCCCCCCAACAACCATCCCCCCCGGACCCCACTGCCTAAGCCCCTGCCCGCGCTTACCGTGGTCAGCCGGGCATGGGGCCCCAGCAGCTGGCGGTGCTCGGCCCAAGAGCTCAGGGACCGTGGTTGGTGGCTCTCAGGAGTGCAGGGCACCACCGCGGGTGGCACTCAGGGAGGCCCTGGGGCCCCGGTGGCGCTGGGGAACACGGGGCCTCGCAGCGGGCGGCGCTCGTTCTGGCCCGGGAACGCGGCGTCCCGCGGCAGGTGGCGCTCAGCCTGGGGCCCTCGCCCGACCCGGGAGCGCGGGGCCCCGCGGCTGGCAATGCTCAGCTCGAGGCCCCAAGGCTGGCGGCACTCGGCCAGGGCCCAGCCCCTGCCGGGGAGGTGCGGGTTCTCACAGCTGGCGGCTCTCGGCCCTGGAAAGCCGCACCCTGCGGCGGGCGGTGCTCGACCTGGCGCCGTGGCCCGGGAGCATGGGACACCACGTAAGCGGCGCTTCAGCTCTGCCCCCC
>ML677350.1:3977359-4014898 GCA_007922305.1 Dermatemys mawii
CAGCCCCTGTCCCCCCAACAACCACCCCCCTGGACCCCACTGCCTAAGCCCCCGCCCGCGCTTACCGTGGTCAGCCAGGAGTGGGGCCCCAGCAGCTGGCAGTGCTTGGCCCAGTAGCTCGGGGACCGCGGTTGGCAGCTCTCGGGAGTGCGGGGCATCGCCGCAGGTGGCACTTGGGGAGGCCCCGGGGCCCTGGCGGTGCTGGGGAACGCGGGGCCTCACAGCGGGCGGCGCTCGGCCCGGCCCGGGAACGCGGGGCCCCGTGGCTGGCAACGCTCAGCTCAAGGCCCTGAGGCTGGCAGCACTCGGCCAGGGCCCGGCCCCTGGCGGGGAGGCGCGGGGTCCCGCGGCTGGCGGCTCTCAGCCCCAGCGCCCCGGCCCAGGAAAGCGGGGCCCTGCGGCGGGCGTCGCTCGACCCGCCACTGCGGCCCGGGAGCGCAGGGCACCGCGTGGGCGGCGCTCCGGCCCCGTGGCGGACAGCACTCGGCTCTGCCCCCGGCTCGGAAGCGTGGGGCCGCGCGGCTTGCCACGCTCGCCCGGCACCCCGGGCTGGGAAGGCGGGGCCACTGGCCCTGCTCCCAGGGCCAAGCTTGCAGGCCGGGTTAAAAGGGCCAACGGGCCACATGTGGCCCACGGGCCATAGTTTGCCCACCCCTGCCTTACAGGGACTGGTCACTCTGACAGTCATCCAGTCAGGAACTGAAACAAGGGCATGTGGCTTAGAGAAAAAGTGTGTTCTTGAGGTTGAAGAAATGACCTGGTCTTTAGGAGACAGAGGTTCCATTACTGGCTCTGCTATTGACTTCCTTAAGCAAGTCACTTCACCTCTCTAGGCCTCAAGGCCCCATCTGTAAAATAGGGATAATTCTCTTTCTCCCACCTTTTGTCTGTTAGATTGGGTTCCTTGGGGCAGGGACTGTCCTTTTCTGTGTGTTTTGAAACAGCATCTAGCACAGGGGTTGGCAGCCTTTCAGAAGTGGTGTGCCGAGTCTTCATTTATTTACTCTAATTTAAGGTTTTGCGTGCCAGCAATACATTTTAACATTTTTAGAAGGTCTCTTTCTATAAGTCTATAACAGGGGTGGGCAAACTTTTTGGTCCAAGGGCCACAAAGGGTCCAAGGGCCCTGTATGGAGGGCCAGGTAGGGAAGTCCCTGCCCCCTATCTGACTCCCACCCACTTCCTGCCCGACTGCCCCCCTCAGAATACCCAATCCATCCTGCTCCTTGTCCCCTGAACAGCCCCTCCTGAAAGCCCCCCCAAAAACCACCCCGGAACCCCACCCCCTACTCAGCCCTCCCACTCCCTGTTCCCTGACTGCCCTGACCCCTATCCACCCTGCCACCTCCTGACACACCCCTGGGACTCCCCCACTCTATCCAACCCCACCGTTCTACGTCCATTACCGTCCCCCCAGAGCCTCTGCCCCATCCAACCCCCCCTGCTCCCTGTCCCCTGACTGCCCCCAGAACTCCCTGCCCTTTATCCAATCCCGCTCCCAACCCTTTACCATGCCGCTTACCCCCGCCTCCCTCCTCTCCCGGAGCCTCAGTGCGCCACACCCAGGAGTGGCCCTGGACAACACTGCAGCGGCGTGGCTCCAGCAGGGCCTGAGTTCTGCCGCTTGACTCGCCGGAGCTCGCAGCCCTGCCCCTTACGACACCACTCCCAGCGGCAGCTCAGGCCCTGCCAGAGCCACACCACTGCAGCGCTGTCCTGGGCTGCTCCTGGACACGGCACGGAGGGGCTCCGGGGGATAGGGGAACGGCGTGGTGAGGGGGCGAGGCTGCGAGCTCCAGCAGGCCTTGCGGCAGGAACTCACCACCCACCCACACCCCTCCAGCCATGCTGCTGCAGCGCTGTCCGGGGCCACTCCTGGATGCGGCGCTGAAGCTCCAGGAGAGCGGGGAAGGCGAGACAGCAGGGGAGGGGCCGGGGGTAGCCTCCTCAGCTGGAAACTTTGGGGGCCGGGCAAAATTAGCTCGTGGGCCGGATGTGGCCCATGGGCTGTAGTTTGCCCACTCCGGTCTATAATATAGAACTAAACTATTGTTGTATGTAAAGTAAATAAGTTTTTTAAAATGTGTAAGAAGCTTCATTTAAAATTAAAATGCAGAGACCCCCGGACCGTGGCCAGGACCCAGGCAGTGTGAGTGCCACTGAAAATCAGCTCGGGTACCACCTTTGGCATGTGTGCCATAAGTTACCTACCCCTGATCTAGCACGAGGGGGCTCCAATCTTGGGTGGGGGCTCCCACTGCTACCATAAATCAATCAAATAATAATAATATAATGACACATTTACAAGCAATGTCACATTTAAAATATTTGGCACAAACCATCTGCCCAGCCAGAACTATTTGCTTAAGAACTTGTGAATAAATACACTTGAGACTCTCTGTTTTGGGCAGAGAACAGAAAAAGAGGGTCAACTTTCCAAATAAATTGTTTGTTTGGAACTATTGCCCAGATCCCCATGAGCCGCATGTGAACCCCCGTTCAGGGCTGCTAGCCTCTGTGCCTCCTCTTTCGCTTGAAGCCCCTGCTGCTTCCACTCCCCCCCCCCCCCCCCCCCCCCCCCCCACCATTGCCAGAGGAGACCAGCCGAGCCGAACTTAGCCTGCCAAGCCCCCACCAGGTTTGGGGGAGAGGCAGAATGAGGGTAAGAAGAGCAGCAGCATGGGCAGACCACAGGGGAAGAGCAGGACGAGGGAGCTGGGCCTCGGGGCAGAGCGTGGGCAGGGTGATTGTTTGGAGAGGCCCAGCTTCCCCTGGCCCATGCAGATCCCTGTCATCCTTTCTCTTTCCTTTTCTCCTGCTACTCTTCAACCCGATCCCCTGTCTTCTCGGACTCCTCTGCTTCCCTGCCCCTCCCATTCTCCAGAATTCTGTTGCTTCTTGCGCTCCACATGCTGGTTTCTGCTCACCCTGAAAGACCCAGGGAGGAGAAAGGGGTGGGACCCACAGGACATTTCTATGCTATTTAGCCGCTTGAGGACTGAGCATCTGTTTTCCGGCAGTATTTGATTAACTCACTTTGTATTGTTTTTGCTGTGTGTGAACAAACAGACTGCTCTGATGGACACACTTGTAATAATTATAAACATAAATCAAAATAAATCAAATCTCTAGCTGTAGGCCACCTGTGGGCTTGGGTCAGGAAACACCCCAGGACTGAAACAGTTCAAATCAATATATATTTCTTAATTAAAAGAAGAGCCAGGAGTGAAAATTGTTCTCAGCTCAGCACTTGCCAGCCAATGCTGAGCCTGTTTTCAAGGGAAGCGTGTGGATACTGCTGGGAGCTGGAGTCAGATTCCAAAGAGCTCAGAGGAGACAAATCAAGCAGCAAATGAGACGAATAATGTCCGTCTGGAACAGTGGGTGATCATACAATCACCTTCCAAAGGGATCTAGCTCTGTTACAGATTCTGCCTCCCAACCCTCTAGCTTTACCCATGCGACAAAATAACATGCCACAGTCTTTGCAACGTCCCATTGTGATGCTGCATCCGTGAGCGATGAAACTGCAACATCATCACACATAGGCACAACATAGTGATGCTGCTTTATGATGCAAGGTCATGGCATTGTGAGGCCTGAAATTAATTGGTGACTCTGTCTTGGTGGGATGGGGAAAAAGATCTGTGACCATCAGGACCATCCCACTGATTTGAGGACTGGTAGCGACCTGTCTTTAAGGCATAGATTATTTCCAATTGTCCCATGACTTCTCTTCCAGGCTCTTTAGGAATTCAAACCTTTCTCACTCACTAGAGACTAATTTCAAGCCAGTATTTAAAGTCTCCTACTCTTATAGGGCTTGATCCCAACCCCATTAAAATCAATGGAAAGATTCCCATTGACTTCAATGGGCTTTGGATCAGGACTGCAATGGTGTTTGCTACATGTTTCAGTGAGACATTTAAAATTTCATTTATCATTTTTGAAGCCTCTCTCTCACTACCGGCCTTACCTTTGGGTCAGATTCGCAGCTGGCACAAATGAGCAGAACTTCCTCAAAGTAACTTACACCAGCAGAAAGTCTGATCTCATTTACACCAGTGCAGAGTGGATTTAAAATGCAACAAAAATCTAAATTCTCCACTCACAGTGGTGATGTTTGACCCCCCTCCCACTCGGCCCTGCTGTAAATGACTAGCCAGTGGTGACCCTAAATGCTCCAGGCCTGACAACTCTCTTCTCTAAACCATCTGTGAGTGACAGACTCAAATGCTGGGCTCAGACCAGTTTTCATGATATTTCTGGCTTCTGACTGTTCATGTCACCCACACCCAACATTGCTGGCAGCAGAGATAATTTCATAAACTTTTGGAGCCTGTAGCAGCTTCCCTGCAGGGCCTCCTTGGCTCCTGCCCCCACTGGGCTGAGAAAGTCACACAGAGACCTTTAGGTGCAGTGCCTACCTGGTGCTTTTATATACAGGGTGTGCTCTCACCACCTTTCCACCATACAAGTAGTCCCCTTTTCGCAGTCCATGGGCGGGAGAGAGGGGCCACGCTCGCGCTCGCGCTCGCGCTCTCTCTCTCTCTCTCTCTCTCTCTCTCTCTCTGCTTTCCCTCACTGCCTTTCCTCTACTGCAGCTTCCCTCTTTCCAGCTCCCTCCCTGGCTTCTGTCCCCTGGGGCTCTTATCCAGTCGCAGCCTGATTAGGCAGCAGCTGTTCAAGCTTCCCCAATGAGGGCCAGGTGGTCTACCCAGCTCCAATTCACCTCCCTTAATTGGAGCTGGAATGACAAACGGTTGGCTAAGCAGTTTTCTGCTTAGCACCCTGTCACATGCCTCCCCCCCTTTTCCAAACCACCTGGTTCAACCGTACAGGTCTCCTCCTTCCTTCATTGGGTGGGGTCTTACTGGGGAGTCCTTCCTCTTGTGGGTGACCTTATGGGGCTTCCTTGCAGGGTTCAGCCACCCCCTACCCACAGAAACCACATTGCATGGGGGGTGGGCCACCCCATAGCTCTGCTTCCACTTTCCAAATTCACCACTGACATAAGCACATGCAACGCTAGTGAATTTAGCCCATATAGAAAATGGTAGAGGCCACTGGATCTTCCAATCTGATAGTTTCTTACATATTTTGTTGGGTTTCTCTTTACACCAGGCCATGAATATCTGCTCTAGTCAGCTCTTGAATCTCAGCAGTGATGTTACCTCTGGCCATGAAGAATCTTAGGCCCAAAACCTCAAAGGAATTTAGGTGCCTAACTCCCCTTGAAATTAATGCACTTAAATACCTTTGAGGATCTGGGCCATAGTGTCTTAGCCAAGGCTTTTACTTCTGTAACTTCTAGCTTGTCACACTGTACACCCCAGGTTGTCTCAGGAGGTGAAGTATTCCCTTGAAGGGATTTATAGGCTATGAGTGTGCCATGTTATGTGGATATCTTTTGAACGCTCTCCTCACAGTGTCCTTTTCTCTCTCCCTGGGGGTGTTTTAGGGCTTGAACCAGGTCACATCCCCGGCTCACTGAACATGCCCTTCTTTAAATTCCTCACTGAAGCCGGCTTCGAGAAGAGCCCAGAGGAGATTCGGACCATGTTCCAGGAGAAGAAGGTGGACCTCTCGCAGCCACTCATTGCCACGTGCCGTAAGGGAGTGACGGCCTGCCACATTGCCCTGGCGGCGTACCTCTGTGGCAAGCCAGATGTGGCCGTCTATGATGGGTCCTGGTCAGAGTGGTTCCGCCGGGCCCCACCGGAGCACAAGGTCTCTGAGTGGAAGCGCAACAAGGCATAAAGCAGGAGAGGAGTTTGTCAATTGTCTTCATTCATGGGAGCTGGAAACAAGGGGAAGGAACATAATACATTCTCTCTCTGTTATAGGTAGTCCAGTTTTGTAAGAACAATTACTAGGTTTTTAGTCTATCTTTCTTTTTTAATGATGCCACTGAATAAAATCTCTGCCTTCTGATTACGTGTCTGTGTGTGTCTCTAATTCTCCCCAGTGATTGTGAGACCTCATCACACTGTGATGTTACAATGTGCGGCTGAAGGAAGAACAGCCACGTTACCTGGGGGAAAGTTACGCACTCCCACGAGAGGTTCTGAGAAATCCCAACTGGATTGGGAACTACTAAAGCCAAGTTACCACCCCCAAAGTGGGGTGCACAGTCTTGTGGTGAAAGCCCAGGGCTAGACATCAAACATGGTGGGTTCTAGTCCTGACTTTGCCATGGACTCACTGTGTGACCTTGGGCAAATCATTTAACCTCTCTTTCCTACTCTGCAAAGGGGGGGGTAATGACACCTTGTTCCTGGGGAGTGTATGAGGCACAGGTAACACCATCTGGAGATGCTTGGGTGGAAGATGCAATAGAAATGCTAAGCCCTATTAATTGTTATTATTTTATTATGAAAGCCACCAAGGAACCCCACGCATGTGCTGAAAATTGTTGGGCCTGTGCTCTTTCTGAGACATGAGCTTTTCCCCCCAAAGACAAGACCTAACTGTGCCTTGTTTATTTTAGTTCCCATAGTAACTACAGCTCATAAATGGGGAGGGTTGTTCCCTAGCAACCATCCCTGATGCTTACTCTTAGTTCCACCTCTTTGCCTGCACTTCTGGACTTCAGCGGGACCTGCCTGGTTAGAAGAATTACTTTGTCATCTCAGCTGAGACCATGGAACAGGTGAGAGAGACATTTATAAGAAAGGCTTCACCTTGAGCTTCATCCTGGAAGCTTAGCCCCCTCTCGCCCCTCCCTCTTCAGACACAGAGAAACTCAGACCGACACACAAAGAAAGAAAGGATGAGCCAATCAAAGACGCCATTTCATATGTACTGCCACATTGCTCTTCAGGCCTGAGGCAGCACACTGCTCGCACTATCGTTTTGCTGCCAGTCCAGGCACATGTGGCAGGCATGTGGGGCTCTTCTTGGCCATCTCTGGCAGCTGCTACTGAGCCCCATTTGGCAGGAGATACCAGGCCACTTCTGGCAGGTGTATAGTTCATCTATAATAATAATAGTGCTTCTCCCAGCCAGAGACCTTGTAAGAATGGCACAGCAATACCTTCAGCAGACTGAGAAGGTTAGTCTCTAACTCTGTTGGGACAAGTCCCTTATTTCTCCTTGGTCAGTGGGAGTCAGAATGGCAGGAAAGTATTGAACACGGTGAAGATACCAGAGGAACTATGCTATTACTTTACTGGGTGTCTTCAGAAAAAGGCAGAGAAAGAAGTTGGGTGATTTTAGAGCTCTTTGGTCAGGAATTGTGTTTTACAACATGTGCACGTACAGTGCCTAACACAGTGGGCTCAATGTAGGAGACTCTGGATGAAATTCTGTGGCTTGTGGAGGTCAGGATCGAACAGTCCCTTGTGGCCTTAAGATGTTTAAATGGGGCCTCACATTCAGTCAGAGCCTGTAGGCAGCCCTGTAAAAAAATACTAATTAGTAATAATAATAATTATATGTTATTAGTTCAAATTCCAGAAAAGAGGATCTGCATGTGAACTTTAGAGTCACTCAGGTTGCCAGAAGCTGGAGCAATCAGAGTTATTAAGGAATATGCTTTGTGGTACAAGGAAAGCAATGGAAGCAGTACCCCAAACCTTCTGAGTCAAAAGGTGACCCACGAATGAGAGATGTATGGGTCTGGGAAACAAGCCACCCTCTTTCCATGGACATAACAATAATGGTGGTAACTTGATTCAGCTCTAGGTGGGAGGCAGGAGTTAACCTAGGAGCTAAGTGGGGGAGATCCATTTAGTAACAGTCCTGCAATCTGACAAAAAATACAATTAAAATGCTCTTAAAAGGGACTGAAAATAATACAGAAAAAAATAATGTAATTCTGTCCCATGAAACAATCATGTGTCCTCCCTCAAGGCCTGATCTTACGGCCAGAAAGTCAGTTGGAGCCTGTCCATGGACTGTTGGAACAAGGCCTTGGGAGCCCTGCATTCAGGTTTGGCCGTCCAACGGATAAGATGAATAGGGGGCCGAGAAGAGCAAGGATGAAGGTTAGAGGTGTAGGTGGGATTTGCATGACAGCTCCCTCCCACAGAATGCAGTCAGTCTGGGGAGCCTGCTGCCATTGAAGGGCACAGAGTAAAATACAGTACCTGCTTTTTAAACAAAAAACCAAAAGGGCTAGCTCAGTTGTTGACAAATAGCGTTTGCAGTTATCGTGGCTTGGGTGAGGATAGTCAAAGCAAAGCATAAAATGATCACTGCACAGATCAGTGCTATGCACAGCCCCTCCCCACCTTTGTCTGCTTAGACCTTAAAACCTTTGGGGGCCGGGATAGTCTCTCGCTGTGTTTGTACAGCGCCTGGCACAATGAGGTCCTGATCTTGACTGAACCCTCTAGGTGCCACTGGAATATACATAATAAATAATCATGTTTTTAATGCCCTCTGCCCATGGCAAAGGGCATTCTACAGACATTGATTCTACAACATTACAGGTTGTAGCCCTTTGGTCCAGTCCTGTAGAACGCTGTAGTGTTTTTTTAATGAGAGGATTATGGACTTAGTGGACCAATCAGCTGCTGTGGTAATTTCTAGATTGAGCTGGTGCAGCAAATTCTATGTTAAATTTGTGTGGCACCCTCCTCTATTTGGTTGGGCCTTGTGGTGACCAGATGTCCCGATTTTATAGGGACAGACCCGATATTTGGGGCTTTTTCTTATATAGGTGTCTATTACCCCTCATCCCCTGTCCTGGTTTTTTACACTTGCTATCTGATCACCATGTCTTACTTCTCACAAACAACCAGCCTAACCCAAATTCTGGCTCCTGCTCTATGCCTAACTAACACAGCCTTTGTTGCTCTTTCAAGGAGGTACCTATGACTTCGGCCTCACATACACCTGCTGCAGCGAAACATGAGTCTGTGCTAGCAGACAGCCCATCAGGTAAGAGACAGAGTGGAACAGCTGCTTTGTTCACTAGCCCCCACTTTGTACTCAGACTTCTGATGTAGCTCCCACATTCCTGGGGGTTTTCCTCCACCCTTTGCACCCACCTGGGTTCCTGTGGGATTGCTTGTTTGCATGAACACATACTGACTGCATATGCATGTGTATGAGAGGATGATACCCATGAGTTTGTGAATGGATTAGCTACGTGCACCTGTGGGAATGAGTTCTCATGGGCATGCCTGCCCTGCTTGGGGGGGGTGTGGGTATGCAAGAGGGCATTCAGGTGGGTGCTTGCCGATAAAAGGCAACAGATGTGCGTGTGTGACAGGATGTATGCCTGCTGACATGTGAGAAGGTTCAAACCTGGATTCAAGTGTACAGGCTGACTAGCTACATGTGTGTGTGTTTACGTGCGCTTCTGGATACGTGACCACATATATGTGCCACAGGCACACTCGAGCTCCTCGCACTGGCACCACCCAGCTCAATGGGAGTAGATTACGTACACTGTACATTTTTGTGTAACCATGATGCTGTGCAGTGCAAGATCATTTATTTCCACCTTCAGCTGTCAAAATGATGGCAAATTCATTGACCTTTCTCTTCTATATTTAAGCAGAACCTGGAGATGGCAACAAGGAGCGCATCCTGGCTGGGGCACGGGCCAGCGGCAAGAGAACCTCCTTGAAAAGTTCCAGTAGAACCTCGTGGAAGACCTCCAAGAGCCCTACAGATAGCAGAGCACCCATGAGTTCTCCTCCAGCCAAATCCCAGGCATCCCCCTCTGCACAACATCTCCACAACAGAAGCTATAGCAAACAGAGTCTCCGGTCCAAAACGCCTTCTGCACAGCGTCATCTCACCGGAGAAGAAGCCCGGGATGTCTCACATGCCAAGGAACCAACAGTGGAACAACATCAAAGAGGGAGGACAGGAAGTCTCCTAAATCTTGCAAAGTCTACCCAGAAGGAGGCAGAAAGTGCCCACGCCTATTCAGATGGCAAAGAACCAGTAGTAGGGCAACATCGACCGCTGGGGCCCAGGGTGCCTGGATCTCCCCGAAAGACCACCAAGACCAGCCGCAAGGAGGCGAGGGAATTCCAGAATGGCTTAAGTGCAAAGGAATCCTTAGCATCAATAGGGCAAGATGTGAAAGCAGAGGGGAAGCTCTTCCAGAAGAAAAGCAGCATAATCCCAATTAACATCAAACACAAGTTTGGGAGCAGCATCGTGGATGAGCTCGTCACCGAGGAGCAGGTTGTGGACGAAGTGGTGACACTGACACATGAGGAGGGGAAAGGATACTTTTTGCGGGGGAGGGTTCAGAGGTCTGAGTGATTGGAAGTACAACACCTGGAAGAGGGTGTTTTAGGGGAGGCATTTGGGCTTTGCAACTGTGGGGCAGATCCAGTGACAACTTCCATACCCAGAGGCACCAGATCTTCAACAACTTCTTGTGTTCTCTCTCTCTCTCCCCCCAACCCGAACTATCTCATCATTCTCTTTCCCTCTCCCTCCTTGCACTCATGATGAAGAAGCAGAGGGTGAAGGCCATTAGAGACAGCCATAGCATAAGAGAGCGTGAGGCTGAGGGGGAAGGGGCATCACAGCACCCACCGCTAGGCCAAATTCAGACTTGTTATAAGAAGATGACACTCCATTGATTTCAGCTAAACTGCATCCATTTATACTAGGTCTGAATTAGTCCATGTAGTTAGGGTGCATTCAGAGATCAGGGGTACACGCTGGTGAGAGAGGTGCACTCAAGGACAGAGCTTGCCCCTGGGGAGTAGTCTACATCTAGGGCCTCTAGGGAGTCGGGCACACTTGTAGTTTGTGGGTCAAGATTGACTCCGTGATGTTCGTGCTTGCCAGGCGCGCCGTGCTCTGTGTGAGGCTGGACTGATCGAGGGGCAGAAACGACTCAGCAACCGGACCCCTAAGACACCAGAGAATCCCATGGCCACCACACCCTTTGCAGATTATTATGAACTGGGTTACAACCTGAGGTCAAACATCTTCCAAGGTGAGGGGCCCTCCATTTCTACCCCCAGATGTCCCTAAACTATTTGCATTGCCCCTGGGCTCCTGCATTGGTCTTTGTGTCTCTTTAACTATACCTCTCCCTCCCACTTCTCCTCCGCCTCCTCTCATTGAGAGCACTCCCATGGCAGGATACAGGGAAGAAGGAGGGATGGCTATGGGTCCCCTTTCTACCCATTCCCCCGCTTTCCTTATCTTCCCCTATTCCTTCTTTCCAACCAGCAGCAGCAAAGCACGAGGGTCCAGCAGGACCACCCATCTCACCACAGTTGAGAGCTGCCTGGGTGGTAGCTTTTGTAATCAAATGTCCCAAGTTAATAGCTCCAGTTCAAATCACACACTTGTCTCTCTTTGGGGCCTTCTCAGACACGCTGTTCTGAAGCCTCTCCTCCAAGTCTCGGTGCCTCCAGAGTCCTCACTGATCCTTCTAGCTGATCAAATATGACTGTAGAGCGATATACCACTCTCATCAGCATGATATCGGAGTGCCTTTTGTGCATGCACCCAATGCCTCACAAGCCCACACTAGCTGGATTATGATTATTACGTAGTGTGCCCAGTGGTAGCATGTAGGAACCGCAGTCAAGAATTGGGACCATTGTGTTGCCAAGTCAAATGAAGACAGCCGCTTCCTCAGGAAGCTCACACTTGGCATCAACCAGTGGCTGACAGCCAAGAGCAGGTCTGGGTGGCTTGGGAGGAGGTGATCATGAAACCGAGAAGAGCTGAGCAAGGCTAGAAGGGACTAAGAGAAGTCACAGCTCACTATTGCCTAGCCAGGGCCGGATGGGAGTGATCTGGAGGGCCATGGCCAAGATAGGTTTGAAGGAGGGATGAAAGAGGGTCGGATGATGGCTTTGTGAGTTACATGCAGGTATTGGGAGCAGTAGGGGGAGACTGCACATAAGTGCTTGAGGGAAAAGTAGACCTTGGGACATGAATAAAAACGATGCTCCACTGTGGGCCTGCTCTACCAAAGAGCAGGAAGTACCAGCAAACAATGTGCAAGAATGCACAGGACAGAGTCCAAGTGGTCACAGAACCATACCACAGACCACATCAGAAAACATGGCTGAGCCAAATCCAAATGAAAGTGCTACTGTCAGCTGTGTAGCCCTTGACTCGCTCCCTTTTGGCTGCAGGTGCACGTCACTGGTGCCAGCAACAGAGTGGCTCATGGTAACAAATTCCTGCATGTTCGGTTTCTTGCAGGTGGCCCAATAGAGAGTAAGAGCCTGATGAAGGATTCCTATACCCCAGATGTGATTCAAAGGGCAGTCAGAGACCCCAAGCACTGGCATGGAAGGAAAACCGACGAGCTAGGTAAGGCTTCTGTCATGAGCAAGCAACTGCTGCACTTCAGAGGCAGGCACGCATTAAGAAGGCGCTGATGGGTTAGAGATGGGCATTATAACAGGAGAAGAGCCACTGGGTGGAGCACTGCCACAGACTGGTTCTTACCCACAGGGAGAGCGGTATCATTAGAACGAAGCAGCAATTGGACTGTGGTTTGTCTTCTTTATAGGGCGATGGCACCAGAAAAATGCCCTAAACCTTAACCTGCAAAAAGCTCTGGAGCAGAAATACGGGGAGAAGACCAAAGGTAAATCCTAGAAGGCAAAAGACAGAGAAGCGAAGCACTTGCCAAGGGGGACCCTGCTCTCCCTGATGCTAGAATAAACCTCTGTGCAGCCCCCATTGATGTGCTTGCTGAGCATCAGCAATATGAGTGGCAGGAAGAGAACTGGGCAATCAGCTGGCAGGAACACAACGGCAAAGCCTCTTAGCCCAGGAAAAGGGAGAGAGAGTCTTTGGGGGCAGCAGTGTGAAAGAGGGCTGAATGGCCATGGAATCAGTTCTCATGGAATCCCTGCAGGGTGAGACTGAGGGTGCGGGGCACTGGGGTAAGCAGTGTGTGGGTGGAGAGAGGAAGCCCAGAACCGAAGGAACAAGGAGACTGACTATCCAGCAGACTGGGGCCTGTGTTTAGGAAACAGCAGGGCTGGAATGGGTGTGTGCGTGCATGTGTGTGGAGGGAGGATGCCCGTGACTGAATAACCACGGACGGCACTTTGATGGCTGCCAGTCCCTTTTCTGTCTTTCCCCTGGATTCTGTATCCAATTCTCCTGCACAGCAGGAAGCACAGTGTGGGCTCCGTGAGATATACAAACCAGGCAGAAAGCCATCAGTCTGTGGGCACTTTCTGTGGGAACACTCTCACAGGTGTTTCTAAGGGGCCAGTCACTCTCAGTACAGCATCAAGGTGCAACTCTTGTCCCTGTCGGGGGCCGAGACTGTGAGGCAGGAGGCAATTTCCCTCCCTCTCATAATTCTGGTTCTGTTGCTTTAAGGCGGCTAGACTGAGACTTGCTTGGAGAGCTCCTGCATTGCCAGTGACCTACAGTGACTGTGGGGAAACCTGCCAATACTCACCTCCGCACTGGAGGCAGCAGGTCACCCAGCCAAACCCAAGTGCTCCAAAACCCAAACCATTGCCAAAAAGCCCATCCCCGCCAAAGGGAGCCAGAAGGCTGCAGAGGAACCCCCTGGGAGCCACTGGAATTCGCTATGCTGCTGGGTAACCCCACAGTGAGGAGGATCGTTTTGGGGGCTTTTATGACAAGCGGTTCCTCTTGTCTAAGCCCCATCTCCCACCATCCCCATAACAACGTCTCTCTGGGGACAGGAAGGTGCCAGCATTCCATGGTGCTCTGATGTCCAGGTCCACCCACAGATAGTAAATCCAAATAGGAATGAATCCCTCAGACGGGAGGAGAAGAACCGCGGCAGGAAAGGGGGTGTCATGCAGTAACACTGTCCACTGGCTGGGGGTGCAGTGCTGGTTTAGGATCTGCTCACGGCTGACCCGGCTCCTCAGAGAGCTCAGGGATATCTAGTGCTTATTCCTTTCTGGTGACTCTACACAGAGCACCTACTTGCCACAAACTTTGCAAGGGTACAGAGGCCCTCTCTTTCCCCAGCTGCCCCAGCCATAGATGCTAGAACTAGGGGTGCTGCCACACCCCTTGGTTTGAAGTGGTTTCCGTCAGACAGAGGGTTTACAGTTGGGTTCAGTGGCTCTGAGCACCTCCCACTGTGCAAATTGTTCCAGCACCCCTGGGCCCTGCAGCACCTCCAGGCAGTGTTTTCCCCAGAAATTGAAATTAGGGGGGGTGTTCGAATTTTCAGGGGGGTATAGCGGCGCGACAACTCACCTCTGCGGCGCCTCCTGTTGGTTGTCTGGGAATTAGCTCTTTCCAGCTCAGAGCGCCCTCTGCAGGCTGGTGTCTCACTGTCCGCTGCCCCCCGTGCCTCTCCCGGACCCCAGTGCCCTTGTATCTGGGATGCTACCTGCTGGCAATACCCCCCCACAGTCTCTGCCTCTGGGTCTCCCCTCCCTGGGGAACCCCCAACTCTCTATCCCCACCTTGCCTCAGTTTGGGCTACTGCCAGTCAGCATCAAGCCCCCGCTCCCTGAGGCAGACTGCAGTGTAAAAGCCACTCATCATAGGCAAGGGGGTTTGGGCCAGCTGCCTTTGCCTAACCCCCCAGTATCTTTTTAGGCCTTGTATCAGGCCTGCAGCCTGGGAGGTCACCAGGCCTGAACTCCCCAGCTCAGCCTGTCCCTTCCCCAGCATTGCTCCACCCTCAGTACCCTGTCACCCAGCCAGCCAGGCCCTGCCCTTTCCCAGGCTGGAGAGACACTGCCTGCCCCTAGCTCACAGCCATCTAATAAGGGTCAGCTGGGCCAGCCACACCCCCCCACTGCTTTCTCAAGCTGCAGCCCTCTGCTAGGCTGCTTTTAACCCCTTCCGGGCCAGAGTGGGGTGATCACCCTGCTAAACAGGGGTATCAGGGCTTATGAGGGGTGAGACTGTGAGGGTGAAGGTGGGCTGTATGGCACCATAATAAAAGCTGAAACATGTTTCATGACCATTTTATTAGATTTAACTAATAAGATTTAACTAAATGCAAAGTAATGCACATTGGAAAACGTAATCTCAACTATACATACAAAATGATGGGGTCTAAATTAGCTGTTAACACTCAAGAAAGATGTTGGAGTCATTGTGGATGGTTCTTTGAAAATATCCATTCAAAGTGCAGCAGCTGTCAACAAAGCAAACAGAATGTTGAGAATCATTAAGAAAGGGATAGATAATAAAACAGAAAAAATCATATTGCCTCTATATAAATCCATGGTACGTGCACACCTTGAATACTATGTGCAGATCTGGTCACTCCATCCCAAAAAAGATACACTGGAATTAGACAAGGTACAGAAATGGGCAACTAAAATGAGTAGGGGTGTAAAACAGGAGGAGAGATTAAAATGATTGCGAATTTTCACCTTAGAAAAGAGACAACTAAGGGGGATTATGATAGAGGTCTATAAAATCTTAACTGGTGTGAAGATAGTGAATAAGGAAAAGTTATTTAATCCTTCACATAACACAAGAGCTAGGACTCACCCAACAAAATTAATAGGCAGCAGGTTTTAAAAAAACAAAGGGAAGTAATTCTTCACACCACATAAAGTCAACCCATGGAAATCTTTGCCAGGGGATGCTGTGAAGACCAAAACTATAACAGGATTAAAAAAAGAACTAGATAAATTCCTGGAGGATAGGTCCATCAGTGGCTATTAGCCAGGACGGGGAGGAACGCAACACCGTGCTCTGAGTGTCCCTAGCCTGTTTGTCAGAAGCTGGGAATGGGCAACAGGGAATGGATCACTTGATGATTACCTGTTCTGTTCATTCCCTCTGGGGCACCTGGCCTTGACCACTGTCAGAAGGCAGGATACCCAGCTATATGAACATTGGTCTGACCCAGTATGACCATTCTTATGTAAAAATTAATTATAATAATGTTTTGTACAAAGCTCACCAACATAATGACCTCTCAAGATAGCAATGATGTGAGATAATAACGTTGGCAAATAATGCATTTTAAAAATCTTGGCCTATTAGGAAACACATTTATATAAGTTTCCATTCCCAGTCACAAATCTACAGAAGCATTCTGGAGCAAAGCCACTAAAATATAGTTCAAAAACAAATGTTTATTTAATGTGTCCTGCAGCCCCTCACTTTTCCCTCCATCTCACCCCACTCACCAGTGTTTTCCTCAGAGTTCAGAGGTGCTTTCTTGTGAGTTCACCTCCCAGGTGGGGGGCAGGAAGGCACCTTGCTTGTTCTTCCAGCTGCTCACTGTTCGCTCTAGCCACTGTTGTTTGTTGTGCCACCGTTCACTCCTTTGCTCTGTTGCCAATGGCCCTGTGCCGCCCGTCACCTTATGCTGCCACTTGCCACTGTGATCTCTTTGAGTTGGTCCCTTGAGGTTCCACCGAGCTTTCAGTGATTTCAACTGAGCTCTCAGTGGGGTAGGAAAAGTGTCTCCACAGGAGGACTAAGTACTGGCCTACACTACGTGTTTATGTGAAGCCTGGTCCTTATGTGACTTGGTTATCTGTGATTTCAGCTGTAGTGGTCACTTAACAAACCAAAAGACTCTTTATGAATCTTAATCAGTTCTGTCTTTAAACAGTGGAGAAGGGCAGGTCAGATAGTACTTGTGACTCAGACAGACCATCAGAGCAAAACACATGTCCCCACCCTCTCTTTTGATGCCTTCAATTAGCACAGGTTAAGTATAGTTGTACTGCCCTTTATTCATACAATAAGAACAACAACATTTCATTCCCTCCCACCCCATTCAAGTGATTTGCAACTCAGCCCCAGCCAAAATCTATCACTTGCAACATAGCTCTGTTTTCGGAATACATAGGTAGATTAGGTGTGAATGTAAATACAATCTGGTCCTGAAGCCTTTCCCCCAGTCCCCAGTTCATCACTAGCTGTCAGGGAGCACTCATTTTGACTTTGCTTACAATGTATATGGAAGCTAGTCTATGTTCATATGTTTTAAATTTATTATACTTCTTCATATACACATATTTTATCCTATACTGTATATGCTTTTAAAGTGTGTATTAATGTTTCAATTTCAATTCAAATTTCCAAAATTGGCATGTAACTAGTTCACGAAACTCGGGGGGGGGGGAGGGGAATTCAGGGGGTGTGTTGGGGAAATCCTTGCCTCCAGGCTTGGAACTGCTGATTATTTTGCCAGCAGATGTGAACTGATTCTGGGCACAAATTAGGGCTGCTTCCCCACTATCTGTCAGTGGGATTATGTCAGAGCATGCTGATGGCAGAGGAATACCAGGGGTTTGCAAACAGAAGAAATTAAAATATAACTAGTGGTAACTGTGGGAGGATTATCTCTTGTCCTCAAGTAACCATTACAGGTTCTGCTGTTTCAAGGAACAGGGTGTGGTGGAGAAATAATTGCTCACTGACTGAAAAGGGGCAGGGCCAAAATGCAGGTCACAGATATCTCCTACTGGGCTTCCTTCTGCTTCAGCATGGAGTGGCACAGGACTCAGCATGCAGCGCGCCATCTCCAGCCTAGCAGCAAAGCACCCTAGGACATCACCACTCTTGTACTGCATGCCTGGGCTAATACAGAAGGAGGCTACGTGTGCCAATGAAGTGCAGCCCTCAAGGCACCCAGCAAGTTAGTGGTGGAGCCCACGCTGCTGCTGCTTCAGCCTTCTGACTGTAAAACCTCAGCGCCTGATCGTGCCACTCGTGAGCCTCAGAACACACATTGGGTCCAGCGCCACACACCATGAGCAAGGGTGGTCAAAACAGAATCTCAGATAAGCATCTGCTCTGATCAGAAGGGAGTCTGCTGTCTGCAAATAGAGGCAGTGCATTTCTGTTTGCTCGAGGCCATGAGATATGGATAAGAAACCAATTTCTCCAGTGCAGCCTACAGGAGATTACCCATCCCTGAGAGCCGGGTAGTGAGTCAGTGAGAATTGCTGATAATTATTTTATTCATATAAATAAGAAAAGGGTCCAAATGATTAGTTTTGCACACCACTGACCTATGTAACTGCTTGCTTATATTACTACCTGTATCGGCCGTATCCTCCCTCCTGCCTCTAATTAGTCTCACACATGTAGAGCCTTGCCTTAAATTACACTTTAAGCACTTCAGAGCTGGGACGGTGTCACCCTATGCATGTGAAGAGTGCCTAGGCCAACAGGGCTCCCACAGGCCTACAGAGATTATCTGGGATACAGAAAACAGGGCAGCTAGGGGGCGCAGCGCTTTGAGACACATCCAAGCATCTAGGTGCAGGGGCAGAGCTAACCACACATAACAAAACCACAGCACAGACGGGCCCACGTGGCCTTTTCTAGTCATGAACGGCTCAGGGATGGATTAACAAGGTGTGCAACAAGTCAGGAATGAGTTGGGCTGGGAATGCGTGGATGGCATCTAGCTCCGCTCTGGTCAGCCTGAGGCAGTGCTGTCAGCCCCTAGCTTTCAAGAGCAATGAATTCACTATTCATGTATCTTAAAGTTTAAAAACAAATGAGTTTATCAGAATTTAAATGATCCAAAAGAAGAATTGCACTGAACAATGCAGGCCTGGCAGCATCCAATTAACATAGCAGGAAAAACAGAAATACACTCCCTTTCCTCCCTGAAGTGCATCGAGACTCACTGCAGTGGCACCCCCTGCTGGTCATCTGGGAATTAGCTCTTTTCCAGCATATGGAGCGTTCCCTCTACAGGCTAGTGCAGGGCTTCTCAAACTGGGGGTCGCGACCCCCCTGGGGGTCGCCGAGCGCTTCCAAGGGGGTCACGAGCTCCTGCCGCCACTTAAAAGCTGCCGAATGAATTACTTCCACATTCGGTGGCTTTTCGGCAGACATGCCGAGCTATTTCGGGAGCGCTCGGCATGTCCGCCTAAAATAGCCGCCGAATTCGGAAGTAATTTATTCGGCGGCTTTTCAGCGACATACAAGGGTCCGCCGCAGCAGCCAAGGAAGGAAAAATGGGTCGCGGTTCTCAAAAGTTTGAGAACCACTGGGCTAGTGTCTCGCCCGCCACTAGGGTGACCAGACAGCAAATGTGAAAAACTGGGACGGAGTAATAGGAGCTTTTATAAGAAAAAGACCCAAAAATCAGGTCTGTCCCTATAAAATTGGGACATCTGGTCACCCTACCTGCTGCTGGCCCTATGTCCCTCCTGGACCCTGGTGCCCTTTACCTCAGGGTTCTGCCCCAGTAGTGCCCCCACTCTCCGAGGCCTCCCCCGGGGAACCCCCAACCCTCTAAGCCCACCTTGCCTCAGTGGCTACTGTCAGTTGTCATCTAGCCTCCGCTCACTGTGGCAAACTGCAGTCTGTAATGGCCACTCATCATTGGCAAGGGGTTAGGACCAGCTACCTCTGCCTAACCCCGGGCTGCACCTCTGTAGCCCCAGTACCTTTGTAGGCCTTCACCAAGGCCTGAAGCCTGGGATTTTACCAGGCTGGAGCTCTCCAGTTCCTCTTTGCCCTTCCCCAGCACTGCTCCACTTCAGGTACCTTGCTCCCAGGCAGCTAGCCCTTCCCACTCTAGGGCTAGAGTGAGACTCCTCTGTAGCTCCTGGCCTTCAGCCCTCTTATCAGACCAAGTGTGGCCTGATTAAGCCAGCCACACCCAGGGCCAACTACCTCACCAGCCTCCCTCAGATGCTCTTAATCCCTTTTACTTTGGAGTGGGGAAGCCACCCCACCACACTCCCCTCATCAGCCATGTCACACAAATACACCAAAGTCAGTCTCAAACATCCCACCTGGTAGGTGACACATCCAACTCGGTAACAGAGCTGACCCATGGATTGAGAGATGATTTTGCTAGGTCTGATCACTGGGTGGCAGCTCTGAGCCAATGTTTTTCCCTTGCAGAAAGGAACGGGAAAGAACTGAGTTCTCCCTGGCCCCGTTAACACTCACCAAAGCAGCTAGCTAGCTGCTACCATCTTCTACAAACAGCCAGTCTACTGGGAATCCAGCATGTCCTAGTATTTGAGCAATTAGAGATAAAAGAAATCCATTAGACCATAGTTGTCCACTTGCACAATCTTTCCCCTGCTCCAACCCCTGTTTTCCCTGGCTTTGTCCAGTCTGGTTTCATGTGTCCTGGTGATGGGGCTTTCACCACCTCCTTAGAGACATTATTCTGCAGGACAGAGTCACAGATAGGAAAGGTTTCTTCAGTTGCAGCCAAGTTTCCCCATTGCTGTTTCACCCCTTTACTCCAACTCGCCTTATTCCATCCTTAACAATTCCAGTCCCTCCTTGGTATCTATATCCTTCCAACACTAATTCTTCTGGATGGGTATTGTCTCTCTAAATAAACTAGATCTCTTTTCAGAATGCGAGGCATTACATTCTAGGTGCTTGCACCAGAATCTTACATATGATGTGACATCTGGTCATTCATGCCGTGAAGTTTGCGTTGAACTCAACATGACATTGCAAAAGAAGCATAGCAAGGCTAACGTGATGATAGCAGGAGGATTAGGGCTGTGTATAAGGAGTAGCTCTCTCCAGTGGGGACGGGTTTCCTGGTTTCTCTAGCCAAGTACACTGATACAGTTGAGGAGGACATGGTGCTGATTGACATCTGCCACCCACTTGGGAAGAAGGAGGGCTGGGAAGAAGAATTGCTTTTTGTGTTTTTCCTGCCTAGGTTTGGGAGGGGAAACAGTGATGATAAGAAGACGCAACATGCTTTGAATTGGCGATTTTTCATCCCTTCACCTGCTCTCTTGCCCTCACTAGTCCTCTCAGTGCCCTAGCACAGTTCCTTGGCCCTGACAGCTGTTTCCTGTCCTGCCCACGGAGGCAACACAAAGTAATCGTCACACTTTAGGGTTTTGAAGAGCTGAATGGCTTGCATGTGAAGTGCAGGCTCTTGCTTGCCACTGACAAATCCTCCATCACAGGGCGGCTTTCCAAATGCCTGGCTGGCTTCTGATGTCTGATCAGCCAAGGGGCCTTTCTCACCCACAGGGGTCTTCTCACCAGGTTTGAGGCTGGGAAAGAAGCAGTATTCCCCCACCTGGCGTAGAAAAACTGGTCCAGTGCCATCAGGGTTAAACATGACCACATTGCCCTCTTGCCCAGGCTCTGCTTTAGCAAAATCAACCCCCTCCGATAGGATAGTTGGGGAAAAACTGATGGGTTCTGGGGTGCCACAGAGAGCCGTGGGGAGCGTAACATAGCTCCCAAATCCAGAGAGAGAGGCTGATGCTGGAGACAGAACTGGGACTGCAACATCAGGTTTCTCAGGGCCCAACTCGGAGCTAGGGGTGCCCTCCGTGGCATGAGGCAGTTGTGGGTTGAATGACAACGGGCCAGAAACCATGAGCATCCCCTCCGGTGGGGCCTCTGCAGGGGACAGATGGGCAGAGTCTCTTGCTGCCATCACTGATAGACCTTCCGTGGTGATGTATTCCAATGGCAATTTCTGACCCGAGTTGTTTAACATGCCCACAATCAGTGACCTTTGACCTTTGGTGTCCCCTTGCACCATTTCCCCACCTGCAGGCTGGTCTTGTGGCACTTCTTGCTCTCCAGCAAGTGGCTGCTTCAACTGTTTCTGAGCAGGAAGTGAGATGGGGTGGAGATGAGCTGCTCCTCGCTCCTCCCCGACCAGCAAGGTCTGGGAGGAGAGCCCCTGGGGTAGGAAAATATACTCCAGGGACGCTGGCCTCCCTCTGGTTCCCAGTGGGGCAGATACCTGGTCCTGATGAACATCAGGCAGGGAATACCCGTGGGGGAGGTGCAGGTAGGGACCATTAAAGTCAAAGCAGGACATGGGTGCCTGAGAAGTAGTGACCGTAGCACGGCTCCTCCAGGGGAGCGTGGCTGGTGACAAGGACTGACTGCGGCCCTGACTCGAATGGCAGCCAGCTGGGGCTGCAGGATGTGGAGCTGGAGTTGTCATTTCAAGAGTGTGATATGGGTTCTCTGGGTCCAGTGCACCAAGGAAGCACCCCATCCTCTCGGCCATGTCTGCAGGGAGCTCTGCTGAAGTCATCTTTTTCTGTCTGCAAGGAACAAAGAAGAGGAATCAGAGAAGTCACCCTGCAGAGAACATCACATACAGACAAGGAGCGGAGCTGAGGGCCCCTTGGGAGAAAGGTCTCCTGGGGTTAGAAGAAATCTTTCCCCGGGGGCAGATTATTGCATAATTGCCTATGGCAGAGTTTCTTGCTCCTTCCTCTGAATCAGCTTGCCCCGGCATCTGTTCCTGGCAGGATACAGGACTAGATGGACCATTGGCTGGAGCCAGTCTGGCAGTTTCTGTGTTTCTGGATCTAGGGGGCCCAAGCAGCACATTACCCGTCAGAGACTGTGATCACAACCACCCACATAACACAAAGGTGGCATGGGAGCTGATTTTCAGTAGCACTCACAATGCCCGGGTCCTGGCCACCAGTCCGGGGGGCTCTGCATTTTAACTTAATTTTAAAAGAAGCTTCTTAAATGTTTTAAAACCCTTATTTGGTTTTTACAACAATAGTTTAGTTCTATATTATAGACTTATAGAAAGAGACCTAAAAACGTTCAAATGTATGACTGGCACGTGAAACCTTAAATTAGAGTGAATAAATGAAGACTCGGCACATAACTTCTGAAAGGTTGCTGACCCCATATTGCACCAAACCTTTGCCTGGCACTTGGCAGAGTTTATAAAAAGACATGGCCCCTGCCCCAAGGAGTTTACAGCCACTGAGATAGAAGCTAGAGAAAGGGAGGGGGCAGGCAAGGCGAGATGGGGGTTCAAACAAATACAAATAATGGCCTGTGCTTTCCAAAAGTGACCAGTGATGGCTGAGAACCCACCCTTGGGCGACAGGTGTCAAAGGCCAGGGGAGACTCTAAGCCTCCCCTAACCCAGGCCATGGCCTCATCCACGCTCCACCCTGAGGCTGTGCACTTGCTCCCCCAGTTCCCTGAAGCCGGCCGGGGCTCAGTTCCTTCCGGTGGCCTGGAGCTCAGGGCTTGCGCCAAGGAGAGTGAAGAGCCCCTGTCCCCAGCCTGGAGGGGGAGAGGATACCTGGCTGCAGCCCCCGAAGCCCCAGGAGAAGGGGTACAGCTGTAACTGTCTCCAAGTTGGGACTCAAGCTATTCTAACTGAATACAGCCTTCCTCAGGCTACTCTTCTTAACCCAGAATCCCTCACAGCATAGAGCATGATGGGTACCCGGCCTCAGCACAACCTCCCGACACCAGGAGCTGAGGACAGCAGTCTTGGGATTCTTATACTGGCCCCACACTTCTGCACTGGAGGAATTATCCTCTGGCCTATTGCAGCTCCTACTGGCGCTTGTATGCTGCCAGAGCCAGATCAGCCCTGAGAGTGGTGAGGGCCTCACTTCCAGGTGACAGGGAGTTGGGCCGTGTGTATGCTTCTGTGTGCTGGGGGTGCTTCTCCCACTCCATTTCCAGAGTGAGAAATCCAGGGCATTGAGGCCGGCCCATTTCCAGAAGGAGAGATCGGGGAGAAGGGCTCAGGGTTTGGGACTGGTGTTTCCAGGGAGCCGGGGAGAACAAGGGCTGCAAGTCCATCCATTGACATTTCCAGAGGGGCGTGTGCAGGATGTGCCAAGGTTTATCATTCACACCAGTTACATTTGCCACCCCTTCCTGATGGGATCCGCCACCCACAGGAACTGAGATGCCACCATCACCGAGTAACGTCTCGGACAGTATCACCGCTGAGCAGTGCACCCACACTCACCCATCCAGCACTTGGATGCAGCTGGCCAGGTCCGTCTTTTCAGAAGTGCTCTGCTGGCCAAAGTCCAGCTGGCTGCTCGGCAGCGGAATCCCGAATGGTACTTTCTGAAAAGAGACGAGAGCAGATAGCAACCCTGGCAGACAGAGGGTGATTCCCTGAGGGCAGAGGGGAGCCAGAAGACCAGTAGGGGAGATACCGCAGTGTGTGGTACCACTTTAACCCCTCTTGGGGGCAACAGTACTCCTGGGGACTGGTGGTTTAATGGGGTGGGGAATAGGTCTGGAGGCCCCCTGCTGGAGGTCTCCTGACCCTGCCCCACCACACCCCAGAAAAGAGCAGAGGAGAAGTCCTCCAGGCAGTCTGGAGCGGCTGGCGTGGAGTAACTAATCGGAGGAGCTGCTGGAGTGACCAATCAGGGGCCAGAAGGGCCATATAAAAGGAAGCAGCAGGGGCAGAGTTGTCAGTTGCTGTCTGGAGCTTGAAGAGGGAGAAGTGGGCACATGGCTGGCTGGAAGAGCAGCAGGGCCATGGCCAGCTGACTGCAGGCAGGACTGAGCCCAGAACCTAGACAGATCATGCGACAGTACCATGATGGGCCCTGCTGGTCTGGTTGAAGGCTGGGCCCAAGGAGAGCTGCCAAAAAGACACTAACCAAGGGTACCATGATGGGCCCCTTTTGGGTTGTTAAAAAAAGAAGTGCCACTGGAGGAAGCCTTGGTGCTACAGCCCCATACCAGGGCCATGAGCAAGAACTAGAGACTGTACACCCCAGAAGGGGGAACAGTGTGTGTGACTCAGACGGCAGGGTTGGGGGTGCTCATGAGAGGCAGGTGCCACCCCATTGTAAGAAATGACAAGAAAACCAGACTCATGCCATAAGAACATAAGAAAGGCCGTACTGGGTCAGACCAAAGGTCCATCTAGCCCAGTATCCTGTCTACCAACAGTGGCCAATGCCAGCTGCCCCGGAGTGAGTGAACCTAACGGGTAAAGATCAAGTGATCTCTCTCCTGCCATCTATCATCCCCCTCTGACAAACAGAGGCTAGGGACACCATTTCTTACCCAGCCTGGCTCATAGCCATTAATGGACTTAACCTCCATGAATTTATCCAGTTCTGTTTTAAACCCTGTTATAGTCCTAGCCCAACCAGAAACAGGGGTACCCATGAGAGGTGGGTGCTGTCCTGTTCAAAACTGAGTAATTGCAGTCATACAGCGGGCAGAGAGGGCATGCTCACAAGCATAAGGTAAAACACTGGCAAAAATACTGCTATCTCCTGGGTTTCTCCTATGGACCTATGGGTAGGCCCTTAAACAATGTAATGGGGTATTTACTCCACATGTGCCATGAAAGGGTAAAGGCTTGAGAGGGCAATTAACCTGCCTGTTTGAATGTGGAGGATGGGCCAGGCTAATTAGAAATAAAGCCCAGGTGGGGAAGAGATGGGTTTGTGTCCATAAACAGCTGAGTGAGGCTCGTGGGAGGAAGGAAACCCAGGGGAGAGGAGGTGGGAAGTAGCCTGAGAGAAGGCTGAGAGGGACGAGGCAGAGCAAACAGGCTACTCCAGAGGTGAGTGGGAAGCCTAACTGGAGACAGGGGCCCTGAAGAGCAGTAACCTGTCTGAGCCCTTGAGAGAGGGAGAAGCGTGTCAGCTGCTAGAAGCACAGGCCCTGGAGGCAAGCTGTGGGGATAAGCTGTAGTGAATGAGGCAGGCCTGGGAGGCCGAGGTGACCAGCTGAGCCCAACCAGGCTGAGGGGTTGGTTTGTTTCAGTTCTTTTGGACTTGGTAAAGGAATCTGTTGGCCAGAAGGGGCAGGACTCTATCAAGCTGTCTGACCTGTGGGCCGGGATACTCTTACAGCTGGAGTAGGCCAGAGGCTAGTAGGGGAAAGCTCAGTTCTCTCTTACCTGGAGGTAGCTCTGGAGCAGCTGACTCCTGCCAGGATTTGGAATCTTTTCCTCCCATTTTTTCTTCTTGCTGTAACAAGACAGAGTTTGCAGAGTCACTTCTCTTTGTGTGGGGGGAGGCTACATCTGACACACCGCCTCAGCCTGGGCCTCCTTGTCGAGCCAGGGGTCCTGAAACTCCATGGCCTAGCACTCAAGCTGCTGTCTGACATGGAGAGAGCTTTGCACTGCACCTCAGGCATCTCTCCAGCCCAACTAAACCCTAGATCAAGGATAGGCATGTCCCCGTGCAGCATTTCCCTGCACTCTCTCTATCCATGTGTCTGACGAATCTCCCACTCCCAGTGCAAACTTACCTGAGTAGACATCTATAATTGCACCAGATAAATGAGATCAGTATGATGATGAAGACCGGGACCAGCAGTGGGAGAATCATTGACGACTTGGCTGAGGCAGATAATTGAGAGAGAGGGGGGAAGAGAGAGAGAGAGAGAGATAAAGAGACAGCAACAGCTTCATTCTATATCAAACCTTATGTTCTGGATGCTCTTTAGAGATGACATTTAGGTCAGGAAAATGTAAGTTGCTTATCAAGTCACGTGTCCTAAGCAACAGGTGTATTAGACCATGGAATACTCACTGCCTTGGGATGGACTAGGTGTGACCTAATCAGGAGAGCTGGCAAAGTACCAGGCCAATGAATCAGTGAACAAGTTTTCTAAACCCAACTCTTGATTTGTGTCACGGGGGGTGGGGGAGTCCCGTTCCCACACCCCCCACTTCTTGGGATTCACAGTGATTCTTAGCCAGCCAGTAGATCAGAAGGTTTATTTGAGATGCCAGGCACACAATCCCACTTAGAGCTGTCAGTACAAACAGGCCCCCTTGGCCCGGCCCTTCTGGGGGGGCAGGGAGATGAGACCCCGAATCCGGGCTCCCTCCTCTTCCCCAGCCAGCGTCTAACCCCTTTTCAAAAAACTCCGTCTGCCTCCCCTTTGTTCCCTTGCCAGCCCCAAGGTGTCAACTCCCCTCCCCCTCCATCTCAGGTTACAGCTCCAGGTTTCCAGGTCAGAGTAGTTTAGCCTCAGGAGTCATGTCCACCCTTCCCCCTACTTGTCACATCACCCCCCGCTTCCAGTCTGAACTGAGCAGGGTCGCTCTGACCAGCGACCTGGGGAAGTTCAGGGCCCCCTCCCCGGGACAACGCATCCGCTATCATGTTGGCACTTCCCTTCACATGGACCACGTCCATGTCATAATCCTGCAGGAGCAGACTCCACCTCAGGAGCTTGGCGTTGGCCCCTTTCATCTGGTGCAGCCAGGTCAGGGGGGAGTGGTCGGTGTACACGGTGAAGTGTCTCCCAAATAGATACGGTTGTAGTTTCTTGAGGGCCCACACCATGGCCAGGCATTCCTTCTCGATGGCCGCGTAGTTCTGCTCCCGGGGGAGCAACTTCTTGCTCAAGTACACGATGGGGTGTCTCTCCCCCTTTTCATTCTCCTGCATTAACACCGCCCCCAGCCCCACGTCTGAGGCGTCGGTGAATACCACAAACGGCTTGTCAAAGTCCGGGTTTGCCAGAACCGGGCCGCTGACGAGAGCCTCCTTCAGCACACAGAGAGCCCTCTGGCACTGCTCAGTCCAGACCACCTTGTCTGCTTTCCCCTTCTTGCATAGCTCAGTGATGGGGGCAGCTATGGCACTAAAGTGGGGCACAAACCTTCGATAGTACCCCGCCATCCCGATGAAGGCTTGGACCTGCTTTTTGGTCTGGGGTGCGGGCCAGTCTCTGATTGCCTCCACCTTGGCTGGTTCGGGCTTTAGGCGGCCGCTCCCCACCCGGTGTCCCAGGTAGGACACTTCAGCCATCCCCACCTTGCACTTCTCCGCCTTTATGGTCAGCCCAGCCTTCTGGAATCGGTCCAGCACTTGTCTAACCTGGGCCACATGGTCCTCCCAGGTCTGGCTAAAGACACAGATGTCATCAATATACGCCACGGCAAAACTCTCCATCCCCTTCAGGAGCTGGTCTACCAGGCGCTGGAAGGTGGCTGGTGCCCCTTTGAGGCCAAAAGGCAGGGTCAGGAACTCATAGAGTCCCAGAGGGGTGATAAAGGCAGATTTCAGCCTGGCATCTGCATCTAGTGGCACCTGCCAGTAACCCTTTGTAAGATCCATAGTGGTAAGGAACCGAGCTCCCCCCAACTTGTCTAGGAGCTCATCCGGCCTGGGCATGGGGTAGGCATCAGACACAGTGATGGCATTGAGCTTTCGATAGTCCACACAAAACCGGATCGACCCGTCTTTTCTGGGGACCAGCACCACTGGTGAGGCCCAAGGGCTGGAAGATGGCTGGATCACCCCCAGGGTCAGCATGTCATTGACCTCCTTCTCCAGGTCCTTGGCAGTGTTCCCTGTGACTCGGAAGGGGGAGCATTTTATAGGGGGGTGCGATCCCGTCTGCACCCGGTGGACAGTCAGATTAGTGCGTCCAGGCTGGTTGGAAAACAGCTGCTGGTACAGTTGTAGCACCCCTCTGATCTCAGCTTGCTGGGCAGGGGTTAGCCAATCCGAGAGAGGGATTATGTCCATGGGGAAGCCCACTCCTGTCCCAGGGAATAGATCTACGAGAGGATCAGCTCCCTGCTCCTCCCAATGTCCACACACAGCCAACACCATATTCCCTCTGTCATAATATGGCTTCATCATATTCACATGGTACACCCGGCGATAGTGCGCCCAGTTAGACAGCTCCACCACATAATTTACCTCATTCAGTTGCTTGACAACTTTAAAAGGGCCTTCCCAGGCGGCCTGTAGCTTGTTTTTCCTCACGGGGATGACAACCATCACCTGATCCCCGGTGGCGTAGGCGTGGGCCCGCGCCGTGCGGTCATACCAGACCTTCTGCTTCCTCTGGGCTCTGGCCAGATTTTCCCTGGCCAGGCCCATGAGTTCCGCAAGTCTCTCTCGGAAGGTCAGGACATACTCCACCATCGATTCTCCCTCGGGCGTGGCCTCCCCCTCCCATTCGTCTCTCATCAGGTCCAGGGGGCCCCCTTACCTTCCGTCCATATAGCAGTTCGAAAGGTGAAAATCCGGTAGACTCCTGGGGCACCTCCCGGTATGCGAACAGCAGGTGAGGTAAGTACTTGTCCCAGTCCTGCGGGTGCTGGTTCATAAAGGTTTTCAGCATCATCTTTAGCGTCACATTGAACCTCTCCACCAGCCCGTTGGACTGGGGGTGATACGTTGTGGTCCAGCTGTGTCGGACCCCACATTTCTCCCACAGGCCCCGGTGCAGGGCCGACATGAAGTTGGATCCTTGGTCTGTCAAGACTTCCTTGGGGAACCCCACTCAGCTGAAAATGGTCAGCAGCGAAGTGTCTGCTTCGATGGAGGATAAGGGCACTGCCTCAGGGTAGCGGGTGGCAAAATCCACTACCACCAGAATGTGTTTCTTCCCCAACCAGGTCGTCTTGCTGAGAGGCCCCACTATGTTCATAGCCACCTTCTGGAAAGGCTCCTCTATGATGGGCAAAGGCCTCAAAGCTGCTTTCCCCTTGTCCCGGGCCTTCCCCACCTGCTGGCAGGGGTCACAGGATTGGCAGTACTGTCGGACTGCTGTAAAGACCCCAGGCCAGTAAAAGTTCTGTAGCAGCCTCTGCCCGGTGCGCCGGATTCCCTGGTGCCCTGCGAGAGGGATGTCATGGGCCAGGTACAGTAACTTGCGGCGATACTTCTGGGGGACCACCAGCTGTCTCCTGATCCCCCATGACTCCACTTCCCTGGGGGGAGCCCATTCTCGGTACAGGAACCCCTTCTCCCACAGGAACCTCTCCTGGCAGCCTCTCCCCATGGTCCGTACCTCACTAAGGCCAGCCAGGTCCCTGAACTTCTGCAAGGAGGGATCTCTCTGCAACTCGGCCTGGAACTCGGCAGCTGGGGAAGGGAAGGGGGCCGGCTCCCTTGTGCTTGCTGAGCCTGAGGCCGCAGCCTCATTGAACCCGGTCCCTGGACTCCCCCTCCCGGCTGGGGCAGGGTCCTGCACCGCCGGTACGGTACCCTCTCCCCAGTCAGGGTGCAGTGCCCCTCGCCGGCTCTGGTTACGGGTCACGACCAGGGCGCCCGGGGGTTGGCTTGGCCAATTTTCTAGGTCCACCCCTCATCAACACCTCCGTGGGCAAATGAGGGTGCACCCCCACGTCCTTGGGGCCCTCCTTGTCCCCCCACTTCAGATGTACCCTTGCCACGGGCACCTTGAATGGGGTCCCACCCATCCCCGTCAGGGTCAGGTAGGTGTTGGGCACCATCCGATCTTGGGCCACCACTTCGGGCCGGGCCAGTGTCACCTCAGCACCCGTATCCCAGTATCCATAGACCTTCCTCCTGTCCACCTCCAGGGGAACAAGGCACTCGCTCCGCAGGGACAGCCCTGCGCCCACCCTGTAAACTGAGAACCTAGAGTCCTGAGTGTCCAGCCCCCCAGAGGAGCTGGTCTGGGGCACTCCTCCTTCCTGAGCAGGTGGTAAACTGCCCGTCCACCTTACCTGGGCTGTCTTCCCCTCGTTGGGCTGGGTCCGTACCCAGTTAACCCTGTGGGGGTTCGGTCTGCTTAGGCTGTCCTTGAGCTTGGGGCACTGGGCCCGTATGTGGCCTCTCCGGCCACAATTATAGCAGCTCATGTCCCATGGGTCCCCTCGAGAGGGGCGGTCGGTCCTGAGGCTGGACAGTCCCCTTTTGAGGGAGTTCTCCATATTCCCTCTTTGGGAGGTCCTGCGGTGACTCTCTCGCTGCATCGTGGTGGGTCTGTTCCTTTGAGACTCCTCCCGGCCACCTCTTGGCCGGCTCTTCACAAACTCGTCGGCCAGCCGTCCGGCATGTCGCGGGTTCTCTGGCTTCTGTTCCTCCAACCACAGCCTTAGGTTGGATGGGCACCGCTTATACAGTTGCTCCAGCACAATCATTTTAACCAGGTCCTCCTTCATCCGGGCCCCATCTGCAGGCATACCCCTCCATGCGTATGGCCAGTTCTAGATATGTGCCCTCAGGGGTTTTATCCTGCCTCCGGAACCTTTCCCGGTACATCTCGGGAGTCAGCCCAAACTCGTGTAGCAGGGCCTTTTTGAACAGTTCATAGTTTCCTTTCTCTGCTGCTTCCATTCGGCCGTACACCGCCACAGCTTTGGGGTCTAGCAAGGGTATAAGACACCAGAGCCTGTCTGCGGGGTCAACCCTGCGCACCTCACAGGCCGTCTCAAAGGCCGTCAGGAATTCATCTATATCCTCCCCTTCCTTACGCGGGGCCATGATGCCCTTATCAAAGCTTCTCCTCACAGTCTTGGATCCCCCGTCACTCACCGCAGCCGGGGCCTCACTGCTCCTCAGCCTGGCCAGCTCCATCTCATGCTGCCGCTGTTTTTCCTTCTCTTCCCTCTCATGCTGTCGCTGCTTCTCTCGGTCCTGTCGTTCCTTCTCTCGGTCTTCCAACTCTCTCAGTCTCATCTCTCGGTCATATCCAAAGTGCCTCCGCTCCAGGGCTGGGGAACCCCGCCGGGAGGATCCCCTGCTGGCTGCTGGAGTCTGAGTGCCCTCGGTATTTGCAGGGCTTCCCCCAACCCCGCCCCTAGGCATAGGTGAGAGGGGCATCGGGATGTCCTTCACAGCAGTCTGCCCCCTCCCCATCGGGTCAGGCACTGGGGCTGGAGCTGCGTCTGCCGGGCGGCTCCCCTCAGAGGCAGGGCTTGGTGCATCCACACGATCCTTCTCCTCCAGCTGCGCTATCAGCTGGTCTTTGGTCAGCCTCGCAATGCGCAGTCCCTGCTGCCGGCACAGCTCCACCAGGTCGCTCTTAAGACGTTTGGCATACATCTTCCTGCTGGCCACTCGCAGGCCTGTGCTCTCCACTTCCCACGGTTTCCAGGAGGAACCCCCTTGTGTGCCAGCCGTTCTCACCACCACTCTCCCAGGGTCAAGCTGCCACTCTTCACCCCGGGACTGCTCACTGCAGTGCCCAAGGGGACCCCGCTGCTTCAACAGACCTTCTCGCTGGTCACACACTCTCAGGGGTTAAGCGTAGCTCCTCCGCCTCCCCCCGAAACCGCTTCTCTCTGGATCTTCAGCGCACCTGGTTCCCGTCAAGCCCCCTTCGTTATACTGCTCCTCAATCACTTACTGCAGGAAGTGTCGTTCCCGGGGTGCAGTAGATCCCACTGCTGCCACCAGTTGTCACGGGGGGTGGGGGAGTCCCGTTCCCACACCCCCCACTTCTTGGGATTCACAGTGATTCTTAGCCAGCCAGTAGATCAGAAGGTTTATTTGAGATGCCAGGCACACAATCCCACTTAGAGCTGTCAGTACAAACAGGCCCCCTTGGCCCGGCCCTTCTGGGGGGGCAGGGAGATAAGACCCCGAATCCGGGCTCCCTCCTCTTCCCCAGCCAGCGTCTAACCCCTTTTCAAAAAACTCCAACGTCTGCCTCCCCTTTGTTCCCTTGCCAGCCCCAAGGTGTCAACTCCCCTCCCCCTCCATCTCAGGTTACAGTTCCAGGTTTCCAGGTCAGAGTAGTTTAGCCTCAGGAGTCATGTCCACCCTTCCCCCTACTTGTCACAATTTGATCTGAGCCCCTTCTGTTGGGTTTTCTATGAACATCTGGACAATCAGTTTGTGCAAACATCTGGGGACGAGCTTGTATTTATGTGAGTTTTCATATGCCCACAGACCTCATATGTTCCCAAGAAAGAATTCCCTTTCCTGCATAACTCCAAGAGACAGGGTCTCCCAGGAGGTGCTGTGGAAGCAGGGTGAGCAAAAGCAGATTCCTCTTACCACTAGCTAAAAACCATTTGATTTGGGAAGGTTTGGAAAGTGTTTTGATTGTGGGGGTAATGGAACACCTCCTAATCAACTTGTTTTTTTGTAATATTTTTTCCATGTAGCTCAGGCTAAAGTATTTGCCTGCAGCAGGAGAGAGTTTTATGCTGGGATGCCCGAGGGAAAGGGTAAGGTCACAGGAACTGCTGAGAGAATGGGAGAGTGTCTCCTTGATTCTTCTGCAGCTGGGGGAAGACACATGCTTCCAGCTGGGAGGGTGGTTGAGACCAACTCCCACACTGCAGCTGGAGGCAAACCACATCCAGAAGGAATGGGGGTTTAATGCCTGCCAGGGAGAGAACTGTCCAGGTTGTTACCTACCAGCGGGTCGCAGTTGATCAAGAGGCAAAATCAGTTCTAGGGAGCATAGACCAGTGTGTCCTAGAGGAGAGCCCAGAGAAGGGGCAGGGGATCTCAGAAATCACCAAAGTGATGCTGTAACTGTAACACATGGAAGCAGGGTGCTTCCAAGTATGTGGGAGGCTGAGACTAGCTCCTTTCCAGCAGAAGGCAACACGCCCTCAGGCGCAGGGGCAGGAGAGATGTTGTCAGGGATTAATGAAACTGTCCTACTTTTTAGCTGGAAGAGTTCTGCAGCTGAACAAGAGACAGAACCCTTCCTAAGGAATACAGAGAAATGTCTTAGGAGGGGGCCCAGAGAAGGAAATTGGAGAAGGAATAGTGGGGGTACAGCAATGTCTCCTCACTAGTCACTTGGGGCAGGATGCCCAGGACACTAAGAGATTGGCTGGGTCAGCATCTGCGCACTGAGAAACTCAGCCTGTGATTCCGGTTTTGAGAAGGAGCTGTGTAGCTGACCTCCTGGAGGTTTCCAGGCTTGTGTCTGGAACCAGAGATATTGGCTAGTGCCATTTGGTTGCAAGTAGCTGGGAGCAACTTACAGGCCAGGGGCTCTTACAGCAGAGCAGGGCATAGTTGGCTCCCAGAGTGAAGGACTGGGGTGACCTAGCAGTTCACCAGCCCAGATAACACCAGAGGGGAATGTCACACCTCCTCCCTAATTTTCCTGGGAATCATGGAACTAAAACCTCTGTAAAACACTCTGACAATGTAGGCAGTTCATACTTTTAATTCTCCTTGTGGAGGTCCCTTTCGCTCCTCATCTAGTGCATCCAATTCCAACCGCAGATTATATGCCTTCTATGGGAACGGAAGTATGCAGCCAGGTATCCAGGGGACCCTGGTCAGGCCCTGAAAACCCAGCTAAGGGACCCGTTTCTCTAGGGAGGGAACTGACCCTCTCCCCCAAACCCCAAGCCAGTAGCCCAGCTGGGATGTACCACTCTCAGTTTCCCAGGTGCACTCCTCACTCCACTCGCTCCAGGGCCCCTTGTAGCCCTCCATGTTCACCCTCGCCCGCATTTTCCCCCTATAGTGTGTGGAGGGCTCCAGCATCTGCAGGGTGAAGATGAGGGGAGGCTTGTCATTGCTGATGTTTTTACTCTGGGCATTCTGGGAAGAGAAGAAGAGATGGAGCGGGGGTGAGGAACTCTCTGTCCCATCCACCCACCTCCCAGCAGAGTCCTGGCCTCCCAGCAGTACCATCACCTACCTCCAAGGAGTCACCAGTCTTCCAATACAGGAATTCATATCTCTGGGTTATATAGTCAAAGCTTAGGGTCTGTTTTATCCATCTCAGCTCATACGCCTGCTCTTTTTTCTTTGTGACTGTCACGTTGACAGGCGCACGCGGCTTGACTAGAAAACAAACACCATGTTAGGAACATGCATCCATCTCCCAGCTTATCTTCCTGCCCATTCCCTCTCCCACTCTGGGCTGTGGGCAGGACTAAGAATACGCTGGTGCGAAATTTCTTGCCCGAGCAGACTAGCACTAAGGACTGCTAATAGCAGTGCCCCCAAGTGACGCATCTCATCTCCAGACGCCCATTCTGTACCCCCTTGCAGCAGTGCTCTGTCAGTGCCAGTCAGGAGCTCCAGTGCTGTCCCACCCACCCACAACTGTCTCGCTCTTTTGTTAACCATTCCGCCTCTCTGCCAACCCAAGCGTTCCCAGCCCCCAGATAACCCCGGGCAGAGGATCCAAATGGGCTCTCACTGTTTTTGTAGGCTTCAATCAGTTTCGTCTCCTTCTTGGGCCGGACAGTTATGAGGTATTGGCTCAGCTTTCTGGGGTTGGTGACATTGATCTCACAGCTGTGGAGCAGGTAGTGGCTGCCAGACAATTCCTCCTCATGGACTGGAGAGCATTCTGTATCTCTGGGGAAGAGAGCAGCCAGGCCTGAATAAGTTGGACGGATAGTCAGATACAGGAGGACAGGCATACACTGCCATGGGCAGGTCACTTACTCTGATGCTGGTGGGGTTCTGTAGAAGAGCATGAACAAGACAGACCTGGTGACCTCTTTCCTCACCTCCCAGCTGCACGTTAGCCGATCAACCCCATTGAAGAGGCAGTGAAGGTTCTTGGGCTGAGCCTCATCCCCTAGTGAGGAGCCAGTGGTTAGTGTAGCTCTGAGAGAGCCAGGGTTGGGAGGGATGGGGAGGACAATGGAGCAGGGACTGACTGTGACCACTGAGGGAAGAAGGGAAAACTTTTAGAGCTGGTCTACAATACAGAGTTAGGTTGATGTAAGGCAGCTTACGTTGACCTAAGTAAGTAAGTGTCTATACTAAAATTTCATTCCTGCTGATTTAACACATTCCTGCTGCTTTAATAACTCCACCTCCAAGTGCAGCAGGAAATTTAGGTCGATGTAGGTTAGGTCGAAGCAGTGTCAGTGTGGACACTGCGTTACTTACATTGGGTCTTAGTGGCCTCCAGGAGGTGTCCCACAATGCCCCATTTTGACTGCTCTGGTCACCATTTTGAACTCCATTTTGAACTCCATTGCTCTGCAGCCAGGTACACAGGCAGTCACCCCTCCTCTTTAAAGCTCTGTGAATTTCTGAAGTTCCATTTCCTGTTTGCCCAGCGTGGAGAGCTCACCTAGCAACTCTAGAGCACGCCTAGCAACTACCCCGCTGACCATGCTGCTACATGCTACAGATGCGCTCCTCTCCAGGGCTGGGGTGTTGGATCTCTTGGGTCTGTCAGGAGAAGAGGGTGTGCAGGCACAGCTCTGATCCAGCCATAGAAATGTCAACATCTAGGAGAAGACCACTTGGAACATGGAGGAGAAGGGCTACAGGAGGGACCAGCAGCAGCACCGTGTGAAAGCCAAGGAGCTGTGGCAGGTGTATCAGAAGGCAAGAGAGGCTAACAATCGCTCTGGTGTGTAGCCCCAGACCTGCCATTTTTACAAAGAGCTGCACGTCATCCTAAGTGGAGACCGCACTGCTGCCTCCAAGAGCCCCTGGGATATTTCAGGGCAGCCTGAGTCACATGCTCCTGCCATGAACAGTGAAGAGGAAGTGGAGGAAGAAGTGAAGGAGGAGAATGGGGGACAGACAACTGGGGGTTCCAGCCTCACAGTGAGCCAGGACCTGTTTTTGAGTCCTGAGTGATCCAGTCAGTCCCTACAGTCCAGCAAAGGCAAGTCTGATGCAGGGGAAGGAACCTATGGTAAGGCTGCTGTTTGCTTTGAAATTGTAGAGATGGAACCCCCAAAGTAGCAGGTGATGTCTGTTGATTTATTCTTTTTTTACTTATGCTAGACAAGGTAGTGAAATAACCCATAGAGGTAGTGTTGCTATCTGCTTTTCATTCCCCGTAGACTTAGGCAGAAGAGTCCCCACAAAACAGTTTGTTTATGTGCACCAGGATGACCCAGGAATACTCCATAACGGTCTTGAGGAAACTACTGGAGGTAGTCTGCAATCCCTTGCTGAAGGTTTCTGGGGAGGGCTACAGAGGTGAAAGTAAGCTGGTACGCCATGGTATGGTGTACTGGCAAGAGCTGGTGCGCCATACTGGGGCAGTCCAGGCCCTTTAAATTGCCAACAGAGCCTCTCTGCTGGAGCCCTGGGGTAGGGCTGCGGGGCTCCGGCGGCTATTTAAACAGTCCAGGGATCTTGCTGCTTCTACCGCCCTGGCTCTTTAAATAGCTGCTGGAGCCCCACCACCGCTATTTCAGGGCTCCGGCGGCTATTTAAAGGACCGAGGCAGCATGAGGTTGCAGCAGGGCTCTGGAGGCTATTTAAAGGGCCCGGAGCTCCAGCTGCTTCTACCACCCCAACCCTTTAAATAACCACCGGTTATTCTGCCTCCCCAGAGCTCCGGCAGGTATTTAAAGGATGGGGAGGAGGAAGCAGGGGAGCCCCAGGCCCTTTAAATAGCCCCCAGAGCCTCCAGCTGCCGCTGTTATGGGGGAGGAGGAGGAGAAGGAGGAGGGGGCACTTACTGGGTACAGGGCAAGGTGGGGCTGACTCTGACCCCACAAGGCCCCTTCCCTTCCACCTGAGGCCCTGCCCCTTCCGGGGGCCAGAGCTGGCCCCAGCCCAACCCAGCCCCATACGGGTAAGTCTGGAGACTTACTTTCACCCCTGGAGGGCGGCCTTATTTCTACCTTCTTTCCCCCGAAGCTTCTATTGGCCGTGATTCCCTGTTCCCGGCCAATGGGAGCTTCAGGGGAGGTATCCACAGTCAAGAACAGCTCTCAGAGCCCTCTGCTCCCCCTCCCCCAGAGGCAGCAGGGACATGCTGCCATCTGCTTCCTGGAGCGGAGCGGGTCCCGCAGCACTACGGTGGTGGCAAATCCGTGGGCCGGATCCAGAGCCCTGACGGGCCACATCCAGCCCGTGGGCCGTAGTTTGCCCACCCCTGGATTAACCAGAGTGCTGCAGTCCCTGTGGCTACTGCTCTGCTACTTGTCAGTGACACCAAATTCACTTCAGATAAGAGAGCACCAGTGAACCTGAACCATTTTCATCAAACTCCAGAGATTCTCCAATGTCATCAGCCCAGCCCCCAAAACCACTGGAAGAGAAGCACAATATCCCCCGGCTGCCAGCATCTCAGCACATCCCTCCTTCCCTGCTCGGCCCCCGGAATTACCTTCCTGGGTCCTCCAGGACACAGCAGAGCTCCAGTGGCTGGACTTCCCAGACCAACCAGCGCCCTGGCTTGGCTTGGATCGCACACGAGCAACATAGGTGCTGCCCGACACAAGGGCATCACGCCTCAGCAGGCAGTGGGAGGATTTTGCAACTGACACCGAGGATGATTTCTGTC
>ML677350.1:4014908-4044472 GCA_007922305.1 Dermatemys mawii
GCTGGGTTCAGCAGCAGCCAAACAGATTTCAGAGGTTTGTCTTCTGCCCTCTAAAAGGTGCAACCAAGAACAGCACATGTCAATGCCTAAACATATCTCATGCCTACCTCCCAGGATTCCCACTCCCGCTTGTAGGTCACTTCAAACTCCAATGCATCATACACCCAGTGACTTCCCGTTCTCTCTCCAGTTGCTTCCCAGGCCAGCAAGAAGTCACCTGCTTCTGTGACATTGATCCAGAGCTTCTGAGGTGGGAGGGGCTGGACTGGAAATGAGAAGGACAACACAGGTTATGGTTATTAGTAGATGGGGATGGGCAGCGGGCAGAGGGCTGTCTAAGATTTACTCCATAATGAAGAACCCAGATCTGCCTAACATCAGCCTTTTGTGGGATTTATCAGGACTGCTGCAAAATAATAATAATAATAATATAAGGCCTGTTGGCACTTGGCAGTGCAACAAGTAGAAATGCCAAGGCCATAGTGAAAATGGCGGTGAAGAGAACAGAAGGGTTATAGGGAAATGAGTGCTGTATTCATTTAAAGGTGAAGACATATTACTGAATATTTTTCTGAGTAAAATGGTTTGTTTGAGATCAGTTTTTTCCTAATAGCCAGAGACACTCAGCCAGAGCAAGAGGGTGGGTCAACTGGGAGGAAAACATCCAGCTTTTCCATTGTAGGCAGGTAAGGAAGGAATCCGTCCCTCCGTCATCCTCTAAGTGAGAAACAGGAACACAGGCCTCTCAAGGGAGATGAAACTATTCCTGGCAAGATACCAGGCTGACATGCAGAAGTAAGGTTAAAGGATAGAAATCAGGATTCTTGACTAGGGGATCAGGGCAGAGGAAGAAGTATTCATATCAAAGAATCTCAAATATTCCTGGGGATGAGGGAGCGGTGGGTGTCTCTCCCTTACCATTCTGGAAGAGGCTGACGTTCAGCTCGGCCTGCAGCAACCGATCGGGTTTGAAACTGTAATTGTCGCGTACCCCAATTCCAAAAGAGGACCTGTTTCTGTGGCAGCTCCAGCAGACATAGGAGTCCTGGCAGACAGGCAGTCTCTCAGCTCCCTGACGCTCACATGGCATCTGTGTGCTGTTCCTGTGTGTAAAAAGAGAGACCTAGGAGAAACTGATTTAGGTACAGATAGAAAATCCAAAATTAGGCTCCTGAAACCTTCCCCACATTCTGTTCTGGTCTATATAGATTCTTATGCTGCACTCATCACCGTAGCATCAGAGTGCTTTCGAGTAGATCATTAAGCAATGTGACTTCACATCTGTCATCTGTGGATGGGTCTCTCATCCTCTCCCCAGGAGGAAAAGCATGTGAAGTGCAGTGTCTTGGGTTGGTAGGGATTTTCTTTTTAAATATGCACATGTTGCTGTGGATTTATATTAAAGAAGGCATGTCAAAGAGATTGCCTGGCACGCGGAGTGGAAGGTGCTGAGATTGTGACTGTTGTTAAGTTCCCACAGAAGTTGATTCCACAGTCTCAGGCTGGCCCCTGAGAAAGCTCTGTCTCCAGCCCAGATGAGCCTTACTCTTAATGACAAAGCTCCATTGTGCCAGAGGAGCACCAGAGGAGCTGTCAACCACAATTTTTGTTCCAGAACATTAGATGGCCCGTTAGATGGCTTGGGCCCCAACCCTGGAGAGCCTCGAAGACAGGGACGAGACCTTTAACTTGATTCAAAATTCTGTGGAAAGCCAATGTAAAGCGTGGAGGACAGTGGTGGTGAGTTCCCAGTAGCCTGTGTTGGTGAGGAGACATGCTTCAGTGTTCTGTAGTAGCTGGAGTTTCCTACAAACTGAAGGTTTCATGCCCAGGTACTTTGTCTTGCTGTGGTCCAGCCAAGAAGTGACAGAGGGGTGAATAATTGAAGCCAGGTCCACTAGGATGGGACCGAGTTTCCCAGCCAACCAGAAATGATAAAAAGCATCACTTGCTGGCGCTGCTATGTGAGAGCTTAGGTTCAGCAACGAATCCAAAAGTACTCCTCAACAATGGACTGAACTGACCAATTATGGGGATGTGACTTCAGCCAAAAGAGACTGCATAATGGCTGCAAACTCTTCAAAGTGCTTTCCTCTGCCCACCAGCATCACCTCTATCTTGCTCTGGTTCAGCTTCAGCCAACCATGAGCTGGTCTCATCCAAGCACTGGGCTGTCTTGATGCTAGTGGCAGGCTTGTGTGTGGTGAAGGATAAGTAGAGAGCTATGTTTCACCGACATATTGCTGGCACTATTGTCCATGTTGTCTGACTAGTTCACACTCATCCCAGGATCCATCCTCAGAGCTCATCTTCTGATTGGACTTCAGAGCATTTTCTCAAGGGTAAAGTCCTTGTGTGGGTTCTTTTTTTCAGAGGTGACGGGCTCACTTAGGTCCCAGTCCAAAGCCCGGTGAAGTCAGCGGAAGTCCTTCCACTGACTTCAATAGGCCTGGGATCAAGCCACTAATGATTTCGGCATCTCATCCCCAAAAGACAATAGAGATGATACCTTCCTATTCCCCACCACTTCCCTCCACTCCTAAACCCTGCACTCTATTCTCCCTATCTCCCCATCTCTTGCTTTCCACATCTCCCTTTCTGTCCCTCTCCCTCTCTGCCCACCGCATCCCTCCGGGACTGATGGCTGAGATCCCCTGTCAAAAGGAAACAGATGTGATGGGCAGATGCTGAGGTTACACAACCCAGTAACGCTGGGAGGAAACCCGATTGCACAGCCAGGCATAACCACTTCTCTCTTTTCACAGCCCCTCCTCCCATCCTTATTTTGCAGACGTGACCTCACCAGAGCTATGTTCCTTCTGACCCTGCAACAAAGAAAAGCCAGGGGAAAGTTTGGGAGTGGAGAACCACCCCTCTCTCTTCTGCTGCTGAATGAACATCAACTCAGCTGTACTCTGATGCATCTTTCTCCACTCCAGGTGCAGTAAGCTAACAGGCCCTGCCATCACTCATACCTGGGATCCCCCAGACAAATCCAGGGGAGTGATAGAAAAGGTAATGAAAATAAACTGATCAGCACACCCTTCTGTATATCCCCATCCTCCCAATGCAGATCTAAAAGTGTCTCCAACTTCTACTCCCCTTCCCCCCAAGGAGGGCCAGCACAGGTGTCCATGTGCTCCTCAAAGCCTGACTGTCGGATCCCTTTCCCTCCTCCCATTAGGTTCAGGAGCCGCAGGCCTCTTGTGTCCTTCTGCAGCAGAGCAGGGTCAGGCACTTACTCATCTAAATTGTCCTCATGGAAAAGAGTCACACTGAGAAAGCGACGTGCCGCTGTGCACTCCTGCCACGTGCAGGTCATCTGGGAGGTGTAGTCATTGTAGCAATGCAGGCTCTGCATTGGGAGGCTCTCTGCAGGGGGAGGGAAAGCACAACACTGCCAGTGGGTCATAGAGCTGGGCAGTGAGGAATAATGGGATGTACACACCGGTGCCATTGGTGGGAAGGGCAAAGATGGGGGAACGAGGCGTGAATGGCTAAACTCTCCCAAGAGTCCCTCGCATGTCAGTTAGCTCACTGTCAGGGATGTCATGGACAAAAACCTCCCCCTCCCTGATGCTCACAATCCAGAGGCTGGAAAAGAGAGGTTTACTTACCAGGAGCTGTGGTCATGAGAGAATCGTCCCTGTGCATTCACAATCTGGCCAACTTGTGTGAGTCTATCATGAGTGTCGGGCTACTGAGTGTTTTTTTTAAAGCCCCAATGTCTGCATTGAGGTTATTACCTGAGAATCTCACTTTTTATGTACAAAATTAAGTGTCTGACCTACACGTTTGGGAAGAGAAGCTTGAAGGGGAAGAGAAGCCCTAAATATGCCAACATCAAACTATAAATGAATCCCCCTCAGCTGTATTCTCATTCAAATCTCATGATATTTAAGTCACTCTCAGGATTTTTTAGGCCTGACCCTTGATTTCTGAACGCTGGGGGTTGGCAGTTCTGATTCGCATTGTGGAAGTGGCCCTGGTGGTGAGCACACAGAACTCTCATTGAAAGCCGTGTCCATGGGGGGTACACGAGCGTCCTCACAGTGTCACGGGTCAGACAATCTCCTCTGCATACGGGAGTGCGCCCACCAATCGCCTCCCTACCTTCTCCTGAACTGCTTTATCATTGTTGCATTGTTTCAGGAGGTGTCGCTAACATTAGTCCACTACATGATATGTCAAATAATATCAAGTCATGCCATAAAATGCCCAAGGGAAGGACTTGACAGTGAAGAGGGCTGTCCTGGTGTGAGCATGGGATTTGGACCTGAGAATGGATCACATAGCTTAAGAGCCTTGGAGGTCAGATAGGCCTCGAGACTTGGCTGTCTTTCCCCGAAGGTAGGAGGGGTGAAAGCCCTGCCAGTGGCACATTGGGCTGGGGAGTGTGATTGCCCCAGCACAGCAGACATCAGACATGCACATCCACATCTGGAAAGAGATGTGCATGAGGCACCTCTTCTGAAACCCATTTTAGGGTCTGTACGGGGTCTGGGCGTGGTGCAGAGCTGGGGCAACAGGGACTCAGAGGAAACAACAATCGCCCTCTTGTCTGTCAGTCTTGTCACCAACATTCTCATCTGGAATGGCAGAGGGAGCAGTCGCGCAGAGGAAAGGGGGAAAGTGGGAAAGGGAATGGAGAAGAGTAAAGGGACTGGAAAGAGGGGAGGGAAGATCATAAAAAGAGCAGGGAAGAAAAAGAAGAGGAAAAGAAACAAATTCACCTCGAGATTCTCCGACCCTGAAAGCCCAGCACAGCGCCAGCAGAGCACTGCAGAACGCCTTCATGTTCACACCAGCCTGCGCCCACCAGCTCAGTCCTGCTCCCTGTGCTCTGGGCTGGTCGCCGGCCTGGGGTTCTCGCACTCACACTTGTTAACTCCTTTTTTGTCACCTGTTGAACGTGGAAACCAAGCTCCGATGGTCAGGTGGTTGGGACCTTCTGTGAGACACAAAACCTCCCCTCCCTGCACTGATCAATATTTTCACTGATCCATCAAAGCCACAAGGGACCATTAGGTCACCTAGTCAGACCTCCTGTAGGACACAGGCTGGAGAATAAAATTTACTTCCAGGACCGATTCATTGCAGGAGAGAGGGGAATTCAGTATCCGTGTTTATTCACCACTGGGCTTCCCCTGCACACATACACACCTCCTTCATTTGTTTTCAAACCTGCCCTGGAGACTCACTATCCTACCCTACCCCACCTCCTCTCCCCCACTCATATACATCTTCCCTCTCTTGGGATGAGATGGGGATTCAGTCTTCATATTCCTTCAGGTCTGGGCTTCTCCCCGATAGGCTTCTCCTCCAGTGACACCCCTTGAGAGAATCGCTTTGAAGTGATTCCAACTGGCAGTTTGCAGCCAACTCCCTGGGAATTCCTTTGGGAACCTGACCCACAGGCATAATCCCAAAGGAGCTCTATTGGCTCTTTTTGTGGGATCTAGCATTCAATTCAGTGATGCAAAGACCATGGGCCAAATTCTTCACTGGTATAACTCAACCGAAGTTAAAGGAGTTGCACCACTGGACAATGTTCCCCCATATTACTGCTTTCTAAAGAGTATAACAGACCTACCCTGCCTTGGGCACAGTCATAGAGCCAAGCCTCTGTGCTGTGGAGACGTCTGATCTGTGGCTTTTCCCCACTTCGGGGGAGCATGGAGAAGGGGATCCACCCAGAACAACCCCCAGCTTCCCAAATGCCATTTCCTTTAATAGGATATGAGGTTCTAGACAAGTGAACATTCACCACAGAGAAGCGATCCCACTGTGACTCATGTCTCCAGAGCTCATGAGGCCTTGTCTGTCTGAGGACAGGTTCCCTTTGCCACATACCCTTTCCCCAGTAAAGGCAGAGTTTCCTCACCTGAGCCAAGAGCCGCCTCACAGCAGGTGGATCGCTGACCCTCTCAGTTCTCACTCCCTGACAGCTGGAGCGTCTTTACACACACAGGAATCAGCAAAATGACCACGGCTGTCCAGAACTGGACTGGATCCCCATGGGAAATAATGAAGCTAGGGTATTCCCCACATCTTTTGCCTCCTGAGGGCTTCCGCACCGCTATCTGCCTCCTTTCAGGGAATAGACACAGCCCAGAACACTCTGGAGTTGGAGTGTGAGACTCGGACTCGGAACTTCCTATTTCTGCTGTTTGTTTGACACCCTCGGAGCGCCTACTCATGCAGTTCTTAAAATCTGGGCGGGGAAGGAAGCGTTTCTCTTTTCATTGTTATAGTGCATAGTTTCTGATTAAACAGTTTTCAGGAATCAGGGTACGTTGTTTTCTTGAAATCAGCAGTAATATGCTGGTAACAGAGGCTGTTCCTTGCTTCCTATCTCCTTTCCGCTTCCATTCCCTCCCCGTCATACACTTGGACCCTCAGGGAGGAGAAAGAAGGAAAGGGAAAGTAGTTCCCTCCCTTCCTGTCTCCCATTTGTTTAATCCATCTGCTCTGTCTTCCCATAACCTAGATTGTAGATCTTTGGGGGCAGGGATTACTCGTTACTACATTGACCCCTGGAGGCCAGTGAACTTAGTGAGCTTTGGCTCAAACTTTAAATAGTAAAGAGTGCACAAGAGGAGCTAGAAAAAAATGAGAGGGTAGAAATGTAGGATAACTCACCCAAGAATCCCCCATGGTTTTAAATACAACTTCCTGTAACTACCAATTAGCCTTCAACCTAGAGGCCCATGAAGTGGGCTACGGAGAGTTGCGAGCATCAAGGATGGGGCCTTCCGAAGCCTAGCAGCCCTTTGGCATGCGTTATTAGGGTCAAGGTAGGGCATGAAGGCAGACTGGGGGCAAGCATTCCTCTGAGGTTAGCTGTAAAGGCATTTATAGGCCGCTGATGGGGCACTCTGAAGTGCCCAGGGAGACTGTGTAAGGGGCCTGGCGTGGGGTGACTGGCGACAAAGGCAGGCTATAACAGGTTATATCAGACTGAGTGTGAGGGCATACTAGAGTCCAGCAGTCCCATGAGACAGACTGTAAGGGACCATAATGAATCAGGCTCAAGTATAGTGCTCCACTTGCTACAGGGTACAAGTTGGGGTGTGGTTCCCCGTTCAAGGAGACATACTAATGCCAGTTTAAAATATAATGCCGACAGCAGTGTGAGCAGTGGGAAGGGCTACATGCCTCATATATGTACCCATCCAAGACCCTAGGCACCATGAAAGTATATGGGAACAAGACCCTGGGGATGATTCCCTGCATAGCATATCAGAAGGGACTTTTGTGGTCATCTAGTCTGACGGCCTAACTCTGGGCATTGGGCTTCCCTGAATTAAATTCCTCTTTGAACTTGTGCAGATCTTTTAGAAAAACATCCTGTCTTGATTTTAACATTTCCAGTGATGGCAAATCCGTCACAACCCTTGCCAAACGGTTCACTGATAAACATGTTAAATAGTGCAGGGCCAAGAACCAGTCCCTATGGACCCCACTCACAATACAATGATGATTTCCCATTTATAGTTACATTCTGAGACCTATCCATTAGTCAGTTTTTAATCCATTTAATATGCCATGTTGATTTTGAATCAGTCTAGTTTCTTAATCAAAATATCTGGCAGTACCAACTCAAATGTCTTACAAAAAGCAAAGTATATTACATCTACATTACACCTTCATCAACCAAACAAGTAATCTCATAAAAAATATCAAATCTGACAAGATCTATTTGCCATAAACTCTTATTGATTGGTATTAATTATATTACGCACATTTAATTCTTTATTAATTGAGTTTCGTCAATTCAGCTGCTCCATTAATTTACCTGGGATCAGTGTCAGATTGACAGGCCTATAATAGCCAGGTCACCCTGGTTACCTTTTTAAAGTATTGGCACAACATTAGGTTACTTCCAGTCCTCTGGAACTTTTCCAGTGTTCTAAGACTTACTGAAATTCAACTTTAACAGCCCAGATGTCCTCCACCAGCTCTTTTAAATTCCTGGATCTGCTGATTTAAAGATGTCTAACTCATAGGAACTGACTCTGTGGGTGCTCCAGGGCTGGAGTACCAATGGAGAAAAATTGGTGGGTGCTCAGCACCCACTGGCAGCCAGCTCTCCACTCCTGCCCCAGCACCTCTCCCTCCCTCCCAGTGCCTACTGCCCACCACGATCAGCTGTTTTGCATCATGCAGGAGGCTCTCTGAGGGATGGGGAGGAGTGGGGATGGGGCATGCTGGAGGGAGGGGAGGAACTGGGTGGGAAAGAGGCAAGATGGGAAGAGGCAGTGCAGAGGTTGGGGCTTGAGGCACAGCAGGTGATTGAGATCCCCTGAGGCCCAGAGGATGCTGGGGCCTATGGTCTAGTAGCTGCTGTTTAACATCCTTCTGAGTTACTATTATCATGCACTGCATGCATCTGACGAAGTGGGCATTCACCCACGAAGGCTTATGCTCCAATACGTCTGTTAGTCTATAAGGTGCCACATGACTCTTTGTCGCTTTTGCAGATCCAGACTAACACGGCTACCCCTCTAATACTAGAACAGAGAGTCTTTCATCTGCATCATACAATATGAATACATCACCCTGCTTCCCCTCTCTCCCCCAAATACAGAACAGAAATGGTCATAGATAGGGGCCCTACTAAATTCACAGACATGAAAAACACGTCACGGACCGTGAAATCTGGTCTCAGGTGTGAAATCTGGTCTTTTGTGTGCTTTTACCCTATACTATACAGATGTCACAGGGGAGACCAATGTTTCTCAAATTGGGAGTCCTGACCCAGAAGGGAGTTGTAAGGGGGTCGCAGTATTGCCACCCTCACTTCAGCGCTGTCTTCAGAGCTGGGTGGCCAGAGAGCAGCAGCTGTTGGCCAGGTGTCCAGCTCTGAAGGCAGCGCCCCACTAGCAGCAGCCTAGAAGTAAATGTGTCAGCACCATACCATGACATCCTTACTTCTGTGCTGCTGCTGGCGGCGGCTCTGCCTTCAGAGCCAGGCTCCTGGCCAGCAGCTGCCACTCTCCAGCTGCCCAGCTCTGAAGGCAGCGCCGCCTCCAGCAGCAGCGCAGAAGTAAGGGTAGCAGCACCGCAACCCCCCCTACAATAACCTTGTGGCCTCCTGCCCCCAATTCCTTTTTGGGTCAGGACCCTACAATTATAACACTGTGAAATTTCAGATTTAAAGAGCTGAAATCATGACATTTACTATTTTTTAAATCCTCTGACTGTAAAATTGACCAGAATGGACCATGTATTTGTTAGGGCCCTAGTCATAGAAAACATCAGCCGTTTCTGTACTACTGACAATTCTACCATTCTGTCTAGTAATAGACCCGTACCACTGTTGGGACTCCTTCCCACGGAATTTCAGTACTGTGGCAAAGATTTCCCAGGATTTCCTTACTGTAGTGAGAACAGGGGGAGGGAGAAGGGTCTGTGAGCAGGCAGTGAGGGCATGTGGAAGTGTGGCTGTAAGCACATGTATAGGAAAGCATGGGAGTAAGAAGCAGAGTGGAAGTGTATGTAGGAGGAGGGTTTGCTTTGCATCACTTTGCAGATTCAAATGATTCTCCAGTTATTATTCTCAGAGTCCAGGGTGACTTTTCCCAGATCTAGGTTTCCTGTTTGCCAGAGGTCATTCTCCCTCCCTTTTCTTCCCCTGCAAAACAACCCCTTAATCACAGAATTAGCTTGCAAGATTGGGGTGGGGGGGTCTCTGCCAGTCAAAGAGAACCTTCAGGTTTCCTTTGCTCAGGTAAACTCCAGGGCTAAGGGAGAGGTGATCCAGCACACAGCTCCTCTCCTAAGCCAGTCTAGGGAGCTTTGTAACCTGGGCACATCCATCAACTTTCAGCTGGCTGACAGGTCCCTTGTCTCACCCCGAGGACAGATTGTGAGCCAGTCAATTACCGCTTCCCGTGTTATTGCAGTCCCCTCCTTTCCCTTCCCTGCTCCAATCCTGCAAGGCCTTGAAAGCAGAAGTTGTATTTAGTTTTGTAAAAGACACAATCTCCATCAAGCTTTCAGCCCATGAAAAATACAAGACATCATCTGTGCCCAGACTGGTCCACAATTAGTTGTGGAATCAGATGTGCCTGGATCCTTTAGCTGAACGCCTTCACACTTGGCAAGTAGGAACAAAGAGGAGACTTCCAGCACAATCTTCCATGGCCCCTCCCCAGGCTGTTTTAATTATCAGATCTCTTCCCTTCCCTCACCACACAATGGACCAACTTCAGAGAAGAGAAATAAGCATTTATTATTCAGAGCAACAAGCCTTTGGAGCAGGGGTGTGCAGCTTTATTAAGGCTTATGGTACTGTCTCACATGACCTTCTCATCAACAAATTAGAGACATATAACCTAGACAAACTTACTATAAGGTGGGTGCACAACTAGTTGAAAAGTATACCCAGTAAGTAGCTATCAGTGGTTCACAGTTTAGCTGGAAGGGCATACTGAATGGGGTCCTGCAGGCACCAGTGCCAGAACTGGGGGGGACCAAGGAGCCATAGCCCCTCCCCCCAAACTTTTTAACAAAAGAAACATAAGCACAGAATTCATGTTGCCTGCAGATCCCCTCCGCCGAATAATAGATTCTGCAGGGGAGATGCTACAATTACACCTTTGGCCTACCAGGAGTGGCTGTGGTACCAAAAGAAAGGGCAGTTGGTTCACCAACAAAACAGCCAGCCAGAGAGGGAGGGGCACTTTGGCCTTGGTCTCCCAACTTCTACACAGATTCTGGCATCCTTGCCTGCAGGGATCTGTCCTGGATCCGGCTCTATTCAAAATCTTCATTCATGATTTGGCTAATGGCATAGAGAGTAGACTTATGAAATTAGTGGACGAGACCACACTGGGAGAGATTGCAAGCACTTTGGAGGACAGGATTGGAATTCAAAATGATCTGGGGAAATTATCTGAAATAAACAGGATGAAATTCAGTAAGGACAAATGCAAAGCACTACACTTTGGGAGGAATAATTAATTGTACAGATACAAGATGGGAAATGACTGCCTAGCAAGGAGTACTGCAGAAAAGGATCTGGAGCTTATAGTGGATCACAAACTAAATGAGTCAACAAGTAATGGTGTTGCAGATAAACAAACAAACAAACCAAGCAAGCAAGCATCAAATAGCATGCTGGGATGTATTAGCAGGAGTGTTGTAAGCAAGACACAAGTAGTAATTCTTCCACTCTACTCAACACTAATGAGTAGTGCTGTATTGTGTCCAGTTTCTGGCACCACATTTCAGGAAAGATGTGGAAAAATTGAGAAAGTCCAGGGGAGAGCAAGAAAAATGAGTAAATATATAAGACCCAGGAGAAGACAATGAAAAAATTGAGTTTGTTTACTCTGGAGAAGAGAAGACTAAAGATGGGCATGATAACAATCTTCAAGTATGTAAAAGGTTGTTATAAAGAGGAAGGTGACAATTTGTGCTCCTTAACCACTGAGGACAGGACAAGTAGTAATGGGCTTAAATTGTAGCAAGGGATGTTTAGGTTGGACATTAGGAAAAACTTCCTGTCAGGGTGATTAAAGACTGGAATAAATTACCTAGGGAGGTTGTGGAATCTCCATCACTGGAGATTTTTAAGAACAGGTTAGATAAACACCTGTCAGGGATGGTCTAAAGCAATGCTCTTCACTATTTTTGAAGTGGGGGGGCACTTTGGCAAAAAAACTTCAGTGTGAGACCTTAATGTCTGCTCTTAAAAAGGTTACTTGCATAGGTGCCTTTTTAATTCCGTATATTTCCCTGGTTATTATTTTATTAAAGGAGTATCGTTTTATTGTACAAGTAGACTTCGTTTTAGCTATACGATGATGATTGTACAATAAAACGATACTCCTTTAATAAAATAATAACCAGGGAAATATACGGAATTAAAAAGGCACCTATGCAAGTAACCTTTTTAAGAGCAGAATAATGCAAAACTTACTTTAAAAACTGGATGAGCGCAAGTGTGCCTGTTCCTCCTTGACTTTGTTCATGTGTTATTTGTAATCCGTCATCGCAATCCTAGTAAGGCAGTCCAAATGTTCCTTGGTCAATTTGTTCCTGTTTTCTTTTCAAAATATTCATTGTTGAAAATGTGATTCGCAGGTATACATACTGACAAAAAATGACAGCATTGTTTGCACAAGATGTTTCAGAGGTGGATATTGAGTATCTGGGACCATGTTCTAGAAACGATAAACACCTGTTTTAAATTCAGACTTCATGATATCATTTGTCTGAAGTTCCACAATTTCACCCTTCAGTTTAGCACAGTCAGAACAAATATCCGTGATAACTGGTGACAGAGATGTCACTGATACATGGAAGGGATTCTCAATTACATTCGAAACCCCCTTGTACTCCATTACATCTTTGAATCGAGATTTTAATTCTACCCTCGATTCTTCCAATACTTGTACAAATGAATTGTAAGTGAAATGTTTCAGAAGCTCAGTATTTTCTGAGGTGACTGCTCTGAGTTTTGGAAAGTGAACAAACTGCATGTCATGAATGAATAATGTCATAATCTTGTTTTGAAAAGCAGTTATGGCAAGCAACATGTTACTAGGAAGTTTCTGTTTCTCTTGCAACTGGAGATTTAGTGCATTCAAATGGCAAGTGATGTCAGTCAATAATGCCAGCTTAATTATCCACTCTTGATTTTCCGAGGGCTGGGCTACACTGGGTGTCGGGGGGTGAAGAGCGTAGTGAAGTCGAAGTATCTTAGGTCGACTTATCTGGCCGTCCTCATGGCGGCGAGTTGACCAATGCCGCTCCCCCGTTGACTCTGCTTCCTCCTCTTGCGGAGATGTAGTTCTGGAGTCGACAGGGAGCGCGTCTGGGGATCGATTTATTGCATCTAGACGAGACGCGATAAATTGATCCCCGATACATCAAACACTACCTGCCGAAGTATAGACATACCCTAAGTCTTCCTCCTTCTTCCCCTTGCTCTCAAGGAATTCACAAATCTGAGAAAGGAGACCCAAAAATCTTTCATGGACCCTGCCACGAGAGAACCATCTCACTTGATTGTGCATCTCTAGCTCACCATATTCTGTCTCATATTCTTATAGTAATGCTTGAAACTGTCAGTGATTCAGCACTCTTGAAACAACAAAACTGAACACTTTTACAACCAAATGCATGACACTTTGCATTTCACTATTTTTTAGTTTACCCACAATTGCTTCTTGGTGTATAATGTCATGAAATACGGCAAATTTGGGCATTTCCTTTTGTTTCCTCATCAGGTCAATCAATCCATTCTCCTTCACCTGCATATTTAGTGCACTGTCTGTACACGCTGAAGTCAGCTTTGTCCAGTCCAAGTTTTTCTCAGCAAAAAAACTGAGTAGAGCAGTCAAACTGTTTTCCCCTTTTCTTTGACCTTTCAAAGATATTGAACACAGCAGTTCTTCCCGGAATAATTCGTCTTTGGGGAAATGAACCCAGACACACAACTGTGTGAAGTCACATACATCTGTACTTTCAGCCACTGCGATGCTAAAACATGATGTTGACAATATATCTGCAGTTAACTGTTGTCGGACTGCTTTTCCGATTTCCCTCACCCTACTCATGGCTGTGTCAAACAGTTGCAGCCCTTTTATTTGGTTTAGGATTGCATTTTTGTTATTGAAATCAGCATACAGGATTTCTGCAGAAGCCAGAAAGCACTCTTTAATGACCTCTGTGTCAGTAAATGCCTTTTTATGTCTTTCTAAAATCCATGCAATTTCGAAAGATGCCTCTGTCAAACATTCTGCAACAGATCTCAATCTCTGTATTATTGTTTGCTGGCCTTTTAGTGAAGCAGCAAGTTGTTCAGTTCTACTTTTTCTTAGTGTAAGCGGGGGAATGGTCCCACTATTGTGGGGAACTCTCTTGGCTTATACACTACCCTGGTGAAATGGGTTAGCAAAAGGATCTGAGTCCTCGCTCCCACTTCCTTTACCCAGAGGTCTGCCAGACCTAATCCAGGGTGGTCTCTCTGCACTGGATGCTTCCCTGACCCACTGATCAATACATACAGTTCAAAGCAAATACAATTTATTAAACAGCAACCAATTTTTAAAAATAAGGAGAAAATGGGAAAGGTTAAAGGAAAACCTGTCACCCCGCTCTGTGGCACGGGGACGTCACAACCAGCGTTTCTGGGATGTCAGAGAAGTTCAGCCTCTTCCTCACACATCTCAGGCCCCTTCTCAGGCCCTGGCTATGCTGCAGGTCAGACACTTGCTCTGGCAGTGGCCACACGCTGTCAGGCTATAGGTGGTAGGACCCTTCTTCCCAGTGTCTCCCTAGCCCTGTTGGGGTTACAATCCCCCTCCAGGGCCTGAAGAGCCTCTTGGCTGGGGGCATCTCCCTGCGCTGGGCCTGCTGCCCAAGGTCCCCTCCTCACTCTCCTGAGCTGCTCACTGCACCTGGCTCCGGACTGCTCCAGCCCCAGTCCCAGCTCCAGATCCAGATCCACTCCGCCTCAGCACGGCTGCTGCTCTGCCTCCAGCTCCCTGGGCTGCTTCTCTGGCCCCTCTGGCTCTGGTTGCTGCAGCTCTGCTCCCAGCACAGGTCTGCTCTGCGAGCTGCTCTGGTCTGCCCTGCTTCTGTGACTCTGCTCCCAGCACTCACCTGCTTCCCGGGCTGCTTCTCTCTGGCCCCTCTGGCTGGCACCGTTCTGCTCCCCAGCTCAGCTTGGGCCCTGCTTTCTCCTTAGCTCAACCTGTCTGTCTGACCCAGGCGATTCCAGCTCACACAGAGGACGGGACCCCCCTGACTTCCTGACTCCCTGATTAGCCTGCCCGCCCTATCAATCAGGCTGACCTGGAGCATTGGCCTCTCACCATTGCTCCTGGGGAAGTCAGCCCCAGGATCCTGATTTCCAGTGGACCCTTCCCCTTTCTTTTGGTACTAGGAGCTAGCAATCAAAACACCCCCACTAAGTTTTAGTCGGGGGACAACAGAATCTGCATATTTTTGCCAGGAATAATGTGAAAAATTTCATCCAGCTATTAGTCAGTTAATCAGTTTCCCCTGTTTGTTTGGATTTTACATCCAGCAACAAGAGAAAAAAACATTAAAAAAACCCAGGAAAATTTGACTGTAAAAAACACCAAAATTTGCAGGGGGATTCAAGGGCTGGTGTAGTATCTGAACCCACTCTTAATTGGTTTTGGGGGTTTTTTTTTGTTTTTTTACAAATGGAGCTGATTTCAAGTTAATGGCATCCCTTTAAAATTACACATGTAAGCTGCATGCTGCCCATTGGTGCAAGTACATTACAGTACCATCTTCAATTACATGATTGCAGAGTATTTTTCAAATATATCATAATTTTTGTATAATCTAAGAAACATAAGTAGCCCTTGTTAGGAGCAGTATATGACTTTCTTGGAGGATTTTTTTTTAATAGCCCTGCAACTGAAGCCAATTATTGCAAGAAAATTTTTATAAAAGTGTTTTCTTCCATCCAAATTCCATCCATATTCCTCGTGCTTAAAATGGCTAATCTGATTTTGCTCAAAAAACAAATTCACTTTCAGGCAAAAACCAAGCTTGGGAAATTTTAGCCCCATAAGTAAAAGATTCAGAAAGTTAGAAGTGACTGAGAAAAGGGAGTTAAAGATTCATACTAGCTTCCACACTAACTATAGCAAGGTTTGATATAATAGCAATTTGCTGGTAACTCTGTCAAATGAGGTTGCAAAAGTTGGTTAAAAAAGGAGGAAGCCAGAGAAGGAGTGAAATTTGATCAAGCAATTACGTCATGGAAATTATCAGTCATGGGTCCCATTTCCTTAAAGTGGTAAGAGTTACAGAAAGCCATGGGATATAACACATTCAGGAAGGAACCCTGATGATCTCTGGTTTTATGATAGGGAACTTAAAATATTTTGGCCTGGAGAGAGGAGGAAGGAAAGTGACTTTGCAGTCTCTGAACTGGAACAATACATTTTCCTCAATGCTTCCAGGAGTAGCTCTGAATTCCCAGCCTGTTCCCCCGTGACCCGAATAGTAACACAACCCCCCACCTCCCCACCCCTGCGTGCCAAGGGATTGCAACCAAGGCATATATCATAAGCAACATAGCAGCTGTCCTTTAAACCTAAAGTGGGAGCACAGTGAATTTGTTTAGCTCCTCTGGGGACTGGGGTGTGCAGAGGGAGTATATGATATTGCTACAAGAAGAGCCTGCTAGCCTGTAGCTGGGCACTAAGGAGGTCTCTAAGAGGCTCCTAAATAAAGTGTTTTGGACTCCCAGGGTAAACAAAGATTTCCTTCAAAAGCTGAGTCTTGTGATTAAGAATTTAGGGGACTGGAGCTACCCAGTGGAGCACATGGCAGAGAGACAGAGATCTATTTAAGAGCAGGATGCTGCTCTGTATACACAACCAAAGACGTTCAGGAGGGGAGAGCAGGCAGGTCTCTGCTCTACCTGAAACGCTGACAAATCTGACTCCCAGCAGAGGCGAGCTCATACCACAGGAGGAGGCGTCTCAGGACTTTGGTTTTCAGGGACCTGTAACTAACTCTTGAGTCCTTTAAGAGTAAAGTCCCTGTGGTGAAAAAATGTCTCTGCTAAGTCTGCTTTCCTTGCTTTCCTGCCACATCATCCCTAAGGGGTTAAATTGGAATCCATGAGTGACCCACAGCCTCGGAGGAGATCTGGGGAGCAGGAATAAATGACTGAGGTGCTCAGGAAGTCTCAGACCCCAGTTTCAGGATTTAGAGTAGCTGGACAGTGGTTCCCCACATCCCAACAGTGTCAGACAAGAGGCCTGAGCCTGGGAGTGTGGCCTAGAGTCCAGCAGCTAGAAGCAATGACTAGACTCTGCCCAGAGCCACTTGGCATGGAAGCACCTGGGACCCAGACGAGGGACATGAGGAGTGGTACTGGGCCAGGTTGTGACAACTGCCAACTCTGTCAATAGGGAAGTGTATGTCAGGCACAGAACACTGGGATGGCTGGACAGAGCCTAACACAGCCAGGAGCGGGAGGAACTCAGGAGATATGTCTGGGAATGAATCTCTGCATCCAATAGCGCCTGCCCCTCCATCTGCCTGTACTGTACTTCATTAATGCCATGAGGTCCTTGAACAATGGGGTGCTGCTCAGGTCTTCTTCCACTGATATGTCCCTAGAAGAGGGAAAAAACGTCATTATCTCCCATGATCAGAGCAGATCCCTGACTGGGCTGCAGGAATCTGGGCATCTCTCTAGCAGCCACCTGAAAGCACCATCTCATTACCTGATGATGTTGACCGTGTCACCCTGGTAATAGCGGCACAGCCAATTGATGGTTGTCACGGAGTCCCTGGGGCAATGATCTGGAACCGCTCCCTATGAAGCCAGTCAGAACTTTGTGGGGAAGCTTCCTCTCCGTAAACAGCCTGTCTTCAAGGCTAGGAGCTTCACAGCATACAGCTTCCACCTTCCTGGGTCTGACCTCCAAGCATTCAGCACCTTCTGCCCCTCCGTGCGCTTCCCGCAGCGAGCCCGCCCAGGCGGAGTCCTGGGGGAGCCCGTGGGTCCTGCACCCCAACTCCACAGTCAGACGTGACTCTCAGCCAGCCAGTAAACAGAGGTTTATTAGATGACAGGTGATCTAAGCCAGAGCTTGTAGATAGAGCGAACACGATCCCTCCGCTGGATCCATTTTGGGGGCCAGGGAGCCAGGCACCCCCAGCCTTTAGCTCACTCCCTGCTCCCAGCCAGATCCAGACTGAAACTCACCCCCAGCTTCTCCCCTGCTTCCTTTGTCTCCTTCCCGGGCAGGAGGTCAGGTGACCTCTTCCCCCCACCTGGAGTCAGGTTACAGCTTCAGATATGGACACCTTCACACAATAGTCAGAGGAGCCATTGAGAGCATTTCTATTCCCTCACAATAGTGCCCTCCTCTGAGGGTAAGTCTTGAATGATCACAAATGCACATGGGAAGAGCATCATGGGCAGTTCTCTGGGATAAGTGGAAGGAAGAGAATGACAAAGAGGGCACTATCTTTGCTACATGTGATCTGCTGTGGAAATGTGGATCATTTCAGTGGAGATGATCACCAAAATTCCCCAGATTTGATTGTGATGATTGAGGATCTTTCTGTATAACTTAATGAACTGTAGTTAATATTATGGAATTGCTCATATGAAACTCTGTATCACGAATGCCCTTCCATATGCGAATTTAGCATGTCCCACAAGCCTGAAAGCATGTCTTCCCCAGACTGAGGACAATGGGAAACCTTAAAGTGGACCATAGTCATTCAAAAGAGTAACTGCATCCTAAGAAACCGAAGGAAGGGTTTTCTGAGAGGAGTGGAAAGATACCATAACAGAACAAAAAAAGCCAGGTGTTGGTAGGTGCCCAGTTCAGAAGACTCAGTCCTGGGAGATACATAGACCTCTCCCCGCTAGTTCTCAGAAATGAGCATCATGGTGGATGAAGCTGCAAACAATGCACAATAGAGGGAGGCCAGGGGAATACTTGGACTATTTTTGTCGTTGTTCTTTCATTTGTTACCTTTCGTCAAAGGCCTGAGGACACCTGGGGAGGAAGGGCTGGAGGCTTGCCCCAGGGTAGAAGGAGATTGGGTTTCTCTATGGGCCCCCAAGGAAAGGCCTGGTGAAGGCTCTGGACAGAGTCATAAGGCCTAGTAGGCCTCTAGTTGAGCCATATACCTGGTACAAGGCTGCCATACTGTTTTGGACTGGACTCAGTCCCACCCCTTCGCAGTAAGTCAGAGTGTGATCTGGCTGAAGGAGGTTGAGTTGCAAGACAGAGGGGACCACCAGCAGCAAGACTGAATGGCTGGCTGGCAGGGCAACAAAAGGAGGGAAAAACCTGTGCCCAGCCACAAAGGGGCACACCAGTGGATGAGTCACTGTCACAAGGCCCCAAGACAGGGACAGTGTCTGGACTCCATTTGGTCTCAGGGAGGCTTAACAGCCAGAGATTCAAAGGCTTGGATTCCCCTCACACCAATCTGGAGGGCAGCTACAAGGAGGTGCTTGACTGGATCTGTGATGATGATCATGTAAGGAGAAGAGTAAAATGGAAGTGGCCTCATGCCAACTCTGCAAGAGGCGTACTAGATGGGGTAGTCAGCTGCAGAAGGACTGGGGCAGTGTCTCATAGACACAAGTCAGACACCTCCCCTCAGAGGCTGTTCTCGTTCACAAAGCAGAGATGAGATACCATATCAGCAGTCACCTTGCATACATCCCCAGCCCACTTTCACAATATTGCTGTGTTGCCCAAGTCCCATTTAGATAGGGTGGTGTGAGAGCGGATGTAGAGCACCACATACCAAGCCATGAAGAAAGAAGCAATCTAATCATATCTAAGCAGGAGTTTCCTTCTGCTTTCTGTGGCCTGTGAGCGAGCTACCCACTTCTACAGAATCCAGATGGTATTACAGGAAAGGAGTACAGAAGGGAGAGAAATAAGTGGTAGTGAGTTATTATTGGAAGCGAGATCCAAAACTGATTGGAAGTCACTGAGAGCCCAGGAAGTAAGGTGCTGCACACACATGTAGTAAGGAGCAGTCACTGCCCCCAAAATCTTACAGTCTAGGTTAAGGTAAGATACAGCAGTGGGGAGATAAATACAGAACTTCTGTTGCTAGTGCAACTTCCCTCTTCCTTCTCTGTTCTTCGCAAGTGTCTGACTGGGTATGGAAGCAAGGAGATGGGAAGCAAAGGCCAGCCTCTGTTAGCAGCGTGTTACTCTTGATTCCTAGAAAACAATGTGTCCTCATTCCCCCAAACCAGTTAATAAGAATTAATGAAAAGTCCCAAGGAAATGAGATATATTTTCTCCCCCTCCCAGGTTTTAAGAACTGCATCTGCAGCAGGAACCTGGGGAGCGTGAAACACACCAAAAATAGGAAGTTCAGAGTCTGAGTCTCATACATCAGCTCCACGGTGTTCAGGGCTGTATCTGCTCCTTGAAAAGAGGAGATGGGGGTGTGGAAGCCTTCAGAGGGCAAGAGGTGCAGGAGATATCCCATCTTCATTATTTCCCATGGGGATCCAGTCCAGTTCTGGACAGCCGTGGTCGTTGCTGATTCCTGTGTGTGTAAAGACGCCCCAGCTGCCAGGGAGTGAGAACTGAGAGGGTCAGCGATCCACCTGCTGTGAGGCGGCTCTTGGCTCAGGTGAGGAAACTCTGCCTTTACTGGGGAAAGGGTATGTGGCAAAGGGAACCTGTCCTCAGACAGACAAGGCCTTATGAGCTCTGGAGACATGAGTCACAGTGGGATCGCTTCTCTGTGGTGAATGTTCACTTGTCTAGCACACCATATACTGTTAAAGGAATTTAGGAAGCTGGGGGTTGTTCTGGGTGGATCCCCTTCTCCATGCTCCCCCGAAGTGGGGAAAAGCCACAGATTAGACATCTCCACCGCACAGAGGCTTGGCTCTGTGGCTGTGCCCAAGGCAGTGTGAGTCTGTCATGCTCTTTAGAAAGCAGTAATATGGGGGCACATTGTCCAGTGGCGCAACTCCTTTAACTTCAGTTGAGTTATATCAGTGAAGAATTTGGCCCATGGTCTTTGCATCACTGAATTGAATGCTAGATCCCACAAAAAGAGATGATAAAACTCCTTTGGGATTATGCCTGTGGATCGGGTCCCAAAACAATTCCCAGGGAGCTGGCTGCAAACTGCCAGTTGGAATCACTTCAAAGCAATTCTTGCCTGCAGTCTCGCTGGAGGAGAAGCAGATGGGGAAGAAGCCCAGAATTGAAGGAACATGAAGACTAAATCCCCATCTCACTCCAAGAGGAGAGAGGTGTATTTGAGTGGTGGAGATGGGATAAGGTAGGGGAGGATGGTGTGTCTCCAGGTTAGGCTTGGGAACCAATGGGGGAAGTGTGGGTGTGTGGCTGTGTGTTCGGGGAAAGCCCAGGGGACAAATGAACATGAAGACTGAATTCCCCTCTCTCCATAGCCTAGGACTGTTTCTTGCTGATGAGGTTAATAGGGACAATGCCTGTTAGTCAAATAGAGCACAGTTGCCTCTCAGTTCTCTGGGCATTCAGCAATGCACCAGAAAGGAGATGGGGACCTTGCTCTGCAATGAATTGGTCCTGCAAAGTAAATTTTATTCTCCAGCCTGTGTCCTACAGGAGGTCTGACTAGGTGACCTAATGGTCCCTTGTGGCTTTGATAGATCAGTGGATCAGTGCAGGGAGGGGAGGTTTTGTGTCTCACAGAAGGTCCCAACCACCTGACCATCGGAGCTTGGTTTCCACATTCAACAGGTGACAAAGAAGGAGTTAACAAGTGTGAGTGCGAGAACCCCAGGCCGGCGACCAGTCCAGAGCACAGGGAGCAGGACTGAGCTGGTGGGCACAGGCTGGTGTGAACATGAAGGTGTTCTGCAGTGCTCTGCTGGCACTGTGCTGGGCTTTCAGGGTCGGAGAATCTCGAGGTGAGTTTCTGTTTCTTTTCTGCTTCTTTTTCTTTCCTGCCCTTTTTATGATCTTCCCTCCCCTCTTTCCAGTCCCTTTACTCTTCTCCATTCCCTTTCCTACTTTCCTCCTTTCCTCTGCGCGACTGCTCCCTCTGCCATTCCAGATGAATATGTTGGCGACTAAACTGACAAGCAAAAGGGCAACTGTTTATGTGAATGGGTGGTATGGTAAGAGGATGGAAATGTGGATGGACTTACAGGTAGGAAGGTGAATGGATGAATGGAGAAGTGGATGAATGGATGGATCCATGGATGGATGGATGGAGGAGCAGGAGAGTGAGCAGATGGATGGACGGACAGGTGGGCTATTGAGCAAATGTGTGAACAAACTGGCTGCTGAGCAGGTGGATGATTGGAGGTGCAGTGCAGGGATAGGCAGATCCCTGAAGGAGAGTGGAGGGATAGAATGACACATAGCTTCAGGTTGGAGTGTAAGTGAACGAATATCCATTTGGAGGTATGGATAAATGGGAGGATAACTCCGTGAGGTGTATGTGAGAGAGAGACAGAGAGGAGAAGGGAATGTATGAAGGGCAGGGAGACAGAGCAAGTCACCAATGTCAAAGGCCCACATCTACGGGTGTCCATCCCTCTGAACCGCCTTAGTTCTTCCTTTACTGCTGCAGAGAACAAACAGGATCCTCTGTCATGCCCACTGACTGCTCCTGTTTCTAGGTTTAATTTCCCATCTGTGCACAGTTAGAGCTAGTTGTTTGTTCCTTTGTTCTAGTTCAATGTACTTTAGAAAGGGAGGAATTTCTCCAAATTCTTCAACATTCCCTCTGAGCCCATTCTGCTCCAGCTCTGCACCAAGCCCAGACCCCGTACAGATCCTAAAACGGGTATCAAAGGAGGTGCCCTCGGGGAAAGACACTCAAGTCTCCAGGCCTATCTGACCTCCGAGGCTCTTAAGCTATGTGATCTAATTCTCAGGTCCAAATCCCATGCTCACAGCAGGACAGCCCTCTTCATTGCAGAATCCTTCCCTTGGGCCTTAGAGGCATTTTGTGTCATGGCTTGACGTCATGTGACATGACATCTAGTGCATTCCTGCTAGTGACACCGCCTGAAATAATGTAACAATAATAAAAACAATACAACAGTGACAAAACGAAATACGTTTCTCACTGAAAAGTTCATTTTGAAATGAGAATTTGAAATTTTTCTGATACTACACGTGCAAAAGAAGCTCTTCAGAATTTCCATTGTCTGCGTAATTCAAAAGCCTTTGGTTTCGTTTCAGTTTAGAAGGAAAACCAGTTTTGTAAAGTTGAACGTCCCGTGCAATGGGAATTCTGCGTGTGGTCCAGCTTTAGCCCTGCTCGCAGACAGCACAGACAATTCTACTCTAATCAAGGGTGGATTTTACACACCAAAAGGGACAAGATTTCCCTTCTGGGCCACTCCTAAGGAATGGATTTCATTTCAAGCTGGAATTCCAGCAATTGTAGATTATCTGCTGCATGTGAGGTCCCTGGACCATCTGCACCTTCTCAGAAAATGAACCAAGCACCTATCTCTGTTCCCCCTCTGCAATGGGAAGGGAGAACTATATGTAAGCAGTGTCAGGAATGAAATATATTCTGACATCTGGTGGCGAACTATGGGAATTGCAGTGAGTTATGGAAAATAACTGTGTGGCTGATTAATTTGCATAGACACACCCACTGCACCTAGCCTGAGCCCACAGCAGCCCACATGGCCACTTCAGCTGATGTGAGAGCCCCAGTTTCTATGTTATTGGGGCAGGAAATATAAAGTGATGTTGCCCTGATTTTGTGAATGAAGGACTATGGACATGTACTTGGCCCTTGTGATGATGGAGGGACTCGCCATCATCTAGGTAGCACTCACTGGGCAAGGGCCATGCATTTCAGAACACTCTGACATTGAAAGAGGCTGGGGCAAGCATCTATACATTTTACTGAGGGTTTTGTCTGAGGTCTCCACAGGCCTATTGTATCCTGCCTTCCTCTGTTGTGGAATGTCAGAGTTAAATTTTGTTTCTGTTAGGAGTCTGGCTTCAGGCTGTTAAGCTGCAATCACTTTAGGCTCACTAGTGCACCTGCACTAAGGCTCCCCTGCTGTATGCTGAAGTCACCTAAGAGCTAAAGAAATCACTGAGTGCTGTCTCAAGTTGGGGGTCCTGAAAATAGTGCAGAGTGGCTAGTGCAGCTGAGCTGTCTGTGTGTCGGCTAGCAGGACAGGCTAGTGGAGTAGTTGGTGCTGCTGGCAGAGTGACTGGTGCAGCAGAGCAGTCTGTGTGTCGACTAGCAGAGCCATTGGTGCGGCTGACGGAGTGACTGGCATCGCAGAGCTGTCCGTGTGTCGACTAGCAGGATGGCTAGCGGAGTGACTGGCGCTGCAGAGTGGTTTGAGTATCGGTGAGCAGAGCAGTTCGTGGGATGGCCAGCAGAGTGGATGGCGGTGAGGGCTGCAGCGGAACCCCACAGAGAGGCGGCCTCGGACCACGTAAGGTGCCCCTCCATTTCCACCCAGGCTGGGAGGTAAGACTCTGCCGATTGACTTTTGAACTCTGCACTGACCAAGAACAGAGACTCTTGGGCTGTTGGACTTTTGGGACTATTGAGTGACTTTTTGGGGTTGTGGAACTCAAGAGCCAAGGGGAAGGCCACGGCCTATTTGCTGGGAGGGGGCTCCTGGTTCATGGTTTGATTTATTAACCTGGTTTGTGGTGTTTCCCCAATATTATGCCACATTGGTTCTCCCTGTTATTAAAAGGCTTTTGGTACACTCAGACTCTGTGCTTGCGAGAGGGGAAGTATTGTCTCTTACAGACGCCCAGAGGGGTGGTATATGGTTGTCCCAGGTCACTGGGTGGGGGCTCGAGCCGGTTTTGTATTGTGCTATTGGAATGGAACCCCTGGATACTGAACCCGGCCCTTGTTGCTGCCAACTCTGATGGGCAGAAGGGTTACATATATTTTCCCATTCCATTTGCTAGATTTTAGAAGGCCTTATTAATGTTTCTCTCACCCCCCACGTTCCCATTATGGAACCTACTTTTTCTGGGGCTTAAACCTCATTCTAACAAAACTGATGGGCCCTTCCTTGAGTCATAAGCTCCTGCGTGACACAGAGCTCTTCTGGGCTGGGAAAGGGACTCAGAGTGCCAGCTAAATACAAGGCAGTATCTCATTTCCATCAGAAACAGTTTATCTTCTTCATTATATTCTTCCCTAGATCCCATTCCCCTCCCAAGGAAGCATGTATGTACACCTTAGATGTTGTATTAGAAAGCCAACAGACATTTGTAGCTCTCTGGGAAAGATGTCAACAAAAACCTCTCGAAACAGACACATTCTCTGTGGGTCAAGAGGTGCACAGGGCTATATTACACCTTTGGAAAAGTGCAGGTTCCTGCATGGATCAGATCTCACTCCACTAGAGCACCTGCAGTACGATAGCTGGCCTTGGGCATCAGGACTATGGTTCAGGATAAGGTAGGGAGGCGGTTTGTGGGTGCACTCCCGTATGCAAAGGAAATTGTCTGACCTGTGACACTGTGAGGATGCTCGTGTACCCCGCACGGACACGGTTTTCAATGAGTGTTCTGTGTGCTCACCACCAGGGTGACTCCCACAATGGGAATCAGAACTGCCAACCCCCAGTGTTCAGAAATCAAGGGTCAGGCCTGAAAAATCCTGAGAGTGACTTAAATATCATGAGATTTGAACGAGAATACAGCTGGGGCGGGGTTTGATTGGTCGTTTGGTGTTGGTGTATATAGGGCTCATCCTTCAAGCTTCTCTTCCCCCCGCAGAGAGCCTCCCAATGCAGAGCCTGCGTTGCTACAATGACTACACCTCCCAGACAACCTGCACATGGCAGGAGTGCCCAGCAGCACGTCGCTTCCTCAATGTGACTCTTCACTACGAGGACAATCTAGACAAGTAAGTGCCTGACCCCTGCTCTGCAGCAGAAGAATGCAAGAGGCCTGTGGCTCCTGAACTTAAGAGGTGGGAATGGGAGGAGGGAAAGGGATCCGAGCGGACAGTCAGGCTTTGAGGAGCACATGGACACTGGTGCTGGCCCTGCTGTGGTGTGGAAGTTGGAGACACTTTTAGATCTGCATTGGGAGGATGGGGATATACAGAAGGGTGCGCTGATCAGTTTATTTTCATTATCTTTTCTATCACTCCCCTGGATTTGTCTGGGGGATCCCAGGTATGAGTGATGGCAGGGCCTGTTAGCTTACTGCACCTGGAGTGGAGAAAGAGGCATCAGAATACAGCTGGAGTAATGCTCCTTTATCAGCAGAGACTGCTGGCTCTGCTCTCACAGACCTTCCACACTTCCCTTCTTTGCAGCAGGGTCAAAGGGAACATTCTGTTCTCTGTGGGTATCTGAGTCCCTTCCAGTAGTGCATTTAAACGATATGATGACACATCTGCAATATGTGGTTAGCTCTCTGATCCTTGCCCCTGGTGGGAGAAGCGTATGAAGTGCAGTTTGAGTAGTGTTTTGTTTGCGGGAGGAGGGATGTTCATACACAAATGTTGCTCTGTATTTGTATTGGAGAAGCAAGTCAAAGAAATACACCTTGCACTTGGAGCAGAAGGTGGTTAGGTTTGGGATGGTCCATAGATCTCGGGCGAGTTCATTCCACAATTCCAGAGCAGCGCCAGAGAAAGTTGTGTTTTCTGCCCAGGTCAGCTTTACCCTTCCTGTAGGAGTTCCTGTGTGCCAGAGGGGTAGATTTCTTGACCAAGGTCTTCATCCTGGAGTTTCAGATGATCTGTTAGACAGCCTGGGCTCAGGCCATGGAGTGCCCTGAAGACAGGGAACAAGACCTTGATCTTTATTTGATGTTCTATGGGAAGCCAGTTTCGAGAGCAAAGGAGAGGTCTGATGGGTTTACCCTAGCCAGTATTGCTGAGCTCACCACAGAGACAGCTCATGCCTGCTGATAAGGGGGCAGCACAACCCCAGAACAACTCAAGTCATCTTCCACCCCCAGCAGCTCCTCCTCCTGGAAAGCAGTGGCCTCTTCCTGCCTCTTCCTCTCCCTGCCAGGCTCAGCTGCCCTGCAAGGAGATGGCCTGGCTGAACCATGTGACCCAGCAATGGTAGGGGACACATGACCCCCGTGGATCGCCTCTGGCTCATCACCCACTGCAAGGCTCATCTCTTTGACTGGACTTCTCTAATATAAATATAATATAAATACAGAGCAACATCTGTATGTGTTCTCCCCCTGAGGCTAGGGTAAGACAATAACTGTAGCAGACGCATATTCACATTTCTTAAAGCTTTACTGGACGGTGCTCAGACACTACAGCAATGAGTGCAGTATAAGAACTTATACTGAGTAGAAAAAATAAATGTGGGGAAGATTTTAGGAGCCCAATTCTGGATTAGCTATGTGTATTTAAATCAGTTCCTCCTCACCCTCTTTCTCTGCATGTAGGAGAAGCACACAGATCCCATGTGAGCCTCAGGGAGCTGAGGGGCGGCCGATCTGCCAGGACTCCTGTGTCTGCTGGACCTGCCACAGGAATAGCAACCGTTTTGGAGGTGCGGTGGACGACAATTACACTTTCAAACCTGATCGGTTGCTGCTGGCCGAGCTGAACATCAGCCTCTTCCAGAATGGTAAGGGCGAGACACCCACCACTCCCTCATCCCCAGGAATATTTGAGATCCTTTGAAATTAATACTTCTTCCTCTGTATAGGTCCCCCAACCCTAACCAAGAATCAGGATTGAAATCAGCAAGCAGGAAACCTTGATTTAAATTCCTCAATTTTAAGTTTGTTTTGTGTTTGTACTTTTCTAGTTATTTTTCTAGAGAAATGTTGATTTTCAGTGGTTGGTAACCATTAACACATGTTGCTTTGCAACTAAATATAGCCTTTCAAAAGGTGACAGAGCTGTAGTAATCTATCAGCATGAATATCTTTAAAGGCTAATCCCAGATTGACTCTAGGACCTCTGCTTTTATTTCTTGGCTCCAGCCTTTATTAGAGTCCAGACAGCAGAGATGAAAAATCCTCATGTCCACTACCTCGATTTCCCTTTTCCAGCATTCAAACTGATGGGACAAGGCTTTCTGCACATTCTTCTCCATGAGCAGATGGGGCAATCAAAAAAATTTGTCCTACAATGGTCCACTTAATTTTGATAGTTCACCTGGATATGCGGAGAAAACCACCCTTCTCATCTGAGTGCACTAATTCAGAGCAAGCATTTTTATAATTGTACCTTGTAGCATGGAATACAGACATTACAATTAAATTTAAATAATATTAATGCATGCAGCAACTTACAAGCATTTTATAGTCTAAACACTAAACACATCCTTACAAGTCTAACACCTATCTTGAACATTACTAACATATAAATGAGCTGGTCTGGTTTCCAACTATATAAATTTGTCAGTGCTCAGCTAATGCTTACAGGCTTTGCAGGAGCTGGCACCTGGTTTACCAGCATCACAATATCTATACACTTTTTAAAAGCATTTATATAGCCTAACATACATTTATTCAGATTCCTACTTTTTTGTATTATGTTACAAAAAGGTGAATGTTACTTACTAGATTATTTTTTATTTTTACTTGCAATTGATATCAAGCTCAATTTGGACAGAAATTCAGATTCAATTAAAAAGACACAAAAACACCACTTTAATTTGTATTATGATCTCCATGATTAGTTAAATAAAACTATTTTATGTGTGCCGGATACATACAAAAATGTTTATCAAAACACGTGTTGCATTGAAAATTAACAGAATTGTTAAACAAAGGAAGTAGTGAGTGACTTTAATTGATTGTTTCGGATCACCACATTCTTCAAGATTTTAAAACTAGTAGCTCTTGTCCTCTCACACCTAGTTTTTATACAGAGGATTGGAAGAGCAAAACAAGTTTTCCTGCTTTTTCAACTCCAATTGGTTTCTAAATGTGGAATTAACTAGTTCAATAAACAGAAATGAAGAATATTCTCTAAGCACCAATAGAAGAGGTTACTGCTGTCAAAAGCTGCTTTTAGCACTGTAACAAATTCTGAATCCAAGTGCTTCACCAGTGACTTCAACCAGTTCACAGACTCACAGTCTTTAAAACTTGGCAGCAAATTTGTATTACTTAATATTATTATTTTTATTGATTTAAATGTTTATAATAGATTATGGTAAATTTAGGCTTTAAGATAGTTGTCATAATTTCACATTTAATTTTAATTAGGCTTTTTTTTAAAAAAAAAGGCTGTATTTAATTAAAATTTAAAAAAATTATTTAAATAAAAATTAATTATAATTAAAAATTGATTTGTATCCACCCTGTCCCTAACCCTTCACCTTATTTCTGCATGTCAGCTACAACTCTGCTAGGAACTGAGTTTCATTTTCATTGTGACACGTTTTTAACAACTTCTCCCTTACAAGCTTTCAGATAGATAGATAGATAGATAGATGAATAGATTCCTTCCTTACCTGCCTGCAATGGAAAAGCCGGACATGTTCCTCCTGCTGACCCACACCCTTGGTCTAGTCATTACGAAAAAACTGATGTCAAATGAACCTTTTCGCTCAGAAAAATACATAGTAATACATCTCCATCTTTAAATGAATGCTGGCTGCTGTGGGTCTACCTGACAACACTTACCTCTCTATTCTCCTTCTGTTCTGTTCATCGCTATTTTCTGTAAGGCCTTGAAAACTTCATTTCTTTCACTGCCAAGTGCCAACAGGCCTTAGATTATTTTTTTTCAGCAGTCCTGAGAAATCCCACAAAAGGCTGATGTTAGGCAGATCTGGGTCCTTCCTTATGGAGATAAGACTTAGAAAAGCCCTCTGCCCTCTCCCCACCTACTAATAAGCACAGCCCGTGTTGTCCTTTGCCATTTCCAGTCCAGACCCTCCCACCTCAGAAGCGTTGGATCAATGGCACAGAAGCAACCTGGGAAGCAGCTGGACGGGGAAAGGGAAGACTGGAGCTCAGCATGATCTACAAGCGGGAGTGTGAATCCTGGGAGGTAGGCATGAGATACGCTTAGGTATTGGCATGTGCGGTTCTTGGTTGCACCTTTTAGAGGGCAGAAGACAAACCTCTGAAATCTGTTTGGCTGCTGCTGAACCCAGC
>ML677350.1:4044482-4168461 GCA_007922305.1 Dermatemys mawii
GACAGAAATCATCCTCGGTGTCAGTTGCAAAATCCTCCCACTGCCTGCTGAGGCGTGATGCCCTTGTGTCGGGCAGCACCTATGTTGCTCGTGTGCGATCCAAGCCAAGCCAGGGCGCTGGTTGGTCTGGGCAATCCAGCGACTGGGGTACTGCTGTGTCCTGGAGGACCCAGGAAGGTAATTCTGGGGGCCGAGCGGGGAAGGAGGGATGTGCTGAGATGCTGGCAGCCGGGGGATATTGTGCTTCGCTTCCAGCGGTTTTGGGGGCTGGGCTGATGACATTGGAGAATCTCTGGAATTTGATGAAAATGGTCCAGGTTCACTGGTGCTCTCTTATCTGAAGTGAATTTGGTGTCACTGACAGGTAGCAGAGCAGTAGCCACAGGGACTGCAGCACTCCGGTTAATTGCCCAGCACAGGAGCACAGCACCAGTCCCAGTGCAGCACTGGTAGGGGCAGGCTAGGCTCCTTACGTACACTTCCCCTGCTATTGCACCTCACCTTGTTGGGGCCTTTCTAGAAATAAGAGTTGCACTCAGTATCTGGCCTCTCAGCAAAAAGACCAGTGAGTGTGTGACGGTGCTGTTCCTGGTGGGACCCAACTGAGAGTGCCAAGTCATGATAAATTTCTTCAAACAGGGCAGCTACAGCCCTAGGCTGGGGTTTCTCCACCTCTAAGGCAAACCAAACCAGTCAAACAGAAAAGACTTTGGTTTCCCTCCACTGGCTAGCCACAAATCACACAAGCAATTTCCTTAGACACTCCAGTTTCCCACTGTCACCACCAACAGCCACCCGTTCTGGGGACAAATGAAAACCAATACCCCAATAAAAGAAAAAGGTTCTCCCCTATCCCAAAGGATTGGGCCCCAATCCCAGGTCAATATACAAATCAGATCTTACCCACAAATCACGCTGTTGCCAATCCTTTAGAATCTAAAATCTAAAAATTTATTTAAAAGGAAAAAGATATAGGTAAGAGTTAGAAATGGTTAAAAGAAATCAATCACACACAGTAATGGCAAAGTTCGTGGTTCAGGCTTGTTGCAGTGATAGAATAAACTGCAGGTTCAAATCAAAGTCTCTGGAATGCATCCACAGCTGGGATGGATCATCAGTTCTTTGTGTAGAGCTTCTGTTTGTAACAAAATCCTTCCAGAGGTATGAAACAAGAATGAAGATGACTGAAGACAAAATGGAGATCAGACATCAGCCTTCTATAGTTTTTCCCGGATGCAAGAATCTCTTCATTCTTGCTGTGAAAAGTACAGCCCAATGGAGTTCTGGAGTCACACGGGCAAGTCATATGACCATGCATGACTTAGGATTTGCAGGTGGCAGCCATTACCCACATGCTATGTTGCATGTCCTCCGGTAGACTTCTCATGTGGATTGGAGCTTTCTAAGCTTTCAATGGGTCCATTGTATAGCTTATGGGGTCCTTAATGGGCCATCAAGCAGACTAGGCAGAGACAAAACCAAGTTGTCTGAAATGTTACCCAGAAGCATAACATAAGTTTGAGATGCAGATAGTAGAAATTCATAACTTCACATACAAAAATGATACGCACATACCGATAGCATAATCATAATCAGCAAACCATAAGCTGGACTTAGACACCTTGTATGACGCCCTTTCCACAAGATTTGGGGCCACTACAGGATCTTCATTGCACCAATGATCTATATGATACCAAATTATTTCAGTAATGTGACAGAGTACCAGTAGGTATGGTGGGTTTGAGGATATGGGCTTGGGAAAGGCTAGTCTCTCTGTCTCTCACAATACGTGGCTTGTATCCATTGAATGGGTGGACCAGAGTAATGCTCTGAACTGCATTAGAGAAACCTCAGAGTAAAAGTTTTCCCTTCTTCCTTAATGGTCACAATCAGTCCCTGCTCCATTGTCCTCCCATCCCTCCAATCCTGTCCCTCTCAGAGCTACACTAACCACTGGCTCCTCACTAGGGGATGAGGCTCAGCCCAAGAACCTTCACTGCCTCTTCAATGGGGTTGATCGGCTAACGTGCAGCTGGGAAGTGAGGAGAGAAGTCACCTGCTCTGTCTTGTTCACGCTCTTCTACAGAACCCCACTGGCATCAGAGTAAGTGACCTGCCCATGGCAGTGTATGCCTGTCCTCCTGTATCTGACTATCCGTCCAACTCATTCAGGCCTGGCTGCTCTCTTCCCCAGAGATACAGAATGCTCTCCAGTCCATGAGGAGGAATTGCCTGGCAGCCACTACCTGCTCCACTGCTGTGAGATCAATGTCACCAACCCCAGCAAGCTGAGCCAATACCTCATAACTGTCCGGCCCAAGAAGGAGACAAAACTGATTAAAGCCAATGAAAACAGTGAGAGCCCATTTGGATCCTCTGCCTGGGGTTATCTGGGGGTTGGGAACGCTTAGGTTGGCAGAGAGGTGGAATGGTTAACAAAAGAACGAGACAGTTGTGGGTGGGTGGGACAGATGGCTGGTAAAGGAAGCTCCCAGCACTGGAGCTCCTGACTGGCACTGACAGAGCACTGCTGCAAGGGGGTACAGAATGGGCGTCTGGAGATGAGATGCGTCACTTGGGGGCACTGCTATTAGCAGACCTTAGTGCTAGTCTGCTCAGGGAACAAGTTTCGCACCAGCATATCCTTAGTCCTGCCCACAGCCCAGAGTGGGAGAGGGAATGGGCAGGAAGATAAGCTGGGAGATGGATGCATGTTCCTAACATGGTGTTTGTTTTCTAGTCAAGCCACGTGTGCCTGTCAACGTGACAATGACAAAGAACAAAGAGCAGGAGTATGAGCTGAGATGGACAAAACAGACCCTAAGCTTTGACTATATAACCCAGAGATATGAATTCCTGTATTGGAAGACTGGTGACTCCTTGGAGGTAGGTGATAGTACTGCTGGGAGGCCAGGACTCTGCTGGGAGGTGGGTGGATGGGACAGAGAGTTCCTCACCCCCGCTCCATCTCTTTTCGTCTTCTCTTCCCAGAAAGCCCAGAGTAAAAACATCAGCAATGACAAGCCTCCCCTCATCTTCACCCTGCAGATGCTGGAGCCCTCCACACACTATAGGGGGAAAATGCGGGCGAGGGTGAACACGGAGGGCTACAAGGGGCCCTGGAGCGAGTGGAGTGAGGAGTGCACCTGGGAAACTGAGAGTGGTACATCCCAGCTGGGCTACTGGCTTGGGGCTTTGTGGGAGGGGGTCAGTTCCCTCCCTAGAGAAACGGGTCCCTTAGCTGGGTTTTCAGGGGAACTGGGGTTTCATACAGTTAATTAAGCAAAGAGCCTGACCGGGGTCCCCTGGGTACCTGGCTGCATGCTTCAGTTCGCAGAGAAGGGGTATAATGGATTTATCTGAATGGAAGCCCAGGGTTGCCATTTTCCATGGGAACAAGAAAACAGTATGAAAATCAGGGGCTGAAAATGGATGTACTAAGTGAGGAGAGAAGGGGACCTCCCCAAGGAGACTTAAAAGCATGAAGTGCCTACAATGTCAGAGTGTTGTACAGAGGTTTTAGTTATATTATTCCCAGGAAAATTAGGGAGGAAGGTCACATGACTGTAATCTCCCCATTGTACCTCTGCACTGCAACCTTTGAGTTGTCCAGGCAGACTGGATCCCACTGGATGTGATCAGGCTGAAAATAGGGCTGGAGGCCAGTGAGAGAAGTTCATGGATCTAAGTGGAGGGCTGGAGAAGGGAAGGATTGATCCACGCTATAAGGCAGAAAGGGATCAATCAGTGGAGCTGGTTGAACTGTTCATTTTGAACAACATTTTCATGTCTGTGAAATAACAAGAAGATGGGCTCTTTGCAACTGATTTTAAGCAAATCTGTTGGAGCCTGCAGGGGTTTCTCTGGTCATTCAGAGAAGCGTTGTTTCGTGGGTGGGTAGTTCAGCATTTGGAATTCAGGCTGTGTGACTGGTCTCTGATTGCTGTCCTGAACCTGTACAAACAGGACAGGTGGCTGCATAGGCCTTAATCATGAATTTCCAGACTCAAACACTTGTGTTTCTTGTAAATACATAATTAACTGTAAGTTTCTTGGCATTTCTAATGACTGGGTGTTTCTTTTTTTTGTTGCTATCTGCAAGGTTCTTGTAAGGATCTTTGCCCTGATGTTACTGATCTGTTCTCTCAGTTTGACGTTCACTTTAACAAAGTTCTTTGCTCTGGGAATTTCTTCAGTTTTTTTCAATATTCCTAACAAGGGACTAGGGAGAGTAGGGGCTTGAGGACCACATCCCCTTTGGGGCAGACCTAATGAGATCTGTACAGGGGAACTTCACTTCCATAGCACTTCCTGGGAGACTCTGTCCTTTGGAGTTGTGCAGGAGAGGGATTTTTTTTCTTGGGAATGTCTGAGGTCTGTAGGCATACGAGGACTCTCCCAAACAGAAGCTCATCTCCAGATGTTTGCATGAACGTAAACTGGGGTTTTCCATGAACATCTGGACAACCCCACAGAAAGGGCTCGGGCATGGCCAGATCAAATCACGAGCTGGATTTAGCAAATCTGTTCACAGATTCATTGTCCTGATTAGGTCACATCTAATCAGTCCCACGTGGGCAACTATTCCATGGTCTAACAGACGTCTCAGTTAGGACACGTGACTTCACAGGCAACCTATATTTTCCTGACTTCAATGTCATCGCTTAAGACCATCCAGAACGTAAGGTTTCGTATAGAATGAAGCCATTTTCTGTTGCTGTCTCTTTGGGCATGGTTACACTTACAGTTTTATAGTGGTTTCGGTTATACCTGTCCTCATATACAGCAATAGGGTTAGCGCTACTGCGGATCCACACTGAGATCCGCCAGTGGTATAGCGTGGCCACATTTGTGGCACTTGCAGTGGCACAGGGAGTGGTGCATTATGGGCAGCTACCCCAGTATTCAGCTGGGTGCAACGTGCTTTTCAAACGAGGGGGGTGAGGGGGAACCTGTTGTGTGTATGTGGAGGGAGAGAGTTCATCCTTCTGAGAGCCTGTCAGTAAGTGTCCTTTGACAGGGAAGAATAGCAGGCTTTGTATTTCACACAGGCTCCCTCCGTAAACATTTGCATTGCTTATCTGCCGAGGTAAGAGAGAAACTCTGAAAACATACTTCCACATTCCTCTAGCTGAGTTCAAAACAAAGGGAAAAGACATCAATTGCCTTAAATGGCTCCAGAGATTCCTCGTAGCGCTTGGAGCGTTAATGCCTGTTCACACTTGCAATAATATGGATCACTGAATACGCATTAGCTGTTAATCCTCTGGGAAGGGAGGATTACCAGGACCGGTATAACTGTGGGTTTATAGCGCTCTACGTGCCTCGCCTGTCTGGATGGGTAGGAGGTTATAGCGCCCCTGGAGGCTTTATAGCGCTATAAAGTGCCAGTATAACCAAGGCCTTTATCTCTCTCTCTCATTTATCTATCTCAGTCTTGTCACCACTGATTCTCCCACTGCTGGTCCCAGTCTTCACCATCATGTTGATAGCATTTGGCTGGTGCTGTTATAGAGGCTTACTCAGGTAAGTCTGCACTGCCAGTGGGAAATTCTCCAGGCATATTGGCAGAGTGAGTGCAGGGAGGGGCAGAGAAACAAGGGTGAAATGCTGTATGGGCACACCCCTATCCCTGATCTAGGGCTTAGTCCAGCTAGGGATATGCCTAGGCTGCAGCTTGAGTGCTAGGCCATGGAGTTTCAGAACCTCTAGGTTGACAAGGGGGATCAGGCTAAGGCTGTGTGTCTGGTGTAGCCTCCCCTGTAGAAGAAGTGACCCTGCAAACTCTATCTTGTTACAGCAAGAAGAAAAAATGGGAGGAAAAGATTCCAAATCCCAGCAAGGGTCAAGTGCTCCAGAGCTACCTCCAGGTAAGAGAGAACTGCTAACCTGGAGAAGTGGAAGCAGAAGCTCTGCATGGGTCAGAGCAAGGGGAAACGCTGCCCTGGGGTTTATTGTTCAGTGTGTAGCTGCACCAACTTGCACCACTACCCATGTTGTTATGAGCCACAGCATTAGCTGGCTCTTTATAAGGCCACAGCTCACTGCCCTTGGGTAGCAGGGAGGTTTCCAACACAGGGTGTGGAGATCTATTTCTTCTCTCCCTTCCCCTTACTGCTACCAGCTGTTACTTTTATTTCATGATTTGGGACAGTGGAAAAAGGAGTCACTACTCAGTCTGCTCAGTCCCCTTACTAATGATCTTCAAGCGCAAGCCCCAACCACATGCATTTCCATGCAAGAGCCAGTCACAGTGTTTGATTTACAGTAGCACAGGGACTGGGGAAGGGGCAGGCAGGAGGCTGAGTCACGGTCCTGCCCCATCTCTGTACCAATTGCACCCTGGTTAGCAGGTTTAATCACCCTACCGGATGGTGGCACCTGCCTAGGTCCCCCTCAGGGAGGCACAGTCCCTCCCCAACCCACCTTGAAGTGGTGACGCTTCCCACCAGCACGATTCCTAAAGACCTCAGCCAAATTATGCCAGGTGCCTCCATGACTTCCATCAGCAGAGTATTGGGTGCCTCATAACCTTTAGTGTATTTCTCCTTATGATGCCTTTGTGAGGCAGGGCAGGACTGTTATCCCATTTTAAAGCAAGAGAACTGAGGCAAGGGGGTTAAATGACTTGCCTCAGGTCACACAAAGTCTGTAGAGGAACAGGAACTTAAATCCATGTCTTCCACACCTGACACAAGACACCATCCCCCTCCACTCATGTTCTTTGTACATTCAATAAACCTGTCACTCTTTCCCAGACGACCAGCTGGAGGTGCTGCAGCAGTGAGTGCCCACCATGACACACTTCTTCTGAGTCCAAACCTTCATGCATAGACATGTGACTTGCCAATGTGACTCCAAACACTATCTTGTCACCTGTAATTTTCCACTAGCTGTGCTTTGTTTGAAACGATAGGTTCCCTCCTCATGGCAGGAAACATAAAAGGCCCTGGAAACCCCTCTATTTTGCCTCTAGCCTGCTCCAGCCTCTTTCTTGCCCAAACCTTTGGACTATGAACTTATATTAATGGAAACATTCTAACCAAGGAATTGAAGAGCTTTCAATGATTTGGAAGGAGCAAGAGACTTGACTCAAGCCAGAGGTTTATTCAATCACTGCTACAAGCCTGAACCAAGAACTTTGCAATTACTATGTGTATTTGATTCCGTTAAGCAATTTTAACTCACCTTTTTTAAAAAAATTAACCTTTAGATTCTGGATCGGGGTGGGCAAACTACGGCCCACCAGCCATGCACCCAATCCTCCTTCTTCAAGCTCCAGGCAGCAACTGACAGCTCTGCCCCTGCTGCTTCCTTTTATATGGCCCTTCTGGCCCCTGATCCCCTGCAGCCACTCTAGACTGCCTGGAGGACTTCTCCTCTGCTCTTTTCTAGGGCGTGGGGAGGCAGGGTCAGGAGACCTCCAGCAGGGGGCCTCCAGACCTATTCCCCACCCCATTAAACCACCAGTCCCCAGGAGTACTGTTGCCCCCAAGAGGGGTTAAAGTGGTACCACACACTGTGGTATCTCCACTACGGGTCTTCTGGCTCCCCTCTGCCCTCAGGGAATCACCCTCTGTCTGCCAGGGTTGCTATCTGCCCTCGTCTCTTTTCAGAAAGTACCATTCGGGATTCCGCTGCCGAGCAGCCAGCTGGACTTTGGCCAGCAGAGCACTTCCGAAAAGACGGACCTGGTCAGCTGCATCCAAGTGCTGGATGGGTGAGTGTGGGTGCACTGCTCAGCGGTGATACTGTCCGAGACGTTACTCGGTGATGGTGGCATCTCAGTTCCTGTGGGTGGCGGATCCCATCAGGAAGGGGTGGCAAATGTAACTGGTGTGAATGATAAACCTTGGCACATCCTGCACACGCCCCTCTGGAAATGTCAATGGATGGACTTGCAGCCCTTGTTCTCCCCGGCTCCCTGGAAACACCAGTCCCAAACCCTGAGCCCTTCCCCTGATCTCTCCTTCTGGAAATGGGCCGGCCTCAATGCCCTGGATTTCTCACTCTGGAAATGGAGTGGGAGAAGCACCCCCAGCACACAGAAGCATACACACGGCCCAACTCCCTGTCACCTGGAAGTGAGGCCCTCACCACTCTCGGGGCTGATCTGGCTCTGGCAGCATACAAGCGCCAGTAGGAGCTGCAATAGGCCAGAGGATAATTCCTCCAGTGCAGAAGTGTGGGGCCAATATAAGAATCCCAAGACTGCCGTCCTCAGCTCCTGGTGTCGGGAGGTTGTGCTGAGGCCGGGTACCCATCATGCTCTATGCTGTGAGGGATTCTGGGTTAAGAAGAGTAGCCTGAGGAAGGCTGTATTCAGTTAGAATAGCTTGAGTCCCAACTTGGAGACACTTACAGCTGTACCCCTTCTCCTGGGGCTTCGGGGGCTGCAGCCAGGTATCCTCTCCCCCTCCAGGCTGGGGACAGGGGCTCTTCACTCTCCTTGGCGCAAGCCCTGAGCTCCAGGCCACCGGAAGGAACTGAGCCCTGGCTGGCTTCAGGGGACTGGGGGAGCAAGTGCACAGCCTCAGGGTGGAGCGTGGGTGAGCCTGGGTTAGGGGAGGCTTAGAGTCTCCCCTGGCCTTTGACACCTGTCGCCCAAGGGTGGGTTCTCAGCCATCACTGGTCACTTTTGGAAAGCACAGGCCATTATTTGTATTTGTTTGAACCCCCATCTCGCCTTGCCTGCCCCCTCCCTTTCTCTAGCTTCTACCTCAGTGGCTGTAAACTCCTTGGGGCAGGGGCCATGTCTTTTTATAAACTCTGCCAAGTGCCAGTGCCTGCTTGGGCCCCCTAGATCGAGAAACTGCCAGACTGGCTCCAGCCAATGGTCCATCTAGTCCTGTATCCTGCCAGGAACAGATGCCGGTGCCAGCTGCTTCAGAGGAAGGAGCAAGAAACTCTGCTATAGACAGTTATGGGATAATCTTCCCCAGGGAAAGATTTCTTCTAACCCCCAGGAGACCTTTCTCCCAGGGACCCTCAGCTCCGCTCCTTGTCTGTATGTGATGTTCTCTACAGGGTGACTTCTCTGATTCCTCTTCTTTCTCCCTTGCAGACAGAAAAAGATGACTTCAGCAGAGCTCCCTGCAGACATGGCCGAGAGGATGGGGTGCTTCCTTGGTGCACTGGACCCAGAGAACCCGTATCACACTCTTGAAATGACAACTCCAGCTCCACATCCTGCAGCCCCAGCTGGCTGCCATTCGAGTCAGGGCCCCAGTCAGTCCTTGTCACCAGCCACGCTCCCCTGGAGGAGCCGTGCTACGGTCACTACTTCTCAGGCACCCATGTCCTGCTTTGACTTTAATGGTCCCTACTTGCACCTCCCCCATGGGTATTCCCTGCCTGATGTTCATCAGGACCAGGCAGCTGCCCCACTGGGAACCAGGGAGAGGCCAGTGTCCCTGGAGTCCCTACCCCAGGGGGCCCCTTCCCAGACCCTGCTGGTCGGGGAGGAGCGAGGAGCAGCTCAGCTCCACCTCATCTCACTTCCTGCTCAGAAAGAGTAGAAGCAGCCACTTGCTAGAGGGCAAGAAGTGCCACAAGGCCAGCCAGCAGATGGGAAGTGGTGCAAGGGGACACCAAAGGTCAGAGGTCACCAACTGCTGCCATCTTAAACAATTCCAGTCAGAAATGGCTAGTGGGATACGTCACTGATGCCAGCAAGAGACTCTGCCCATCTGTCCCCTTCTCTGGCCCCGCTGGAGGGGATGCTCACTGCTGCTTCCATGTTGATGTCCAACCAATGACGGCCCCATGCCAAGGAGGGCACCCTCAGCCTTGAATTGGGCCCTGAGATAACTGATGTCGCAGTCCCAGTTCCATCTCCAGCATTAACCACTCCCTGTGGTGTGCACCAGCATATATTTAGGAGTCACAATGTTTCTCAAGACCCGCCATGGCACCTCAGAACCCAGCAGTGTTTCCTGACCTTTTCTGTCAGAGGGGGTGTTGATACTTCTGAGGCAGAGCCTGTGCACAAGAGTAACGTGGTCTTGTTCAACCCCGATGACACTGGGCCAGTTTTTCTACACGAGATGGAAGAACATGTCTTCTTCCCTAGCCTCAAACCCACACGCGGGCCATTCAGCTCATCAGAACTCTAAAGGGTGATGCTGACTTTGTACTGCCACTATGGGAAGGACAGGAACCAGCTAACTCTGGGGCCCAGGGCCAGGGAACTCTGCGAGAGGACTGGTGAAGACAAGAGAGCAGGTGACTGGATGACAATTCCACCTTTCAAAGCATGTCGTCTCTATTGTTTTCCCCACTGTTCCCCCACTCCTCTTACACAGGGAAACAAAAATAGTTCTTCTTTCCAGCCCTCTCCACTCTCAAAAGGGGTGGAAGTCATCAATCAGCACCGTGTCCTCCTCAGCTGTATTAGTATAGATACAGAAACCAGAAAATATATCTTCATGGGAGAGGGCTGCTCATTTCATACACTCTGATCCCTCTGCCATTACCATGTTAGTCTTGCTATGGTTCAGGTGCAGAACATAATGTTGAGTTCAATGCCAACTTCACGGCATGAATGATGAAATTGCATGTCATTGATAAGATTCTATCGCAAGCACTTGGAATGAAATGCCTCACATTCTTTAAACAGATCTAGTCTATATAGAGAGATAATACTCAGCCAGAAGAATTAGTATTGGAAAAATGTAGATACCAAGGAGGGACTGGAATTATTGAGCATGGGACAAAGTGGGTCGGAGTAAGGGATGAAACAGAAACAGGGAAGTTTGGCTGGGGATCAGGAAATCTTTCCTAATTGTGCCATCTAGTATCCTGTGGAATAATGTCCTTAGGGAAGCAGTGGGAGACCCATCATGGGAGACATAAAACTAGATCGGAGAAAACAGTGGAAAATTATTGCAAGGAAAGCTGGGGGGAAGAGGCTCTTAAGATGGACAAACTACGATTTAATTGGTCTCTTCTATCTCTAAGTCAGAGCAATCTGGATTGCTTGTTAAACTGGGAGCAAGCAAACAATATGTACTTTAATACAGTTAAATGTAAATGTATACATCTGGGAACAAAGAATGCAGGCCATATTTACAGCATGGGGGACTCTATCCTGGGAAGCAGTGAGTGTGAAAAAGATTTGTCATGATGGTTAATCAGCTGTACATGAGCTCCCAGTGTGATGCAGGGCCCAGAAGGGCTAATTCAAATTTTGGATGCATAAACAGAGACAGGGGAATCTTGGATAGAAGTAGAGAGGTTATTTTACCTCTGTATTTGGCACTAGTATGAACACTGCTGAAATACTGTATCCAGTTCTGGTGACCACAATTCGAGGATGCTGATGAATTGGAGAGGGTTCAGAGAAGAGCCATGAGGATGATTAAAGGACTAGAAAACATGCATGATAGTGACAGACTTAAGGAGCTCAAGCTTTTTTGCTTAACAAAGAGAAGGTTAAGGGGTGACAATCTATAAATACTTACATGGGGAACAGATATTCAATAATGGGCTCTTCAGTCCAGTAGAGAAAGGTATAATACAATCCAATGGCAAAAAGTTGAAGCTAGACAAATTCCAACTGGAAATAAGGCATATATTTTTGACAAGGGTAATTAAGCACTGAAACAATATAGCGAGGGTCATGGTAGATTCTCCATCATTGACAATTTTTCAATCAGGATTGGACATATTCCCAAAAATCTATTCTAGGAATTGTTTTGAGGACGTTCTCTGGCTTGTCTTATACAGGAGGTCAAACTAGATGATCCCAATGGTCCCTTCAGGCCTTGGAATCCATGAATCTATCATTGCTAAAATACAATGATTTGCTGGCTTTCCAGGGCATTGGCTGTTTGTGGAAGATGGGATCATCAAACTGGTGCTTTGGTAAAGATCTGAGTGGTTTCTAGTAAGGTATGAACTGTGCCAACCAAAGAGAACCCAGTTCTTTTCGGTTCCTCTTTTGCCAGGAAAAAATATTGGCTTAGAGCTGTATGATCTACAATGATCACACCTAGCAAAAATCAGCTCTCAATCCATCAGTCAGCTCCATTACTGATTGATTTAGATGTGCACCTACTGGGTGGGATTCTTGTGTCTCACTTGTTTGGGGCATCGTGTGACATGGCTGATGAGGGGAGGAAAGGGCAGATCTAGAAGTATATTTCTGTTTTTTCCGCTATGTTAATCGGATGCTGCCAGGCCGGCATTGTTCAGTGCAATTCGTCTTTTGGATATTTTAAGTTCTGATAAACTCATTAGTTTTAAACATGTGAATAGTGAATTCATTGCTCTTGAAAGCAAGATGCTGACAACACTGCCTCAGGCTAACCAGAGTGGAGATAGATGCCATCCACGCGTTCCCAGCCCAACTCATTCCTCACTTGCTAATTCAGTCCCAGACCTTGCATGACTAGAGAAGGCCACATGGGCCTGTCTGTGCTGTGGTTTTTGTTATGTGTCTATGTAGGCATTAGAATGGAGCCATGAAACCCCCCCCATGTATTAACTCTTCCCCTGAACCCAGATGCCTGGATGTGTATCAATGCACTGCGCCCTGAGATGCCCTGTTTTCTATATCCCAGATAATCTCTGTGAGCCTGATCCCAGTGCCCAATGAGGTCAGTGGGAGTCTTTCCACTGAGTTCCATGTGTTTTGCATGAGGCCCACTTAGTGATGCAAACAGATCTCTTCAGGCGCATGGAACCATGTCATCTTGGTACAGCAACAAGCCAGTGCCAGGCCAGCAGGCCCAAATCTTCCATTCTTTGAAACCCCCAAGAGCCCTAGCACTCACTTTGAGCAGTTTGTCCCCCCTCTCCCCGCCCCATCTGCAGCCTTGCTTCTCAGAGCTCTTCATATTGTCATTGTTACTCGTATTGTGGTAGCACCTAAAGGGAGCTCCATTGGCCTTGGCGATGTTTCCCTCTGATGTTATCTGGACCGGTGATCTGCTAGGTCCTCACCTCTGGGAGCTAGCCTTACTCTGCTCTGCTGTGAGAACCCCCACTCCTGGGCTATTCAGGCACAGCTTCTGGCACGTAAGCTGCTCCTTGGATTGTGCAACCGAATGACACTAGCTAATATCACCAGTCCCAGACACAACCTTAGGAAGCTCCATCTTGCAGTGTCCAGTTATGTCCGCTGGATACTGCAAACTTATACGAGTTCATCAATTTAACAAAGAAATTGATATGTATCAGGCTTGTTATCCCAAGGGGAGTCCCCAACACGCTTCAAACTAAACGCACTGCTTCAGGTAGAATAAACAAACAGATTTATCAACTACAAAGGTAGAGTTCAGTGATTATAAATCAAAGATAAGTCAGATTTGGCCAAATGAAATAAAAGCAAAACATTCTAAGGTGATCTTAACACTTTCAGTGCCTTACTAACTTAAGTGCTTCTCACCACAGACTGGCTGATTGCCCTTCAGCCAGGCTCTCCCCTTTGAGCAGCGCTTCAATCGCTTGGTGGTGGTGTCTGTAGATGGAGGTGGAAGAGAGAGTGAGAGTACGGCAAACGTCTCTCCATTTTATCATGTCCTTTCTGCCCTCTTGGCTTTGCTCCCTCCAACCCGACCTTCAGAGTCAGGTGAGCATTACCTCACTGCAGTCCAAAACTTACCAAAGGAAGGGGAGCGACTCATTCAGGAGTCCAACAGACCCTTTGTTTTTGCTTAGGCCAGAGCTCTTTGCTCCTATGAGGCTGGGCTGGGTTTGTCCCATCCATGCCTGGATGAGGTGTGAACTGCCCCTCTGCTCTTGGAGAGCTTTTGCCTGGACTTGCTTTAAGCCTTGAGGATACATTTTCAGCCTCATAACTATATACATGAAATTATAACCTGTAACATTACTATAACAATGATTGCTATAACATTACCATAACAACAATGCTCAGTACGTCATGAGCCTTCCAAAGACACCTGACTTGACAAACTTTGCATTAGATACCACACAATCATATTATAAGGATGAACGTGGGGTGTTCCAACAAGGTACAGAATGTCACACTCCCCCCTGCAAACTGTAGCAAGTAGATGATCTATGTAGGGCCAGCAGGAAGGAACAAACACTAGAAGCGGGTTCCCTGAGGAACTGTGTCAGACAGGACAGCCATGAGCAGATCCTAAACCACCACTGCACCCCCAGTCAGTGGACAGTATTACTATGTGATGACCCCTTGCCAGCCACGGTTCTTCTCCTCCCGTCTGAGGGATTCATTCCCATTTGGATTTACTATCTGCAGAGTGGAACTAGACATCAGAGAAAATGGACCCTGAGATGTTGGAATCTTCATGCCCACAGAGAGACGATGCTATGGGAGGTGGGGCTTAGACAAGCAGAAACAGTTTGTAATAGAAGCCCCTGAAATTATCCTCCTCACTGTAGGGTGACCGAGTAGCTTGGTGAATCCCAGGGGCCATTTGGGGTCCATCTGCGGCCTTCTCATTCCCTTTGGTGGTGTTCAGTCATCACTCAGTGCTAAAGACACTAGACAGAGCTCTGCTTTATTCCGTGACCAATTCCAGTAGGCCCCATGACAACAACTGGAGCTTCTGCCGCACTCCACCCAGATTTCATGTTGGGACGCTCAGCCCTTAAAGGCATAGTCCACAATAGCACATCTCTTCCCAGCCAAAACAACACTTCAAACCCAATACTGACACACAGTTACAATTATTTATAGCCAGCTTACTAACCACATTTACTAACAATGTCCAGCACCTCAGCACTTCTGCTGTCAGGCGGCAGTAGGTCCACTTGTTCTGGTTGTTCCATGTCCTGGGGTACCAGTATCTAACCTGCTGTGATTGTTGCCTGTCTCAAGCCTAGTTAAAAGAAACAGTCAGTACAGTGGATGGAGGAGTGCAGCCACCTGTTCAAACAGCTTCCTGTGGCAATCACCGTCCTTTCATTGCTAGTGCCTGACTAGTGCTTCCTCCTGGGCTGGTGTTGTAGACACTGAGGTCATCTTGGTGGGTGATGTGCAACTTCCAGGGGAAAAAATGCTTCTTGGAGGGGCGTCTCCTGCTCTGAGACACCATGAGTTCGACATCCTGGTCAGAAACCAGACGGATCAGGTCACCCTCAGCATCCCGGTAATTCAGAACAATGTCATCACGGTCAAACTCTCTCCTAGGAGAGGAAAAATGGGTTAAACCCTAGGGTTCAAACACTGCCAGGAAGATACTGCATGTTGGTGTATGAGAGACAGCAGCCTTCTAATGAGAACTTCTACAGAATGGCAGCACACCCAGCTTTTTAAAGATATTTAACCCTTCCCAAGCCAATGAATGAGAGGTGTCAGATTATTTACAGCCAGACTCAACTGTCCCCATACCACACTGTGTATTAACACTATGCGGATATGAAGCTGAGGTCGGGGTCTCTTTGCCCTTCACTTGAACGCTGGCCTCTGAGGGTACATCTGCACTAGGCCAATACTTATTGAAAATGGTTGCCAGCAATGCATCTCACGAGGGTAGGGGTGGGCAAACTTTTTGGCCCAAGGGCCACATCTGGGTATGGAAATTGTATGGCAGGCCATGAATGCTTATGAAATTAGGGGTTGGGACACTGGAGGGTGCGAGGGCTCTGGCTGGGGGTGTGGGTTCTGGGGTGGGGCTGGGTATGAGGGGTTGGGGATGAAGGAGGGTGCTCTGGGCTGGGACCGAGTGGTTCAGAGGGCAGGAGGGGGATCAGGGTAGGGGCAGGCGATTGGGGCACAGTAGGGGGTCAGGGATGTAGGCTCTGAGTGGGGCTTACCTTAAGCAGCTTCCGGAAGCAGCGGCATGTCCTCCTTCCGGCTCCTATGCAGAGGCACGGCCAGGTGGCTCTGCGTGCTGCCCTGTCGACTGGTGCAGCCCCTGCCCCTGCAGCTCCTATTGGCTGCAGTTGCTGCAGGGGTAGTGTGCAAAGCTCCCTGGCTGCCCGTATGCACAGGACGCGGAGGGAGAACGTGCCACTGCTTCCGGGAGCCACGCAAGTCCTCAGCATCCACAGAGCGGGGAAACCCTCCGACCCCATTCCCTAGCTGGAGCTCAAGAGCCAAATTAAAATATCTGAAGGGCTGGATGCAGCCCCCGGGCCATAATTTGTCCACCCCTGCACTACGGATAGCACTACAGATACATTATAGAGTTTGGCTGCTAGTAGACAACAGTGTTTCAAACACCATTACAGAAAGCCAGCTAGACTGCTAGAGACAGGTGAATTTGCAACTCAAGCAGTTAGGAGGCAGGAATAGTACTGCCTAGTGAGTATATCTGTAATTTCACTGTCATTCAAAATGAAGTTGTAATAATTCTCCTTCTACTCTCCCTGTCAGAAGTTGGTCAAACATGTGGGGGATGCTACTCCAGCAGCTCCCAGATGAGTGGTCCAACAAAGAATTGCACTACAATAAGTAAAATAGTTTATTGGTTTAATATTTGCTTGCAGTGTTGCCATAGCCGCATTGCTCTCAATATATGAGAGAGACAAGGTGGGTGAGGTAATATCTTTTTTTGGATCAACTTCTGTTGGTGAGAGAGATGAGCTTTTACGCCACACAGAGCTCTTTCTTGGGTCTCTTGGTCTACTGGTTTAATAGTGTATTAAAACTATTTAAAATTGGTAAATTCATAGACAACTCCTTTCCCCTTGTTTGTTTCTTTTACAAGAGTGGAAGGAAACTGGCCCTGTGTTTGATTTTTAACATTCCAAGTTTTAAAACTATAGTGAATCTATTTCCTCCTACTGCTGTGTGTCCAGCTTGTTATTTGCAGCATTGTCCATCACAACAAGCCAGCTGATAGATGGCTTGGAGGCTTGCAGGCCTGCTAAAACCAAGTTGAAGAGAACAAGGTGAGCCAAGACCAAAGAGAGATGTTAACACCCAAACTCTGCCCCTTTCTGCCCCTATTGGACCCCTCCTCGATCTCCACTCTGGCCCCACCTCTTCCCCAGATCATGCCGCCTCCCCCCTCCCGCCCAGGCTTGCTGCGCAAAACAGCTATTTCACAGCGCAAGCATTGGGAGGGAGGGGGGGAAGCAGGATGCGTCAGCGCGCTCAGGGAGGAGGTGGAGGCAGAGTGGAGGTGAGCTGAGGCAGGGAGTTGGGGTGCTGCCAGTGACTGCAGAGCACCCACCAACATTTCCCCGTGGGTGCTCCAGCCCCGGAGCACCCACGGAGTCTGCACCTATGCCCAGAACACTGGGATGGCTGGACAGATGCTAACACAGCCAGGAGCAGGACGAACTCAGGAAATATGACACTAAACTGGGAGGAATGGTAGATATGCTGGAGGGTAGGGATAGGATACAGAGGGACCTAGACAAATTAGAGGATTGGGCCAAAAGAAATTTGATGCTGTTCAACAAAGACAAGTGCAGAGTCCTGCACTTAGGACGGAAGAATCCCATTCACTGCTACAGACTAGGGACCGAATGGCTAGGCAGCAGTTCTGCAGAAAAGGACCTAGAGGTTACAGTGAATGAGAAGCTGGACATGAGTCAACAGTATGCCCTTGTTACCAAGAAGGCTAGCAGCATTTTGGGCAGTATAAGTAGGGGCATTGCCAGCAAATCCAGGGATGTGCTTGTTCCCCTCTATTCGACATTGGTAAGGCCTCATCTGGAGTACTGTGTCCAGTTTTGGGGCCCACACTACAAGAAAGATGTGGAAAAATTGGAAAGAATTCAGAGGAGGGCAACAAAAATGATAAGGGGGCTGGAGCACATGGCTTATGAGGAGAGGCTGAGGGAACTGGGATTGTTTAGTCTACAAAAGAGAAGACTGAGGAGGGATTTGATAGCTGCTTTCAGCTACCTGAAAGGGGGTTCCAAAGAGGATAAATCCAGATTGTTCTCAGTGGTAGCAGATGACAGAACAAGGAGTAATGGTTTCAAGCTGCAGTGAGGGAGGTTTAGGTTGGATATTAGGAAAAACTTTTTCACTAGGAGGATGGTGAAACACTGGAACGGGTTACCTAGGGAGGTGATGGAATCTCCTTCCTTAGAGGTTTTTAAGGTCAGGCTTGACAAAGCCTGGCTGGGATGATTTAGTTGGGGTTGGTCCTGCTTTGAGCAGGGGTTGGACTAGACACCTCCTGAAGTCCCTTCGAACCCTGATATTCTATGATTCTATGAAATATGCCTGAGAATGAATCTCTGCATCCAGTACTTTCTGCACCTCCATCTGCCTGTACTGTACCTCATTAATGCCATGAGATCCTTGAACAATGGGGTGCTGCTCAGGTCTTCTTCCACTGATATGTCCCTAGAAGAGGGAAAATACATCATTATCTCACATGATCAGAGCAGATTCCTGATTGGGCTGCAGGAGTCTGGGCATCTCTCCAGCAGCCACTTGAAAGCATCGTCTCATTACCTGATGAAGCTGACAGTGTCATCCTGGTAATAGCAGCGCAGCCAATTGATAGTGCCCTCCTCGGGGGGTAAGTCTTGAATGATCTTCACAAAAGCACCAGGGAAGATTCCGGTGGCATCGTGGACGGTTCCCTGGGACAAGTGGAAGGAAGAGAATGACAAAGAGGGCACTATTTTTGCTACATGTGATGTGCTGTGGAAATGTGAGTCATTTCCATGGAGATGACCACCAGAATTCCCCAGATATGGTCATGTAAGAACAGCCATATTGGGTCATACTAATGGCCCATCTAGCCCAGTATTCTGTCTCTGAAAGTGCCCAGTGACAGATGCTTCAGAGGGCATGAAGAGAACAGGGTAATTATTGAAATATCCATCCTCTGTCATCCACTGTCAGCTTATGGCAGTCAGAGGTATAGGGACACTCAGGGCACAGAGTTGGCTAATAGCCCTTGATGGACCCATACTCCATGAATTTATCTAGTTCTTTTCTGAACCTAGTTGTACTTTTGGCCGTAACCACATGCCCTCGCAGTGAATTCCACGGGTTGACTGCATGTTGTGTGAAGCAGTACTTCCTTTTATTTGTTTTAAACCTGCAGCCAATTCATTTAATTGGATGACCTCCAGTTCTTATGTTCTGTGAAGGGGTAACTAACACTTCCCTCTGTACTTTTTCCACACCTTTCACGATTTTATAGGCCTCAGCCATACCATCTCTTAGATGTCTCTCTAGTCTAATCTCTATTCATTTTTGTTGCCCTTTTCTGTACCTTTTCCAATTCTAATATATCTTTTTTTGAGATGGGTTGACCAGAACTGCCTACTGTATTCCAGGTGTGGTTATACAATGGATTTATATAATGTCATTATGCTATTTTCTGTTTTATCTATCTCTTTCCTAGTGGTTTCTAATATTCTGTAGCTTTTTTGACTGCTGCTGCACACTGAGCAGATGTTTTCAAAGAACTATAAATGAATGGCTCCAAGGTCTCTTTCTTGAGTGGTAACAGCTAATTTAGACCATATCATTTTTGCATGTATAGTTGGGATTATATTTTCCATTGTGTCTTGTTTTGCATTTATCAACTTGATAAATTGAATTTCATCTACTAACTTGTCACCCAGTCACCCAGTTTTGTGAAATCCCTTTGTAGTTTCAGTCAGCTTTGGACTTCACTAACTTGGAGTAGTTTTTGTATTATCTGCAGACTTTGCCACCTCACTGTTTTACTCACTTTTCCAAATCATTTATGAATATAAGAAAGGCCGTACTGGGTCAGACCAAAGGTCCATCTAGCCCAGTATCCTGTCTACCGACAGTGGCCAATGCCAGGTGCCCCGGAGTGTGTGAACCTAACAAGTAAAGATCAAGTGATCTCTCTCCTGCCACCCATCACCCCCTTCTGACAAACAGAGGCTAGGGACACCATTTCTTACCCAGCCTGGCTCATACCCATTAATGGACTTAACCTCCATGAATTTATCCAGTTCTCTTTTAAACCCTGTTATAGTCCTAGGCTTCACAGCCTCCTCAGGCAAGGAGTTCCACAGGTTGACTGTGCACTGTGTGAAGAAGAACTTCCTTTTATTTGTTTTAAACCTGCTGCCCGCTAATTTCAATGGGTGGCCCCTAAATCTTCTATTGTGGGAACAAGTAAATAACTTTTCCTTATTCACTTTCTCCACACCACTCATAATTTTATATACCTCTATCATATCCCCCCTTAGTCTCCTCTTTTCCAAGCTAAAAAGTCCTAGCCTCTTTAATCTCTCCTCATATGGGACCCGTTCCAATCCCCTAATCATTTTAGTTGCCCTTCTCTGAACCTTTTCTAATGCCAGTATATCCTTTTTGAGATGAGGAGACCACATCTGTACACAGTATTCAAGATGTGGGCGCACCATGGATTTCTATAAGGGCAATAAGATACTCTCCATCTTATTCTCTATCCCTTTTTTAATGATTCCTAACATCCTGTTTGCTTTTTTGACTGCCGCTGCACACTGCATGGACATCTTCAGAGAACTATCCACGATGACTACAAGATCTTTTTCCTGATCAGCTGTAGCTAAATTAGCCCCTATCATATTGTACGTATGTTGAACAGCACTGGGACCCTGCTATTTACCTCCCTCCACTGTGAAAGCTGACCCTTTATTCCTATCCTTTGTTTCTTATCTTTTAACCAGTTATTGATCCATGAGAGGACTTTCCCTCATTATCCTATGGCTGTTTACTTTGCTTAGGAGCCTTTGATACAGGATCTTGTCCAAGGCTTTCTGAAAGTCCAAGTACACTATATCAACATAATGAGATGAGTACAATGGAAGTGACCTGATGTCGTATCTGTAACAGGAATATTGGATTGGGTGGTTGGCTACAGAAGGACCTGAGCAGTGTATGATATACAAACATCAGATACTTCCCCATGAAGGCTGTCCTTAGAATCATAGAATCTCAGGGTTGGAAGGGACCTCAGAAGATCATCTAGTCCAACCCCCTGCTCAAAGCAGGACCAAGCCCCCAACTAAATCATTGTCCTCTTACAGAAAGCAAAGATACCATATCAGCAGACATCCAGCATGCTCCTGCAGCCAATTCTCACTAGCTCCTCATAGTGCCCAAGTCTCCCCAAAACAGGTGGGGGTGGGAGGACAGTGTGTCACAAGCAATCACATCTGAACAGGAATTTCCTTCTCTTTTCTGTGGCCTGTGTGTATTCTACTTACTCTGTAAACTGTAGAGTGCACTACAGGCAAAGAGAGTACAAGTGAAACACAAGTGCCAGAGGAGAGGAAACCTAAAATCCAAACAGAGCTTAGAAAGGAAGGACCCTGGAATATGGAGACAGAGGCTTAGTCTCAGATCCTCAAAATTATTTAGACTACTAATTTCCATTGAAATCAGTGGAAGTCAGGAGTTTAAATACCTTTGAGGATCTGGGCCTTAGTCTCTCATGGATTCACGTCAGCTGTACCCTGACAGCTCAGAAATTCTAGCATAGTCCCAGTAACCTCAGTCTTACCTCTAGCCAATCTCTGTTGATCCTGCTGAGTAGATAGATCAAGTCTCCCTTCTTGAAGTTCAACTCCAGTGTACTGGTTCCAACAAAGTCAAACAGTGCCTGGGGAAATAATCATCATTTCAATGATAAATTCAGAGTTACAGAACTCTGCTTTCCCTGTCTGGCATACTCACAGGAAAAGGTTATTTCACTTTCTATGGAGTATATTGCCTAATAGATCCCTGCTACTAAGATGCACACTGAGAGCTGGAGCGATCAGGAAAGCAGGGAGATTTGGAGCAGCGTGCACTTCCCATCACAGATCCAAAAGTTTGTGCAAGGTCACACAGAGAACTGGAGCCCCAAGCCCCTCAGATCCTTTCTGCTATTCAGAACAACAAATAAAGACTGAGAGCTCAGAAGATGATGGTTCTCATAATGGAGGACAGACACCGGATCCCCTCTTGCTAGTGACTAAGATATATAGCTCTTTTAACAGGCTTTTATAAACTACATAAACTATAGTAATTATTAATTTTAAAAAAAGGATACAGATGCAATGGAGAATGATTGGCCCAAGAGCTGCTGTCTTCAGCAGTTGAAAAGGATCTCAAAGCAACGGAGCCCATAGTTTCCAGTAGCCCTGCACTGAACATCCAGAAGGCAAAACCATGGTCCAAACAATTTCTGCTTTTGAGACAGTTCCAAGCTGCTAGTGCCCAGGGATGGAAGTGTGCATCCCCAGAGGAGGGCAGTTCAAAAGCAAAATCTCGCTGGAATTGCTCTGGGTAAACCTTTCCATGGCATTTCCCCTTGGCCACAGCCTCCTTTCTTTTGTTGTCCCCTTACTAAAACTCAGTGGGATGTATTTTGGTTGCTAGCTCCCAGTACCAAAAGAAAGGGGAAGGGTTTTCCTAATGGGAAATCAGGACCCTGAGACTGACAATCCCAGGAGCAATGGGGAGAGGCCAGTGCTCCAGGTCAGACTGATTGACAGGGCGGGCAGGCTAATCAGGGAGTCAGGAAGCCAAAAGGCCCCGCAGGGCAGACTTGGAGGGGGATTGTAACCCCAACAGGGCGAGGGAGACAGAGGGAAGAAGGGTCCTGCCACCTAGAGCCTGACAGCGTGTGGCCATCACCAGAGCAAGTGTCCGACCTGCAGCATCCCTGCAGCAGAACCAGGGCCTGAGAAGGGGCCTGGGACGTGTGAGGAACACACTGAACTTCCCTGACATCCCAGAGATGCTGGTTGTGACGTCCCGGTGCCACAGAGCGGGGTGACGGGTTTTCCTTTAACCTTTCCCATTTTCTCCTTTTTAAAACTGATTGTTTAATAAACCGTATTTGCTTTGAATTGTATGTAATGATCAGTGGGTCAGGGAAGCATCCAGTGCAGAGAGAGCACTCTGGAGTGGGGACACTCTAGCCCCTGCCCTCTGTGACCACAACAAGGTTGGGGTCAAGCTCCCCAGGAATCCTGGGCCCAGCCTTGTTGGGGTTACGAGGACTCTGCCATTCAGGAGAGTGGAAGGGGAATCCTTGAGGTCAGGCAGGCCTCTGGGTAAAGGGAGAGGGAGCGAGGACTCAGATCCTTTCTCTAGCCCATTTCACCAGCGTAATGTATAAGCCAGGAGAGTTCCCCACAATAGCAGCACCATTCCCCTGCTTATATAATATGCAGGGCCTCTTGACTGGCGTCTCCCTGCGCTGGGCTTGTTGCCCAGAGTCCCCCCTCGCTCTCCCCAGCAGCTCACTGCACTCAGCTCCCAACTGATCCAGCCCCAGCTCCAGCTCCCTGGGCTACTTCTCTGGCCCTTCTGGATCTGGTTGCTACAGCTCTGTTCCCAGCACAGGTCTGCTCTGTGGGCTGCTTCTGTGACTCTGCTCCCAGAACTGACCAGCTTCGTGGGCTGCTTTTCTGGCCCCTTTGGCTGGCACAATTCTGCTCCCAGCTCAGTTTGGGCCCTGCTTTCTCCTTAGTTCAGCCCCCACTCAGCAATTCCAGCTCACATGGAGAATGGGATCCCCCTCCCACCCTGGCCTCCTGACTCCCTGATTAGCCTGACCACTCTGTCAATCAGGTTGACCTAGAGCATTGGCCTCTCCCCATTGTTCCTGGGAACTGTCAGTCTCAGGGACCTAATTTCCCATCAACCCTTCTCCTTTCTTTTGGTATTGGGAGCTAGGAACAACCAAAAAAAGCCCCTTCACTGAGTTTTAGTAAGGGGACAAGAGTCCCCTTACATTTGTCTTAGAGAAGCAGGAGGATACCAACATATTCTACCTGGTGCCCCAAAAAAGGAGCTTAGTGTCTCTTTGAAGAAGGGTCTCCCACATCGGCTTCCGAATGCAAGTGTCTTGTGTCTTGACAGAGGGAAATAACCACTCCAGCTCAGGAAAACTCTGAGCCAGCTCTCTGCTCAAACAGGAAAGTGAAAGCTTCCAGACACATGCCCTGGAGAGCCTCCACTTCCCGTTAGTGACAGGAAGAAATGCAGTGAGCCGTACAAATACCCAGCAGGAGCTGGGGCTGAGGAAGGAGTGTCAACGCTTCTTTTCCAAAGCCAAGAAAGATTATTTTTAAATCAGCCATCAAATCACAGATTCAAAATCTTGTATCAAATTAGGGTGACCAGATGTCCCGATTTTATAGGGACAGTTCCAATCTTTGGGGCTTTATTTTAATATTGGCTCCTATTATCCCTCCACTCCCGTCCCAATTTTTCACACTATCTGGTCACCCTCTATCAAACAAGATTTCTATCCAATTAAAGCGGAGTGGGGGAAGGAACTTGCCCTCCCCTTTGTTCTTCTCCTTCTTTTCCCTTTGCTCTTCTTATTTTCCATGTATCTTCCTAGACTTTGAGTGTATCTTTCCCAATGCCCAACATTTCTCTCAGACTATTAGCTCTGTAACTGTTCCCCCTTTTACAAGGTTTCGGTTTATAGAAATGTTCTCTTTTCCCCCAAACTCCTCTCTCCCCATGAAATCTCTTGTCTGATTCAGCCTTGTCTCATCTACTTTTACCTTCCCTGTTTTATCTCTTTCCCTCCTTTCCCCCACTCTTTCATGTTCTCTCCCCACCCCTTTCCATTTGTAAGAGCTTCCCCTTCCCAGCTTAGGTCTTCAGGCTGCAATAGGAGTGTTGGTTTTCCTTGCTCTTCCAGTCCTGGTGATGAGAATGCTGCAGGCCCCAATTCAAAGCATTTAAGCCAGTGCTTATCTTACAGCAAGCAATGGGACTTAAGCGCATCCTTAGCTGGAAGTATACACTTAAGTGCTTTGCTGAATTGGAGCCAGAGACTGAGTCTGTGGGTGACCCTCTCTAAACGCAGAAAAGTTGGCAGTGAGTTCTCTATGTTCTGTCATTTCTGCGATTCAGCTCTTATTGATTCTCCAATAAGACCCTCCTGTTATTCAGCTGAGGGGGGGGATTCAGTCCATATATATCTTCAATCCTCTGCTTCACCCCACATTGGTCACTCCTACCCTTCTCCTCTCCTGCACTGGAGTGAGAGGAATTTCCTATCTATGCTTATTCCATTTTCTCTCCTCCCAACAACACATGAACCTCTCCCAAGCACGGCACAGTTGTAATAAGAGAGATCCCTGAGTGGAAAAGCAGCTTTGTTTACAACCTGCTACATGCTGCACAGGGTACTCACCTCAGCCCGTGGGGCTGCCATGCGGTCAAAACCATGCGCCTGGGGCACAATGCTTTTGCTGCAGAGGAAGGAGACAATGAGAAGACAAACACCACTTTCTAGTGGTAAGAAAAGCAGCTGAATAGCTGCACAGTCTTTGCTTCTACGCCATCTAGGAGGCAGGAGATCCAAGTCACAAGTCTCTTTACAAAGCGCCAGAGTATCTATACTCGACTTGCGAGTCGAGCAAATAGACACAGACATGACTACATTAAACACAGTGTTCTCAGCAGCAGCAAACCCTCCCTGGCAAAGCCCTCTGCTGAGCACAGAGGGGAATTCAAGCAGTGTACTCAGAATCTGAGACCTCCCTTACCCACCTGGCTCTGGAGGAATCCCTCCCTCCCACTGTGCTGAGCAGGGAAGTCAGACTTGCCCTGGGGAGTTTAGGGGGCTAGTTAGTTCCCTTGGAAAAATCGCAGCCTTAAAGATTGTGTTAATTCAATCCAGGCTTTCACACACACATGCTGCTGGGCTGAGAGGGGAATTCATTCTCCTTTGTTCTCTGCAGCACGGCTCTCCTGTGGGATCCCAGTGCTGCTCTGGAGGATAGGCCCTGCTCCGGTGAAACATGGGGACTGAATGAGTCTCCACATTCATTTAAGATCTCATCCAACTGCTGTTGAGGTCAATGGCAATGGCAGCGCATTCGGCTCTCTCTAGGACCCAGTGCTGCTCTTACATGCTCCACTGCTTCCCATCCCTCCCGGCTCCTGGAACAGTGTGGTGCCCTGGTGCCCCAGACCCAGTGGTGCCCTAGGCGATTGCCTATGGCTAAGGACAACCCTGATGGCAAAACTCGCATTGACTTCAGTGGTGCAGGATCAAGCTCCCAACCCTGGCCTGCCCACGCCACACACAGCTTCCTACAGAGATCACCGGTGCAGGGTCACTAACGCAATGAGTGGGGCACCATTTTAAAACAGTGCCAATGGCCTTTCAGCACTTCCCTTGCCTTAGACAGAATACAGCCTGAATACTGCAGAGTTTTTAGCTACTGAGGGTGGGAACAGTCCAGCTTACATGGCATAGACAAGCAGTAGAGTTGGACTTGACTAACTAATTTGGGGGACACACTGGGACTCCCCAATTCCCTCTCCCCAAGGGCACTGGACACCCTCCCTTGGAGCAGGTGCCCAGGAGGAAACACATCAGAGGCTTACACTCGGCGAGTGCGTGGGCGAAGCCGCCGTAGTCCCTGTGGCACCTGCTCGCAGTCAAAATCCGACTGGTAGAAAAACAGTCGTAAGTCTTCATCCATCAGCACCCAGCTGGGCAGGCAGAGCAGCTTCTGTGTCAGGGGAGACAAGGGAGCAGAGTAACAGCAGTGAGAGAGATCTGCTCTGTGTGTTACCAGGATAATGGAAACTCCTCTCCAATTTACCGGCACACAGAGGAGGTGCATCGCTATCAGAAATCCCCCTGGTAAGCAGGACAGAGTTGAGCAGCTGCTGGTTTTGCCTCTATTCACTGCTGGCCTTGGCCAATGTGTTGCCGGTGTGCCTGATTTACTCCAGGGACATTCACCCTTTTCCTGTCATCCCCCACCCCAGAATCACAGCGATCCCTGTTGAGAGAGGGCAGAGCTGGACAGTGGAAGGCTCCCCATCACTGCCTATCAGCCCATCAGCTGCTGCCGGCCCCAGTCAGCCCCTCATTTAATACAGGGCCCATAATCAACCTGCACATGAAGGAGTTCTCTCCCCAGTGTTATGGTGTCTCAGAGAAGTAGGGTGTCCCAGGGTGAGCACCATAAAGAGAGCCAGGTACCCCCTGCTGGGTGGACATTCAAATGGAGCCTATCCAAAGCATTGACTCTGTATGCCCACAGCAACCGCTACTCTAAGTTGAAGCTTTACCTTCATGTAAATATTGAGGATAGGGATCCGGCTCTCTGCAATCTCCTTTTTTGCACCAACATAAACCTTTCCTGGAAAGCACAAAACCAACAAACCATAAGAGCTACCGAAAAGAAAATGGGAAGGAAGCAACATGCCAGTAGCATGTGGGACAAGAAATACAGGCGAAAGGATTTCCAGCTTTCCACATGTCAGTGTTCCCTGCAGGAGGAAATCCACCAGCCACTGCACCTGCACTGATCTCTACAACACCCACTGCTGGGAACTGGTTCTCACAGCCAGCACTCCAGCATCCTTCCCTGCACTGAGCTCCACTAGGAGAAGCTAGGATTGCAATAACTACCAAGGATGTCTGGGAGTAGGCACAGGGCTGCATTCGACAACAGCCTACCTGGCAACATGGGGAGGGTGAAGGCAAAGGTGCTGCTTTTGTTCTCTGCCCCGTATCTCTCTTCTAGCTTGCTATGCAGGGCATAGAACTGGCGGTAGCGGCGGAAGATCAAGTATCTGCCACCTCCTTTTGTCTTCACCTCAATGACAAACACCTGAAGGGGAAGAGGGAGAGAGGGTCACATGCATACCTAAGAAGATCTACAGAGTGCAAGGGAGGCACAGAGCGGATGCATATAGCCAGCCGTCCACTGTCTGGGCTGTTTTCTCAAGAGGCTGGAGTAGACTATTGGCGTAGCTGAAGTCGAAGTATCTTAGTTCGACTTACCTGGCTGTCCCCATGGCAGTGGGTTGACCAGGGCCGTTCCCCCACCGACTCCACTTACTCCACCTGCCGAGGTGGAGTACAGGCATCGATTCGGAGATTGATTTATCGCGTCTAGATGAGACACGATAAATCGATACCTCATACATCGAGCGCTATCCACCGATCCGGCAGGTAGTGTAGCCCTACCCTCAGGAAACAGGCAGTGCCAAAGAGCCCATCCCTGTCAGGCCACACCATAGGTACTTGGATTGTCAGGGTGCACCTGTAACAGACACCTCCCCCTTTCAGATGAAGGCAGGCCCTACCCAACAACACGGAGACCGGAAGGCTGTATACACAGCAGGCTATGTCTAGAGTCATCAAGCCAGGCAGGTTGCATCCTATTTCCCTAACCCAATGCTGAGCCAGTCACGCCTGTAAGCACATGGAGAGAGTCTCTCTCTTACATAGTAACTGGTGAAGCCGCTCTTCTCTTGGGCATCTGCAATGTTAGCGGAGATAGGCACCTCATTTGGAAGCTGGTCAAAGTCACTGAAAGGCAAGAGAAAAAAGAACTGGCTGGTGTTGGCCTTTGGCACAAGCAAACGAATGGCTCCATGTAAGCTCTGCAACTCCTGGGCTGGTCCTATCTCCCTCGCAAGCAGTAGGGCCAGGGTGGGGAGGCAACTTCTTGCTGCCAGGCACCAGACAACAACAAAAACAAGAAGAAGGCAACTCATACCCCAGTTTCTCTCTTTCTGGAAGCCTGAGGCCCCACAAACTGCAAGGGCAACTGTATAGATCTCTGAGGTCTGATTTTCAGGGGCACTGAATATGTACAACTCCAACTGAAATCAGTAAGAGCTGTGGGTATGCAGATAGTCTGAAAATCAGGCCCCAGGCTCTAAGGTCCAGCCACACGTTCTTGACCATCCTACAGTGTCTAGAGAACTTGGTGTAAGGTGGTTGCTGGCCTCTTTCTGAAACTTAGTGGGGTTTTTGATTGGCCCTATCCCAGGACCAAAAGAAAGGGGAAAGGCTAATGAGGAATCAAGACCCTGAGACTGACAGTCCTCAGGGGAGAAGCCAACGTTCCAGATCAGTCTGATTGATGAGGCAGGCAGGCCAATGTGGGAGTCAGGAGCATGGGGTCCCGTCCTTCTCAGTGTGTCCACCCAGAAGGGCGTGGTGGTGGTGGAAGTTGCCCACAATCCCTTGCTCCACTGGAGTTAGTCAGCACCACTCCAAACTTGGAAGGCCCCACCACTTGCTGTGGAGGGAAAGAGATTTAGAGCCACCAAGGGATGTGCCAATGCCGTCACAGCCTGTCTTTGCTGTAGAGCAACAGCTGCAGTTTAAAGTTACCCTCCCTTGGTGGAACTGCAGAGAGGACAAAGAGGCAAATACTTGCTGCCCTCCCTGGATGGGGAGCCTTTCATGGAGCCCCTGATAGCACCAGTGGGGGCTATTCCTATTTAAAAACCAAGGGCTCCCACACACACGAAGGAAGCCCAGTGTGTTGGTGGCTGCAGTCACACCTAGGCAGTGTCTCTTCAAAGAGGCCTGAGTCTAAGCGAAAGGAAAGGGGCAGAGTGGTACCGCAGTGTGTCTGGGGAACTCACCTCTTGTCTCGCAGCTGACGGGGAAGAGACATCCTTTCAGCTCCTTGGTGTCCAGGTGAGCAGCAGAAAGGACCAGCCCTTTCTCTCCTCTAGTGGACTGGTGAACTGGGAGCAAACAGGGCCCCACCCCTCTGGGAACTCTCTGCAGGGCGTCAGGGATCTCACTCTGAATACATCAGTGTCAGCCTGTCATTTCCCGTCCCCGCCAGATTGAGGAAGTGTTACCGAAAGAGAGCCCATAAACCGGGCAGCTTTGTGATTGCAGCATGTGTGGCGAAACTGCCGCCCCCCATCCCCCTGGCCCATGTTAGGGAAGTGAAAGGCAGACCGTCAAATGGGAACGATGAGCCTGACTCATTACTGCCAGGCACCACACAGAAACTGCAGCCCCTATGCAAAGAAACTGTCACAAGCTACCAGGCTGGTAGCATTTTACACTCTCTTTGCACTGGTGTCCCTGCGCGCAGAGTGTAGAGCAGTGGAGAATCAGGCCCAATAAAAACACCAGGGCAAGGCTGACTAGCATTGTGCAGAAATCTGGATCTCAGGGACTGGCAAAAAGCAGTCCATCTCCCCACCCCCGCTTGCCTCTCTGGACAATGACACATGCCACCCAGAGAACAGAGTTGGGGCTAGGTTTTGTGTGGCTCTATGTGAAATAACCCACAAGAGGCCTGTCCAGCTCTCCTCCCACTGATGTCCACACTCCCACACATCCTTGTATCCACAGCATCCCTCCTCCCTGTCTATGACCCCCTCAGGCTGTAGCAAATCCATCCCCTCTGAGTGAGGCTCAGGCCATGGTTACACTGGCACTTTATAGCGCTATAAAGCCCCCACGAGCGCTATAACCTACTCCCCGTCCACACTGGCAAGGCACTAATAGCGCTATAACTGCTGAGTTATAGCGCTATTATAAATCCACCTCCTCATGGGGAATAAGGGCTGTAGCGCAGCTGCTGTAGCGCTACAGCAAGGATGTGGACACCCACTGCGCTACAAGTAATCTCTGGAGATGCCTAGAGCCATTTAAGGCAATTGACGTCTCTTCCCTTTGTTTTGAACTCGGCTGGAGGAATGCGGAAGTACCTCTTTAGAGTTTCTTTCTTAACTCGGCAGATAAGCAATGCAAATGTTTAAGGAGGGAGCCTGTGTGAAAACAAAGCCCTCTGTGAACGGAGGCTCACTGACAGGCTTTCAGAAAAACGGAAAAACCACTGTCTCTCTCCCTCCGCATACACACAACGCGTCCCCCCTCACCCCCCTCGTTTAAAAAGCACGTTGCACCCAGCTGAATGCTGGGATACCTGCCCTAATGCGCTGCTCTTAATGCCGCATTAAGTGCCCCAAATGTGGCCATGCTATACCGCAGGAGCATCTGAGTGTGGACATACAATAGCGCTATACATATTACTGTATAAGGGGACCGCTATAACCTATAGCGCTATAATCTTGTAAGTGTAACCATACCCTTAGTGACTTCTTGGGGATTCTCCCTTATATGGCCAGGAGATGGAGCCAAAGTGCAGCTTTCCAAGCCGGGGTGGGAAGAGCTGTTATGAAATTCACCCTCTGCCAGAGTCCCTGGGCGGCAGACTCAAACGGGACCACAGACAGGGGACGAGGCGGGATGGGGCCCAGGATGATGGGTCAGTGGGAGTGAGAAGTGGGACCCCTGAAAGGGCAGCTGCATAGACCTAAAGCAGCAATTGCTGCTGAGACTCCTAGCCACAAGGATTCCTGTCACCCAAAAAGGACCCTGCTTGCCCTGCCATTGTGCACACAAGGTAATGACACGCCACCTGCAGCAGGTGGGTTGACAAAGCCTTAATGAGGAGAAGGGGAGGAAGAAAGTGTCCTTTGTGAATGCTCCAGCAGCATGGCAGCATATCCTGGCCCTTCTCTGGTTGAATAGCTTCCTCACACAGCCTCTCTGCCTCCCCCGCCCCTTCCTTTCTGGTTCAATTCTTGTCTCTCCTCTCCCTCCAGATTCAGTACAAATTTGGTTCCTTTTACTCCTCACAGGGCCAAGTGACAGAACGTTTGTGGCCTGCATGGACCCAGCAGCGTGCGCCAGAGTAGAAACCTGCTTAAAATTGCAACAGCCAAGCCTGAATCCGCCTTGCAAAAAGAACTCTGCCCCTCCCTTGGATGCAGTTCCCAGAGATGAGTGGGAAGCATCCTTACAAGGAGTCTGAGCTGGACTGTGTGGTATTTTAGCTAGAAGAGGCTGATGGCTGCTGATCTCCGGGGACTGCAAAGAGAGACCCCGCCAGGTTCTTTGCTGGGTTGTCTGCAATTCCCTCCCCTGTACAACCTGCATGAGCAGCGAGTCCAATGGCTACAGGGAAGAGATGTTGCACATAAGTATCCCTCTACCTTCATGCTCTGCCATTTGCTCTGTTTTCTTTGCACGCCCTGCTGCATGTGCAGTGCTCATGTAACCTGAGGACGCAGACACAGCATTCCCTTCCCTTCCCCTGGGGTGCCTGTTAAGGGAGCTTCCTAACTGCCATCCTCTTGCTTCCTCCTGATACCCAGAGGGAAATGAGGCCAGATCACCTTGAACAGAAGCCTTAGTCACAAGATCCAACCTGTGTTGGCTCAGGAAAAATTAAAAGGAACCCTAAGTTGGCAATCCATTGGGAAAGGAGACCCCAGGGCTGAGTGCAAAGGATTGGGAGTGGCACCAGAGAGGCATTCTCCATTGTAAAGGGATGAGTGGGTTGAAGGGGTATTTTTAGATCCTTGGGCCTCATCTAGTGTATGAACCATGTTTAACAAAATCCATACAAGTCACATCTCATCTTCTCAAATGGCATGGAAGAGATGCTACTCCAGGGGAACAAAGGAGCCTAAAGAGAGCATGATGTGGTACACACGGCTTGCTCAGTTTTCACCTGTGCAATAGGGTGTTGCCTTCCAAGAAGAGGGATTACCAATATAATCCCCTCCAGCCACAGTGTAAAAAAAAGAAAAGCAAGACAAGACAGTTCAAGGCTACTGTAAACTGCACCTTTACAATGCAGTATGTGGCATTGCAGCCAATATCAATGCTAGCCTGAGGTTCTTGGTAGACTCTGGTACTAGAGGATGTATTGGTGGTTAATATAATCTAAGGTTCCCTTGTCATATGGACACCCTAGTGACCATACATATGACAAGGAACCAGTATTCCCTGGGATATATTCCACTTGATGTTCAGGTATATTGAACTGAACGTGTGAGCACTGTTTTCTTTACAAATTGGTTTCTGAATGGGTCAAATTTCTTCTCGGAATATGATTCCTGTTCATTTTACTCGGTTGCTGAACATATTAACTCTTTATTTGATGACTGAATATAACCTTACCCTGCTTTTCTAACAACATGTGCAGAGAGAAGCCAGCATTCCAGCACTCACCAGCATGCACGGCCAAAATAACATTGTACCTACCACACTATTAAACATAGGATGTTGTGCTGTCAGGATACGTGCATAGATGAATCATTTCTTATCAGTCATGTCTGATTTACCTCGATTACTTTGTTTTTCGCCCTCTCTCCTGAGATTTGGAACTACATTCCCATTAGCCATTCACCTTCCATGCTTGTACTGTCTAGCTACTGTGATGGGGCAAGGCCAGATGGCTATAGGAAAGTGCTGAAGAACAGATATGTGAGTCTCAGGCTAAACAAATCCCTGGTACCACTGGAACCTTCTAGAAATCAGTAGAAACAGCTAGCCTGATTGGGACACCTGAAGCCAATCAGGGACTGGCTGAAACCAGTTAAAAGCCTTCCAGTTAGTCAGGTGGGTGTGGATGTCAGGAGCTGTGGGAAGAAGTTGTGCTGTGGTGAGACTGAGTGATAGACACATCATACGCAAGGAAGGAAGCCCTGAGGTAAGGGTGAAGTGGAGTTTGAAGAAGTGGGGACTGCTGTGGGGAAGTAGCCCAGGGAATTGTATTGTGTTTTGTGGATAAAAGGTCAGCCATCTCAGCTGATACTATTAGGGTCCCTGGGCTGGAGCCTGGAGTAGAGGGCGGGCCTGGGCTCCCCCCTTTCTACCTCCCCTAATTAATCGCTGAGATTGGGAGACAACTGAGACTGTGCCAGGAGGGATAGCTTCTCCTCACTGGCTTATGATGAAAATGGTTCAATAGGCTGTGACCTTGTCTCCAGAGAGAGAAGGGCCACATGGAGAGTCACAGTGAGCCTCTGAGGCTAGTGAAATCCGCCAGGAAATGCAGAATCCACGAAGATAAGGACAGAGCTTTGTCACCAATAGCCAATAGCTCTGGCTTCCCAAGCCACTGTGCTATGTAATATAAAGATCTTTCACATCCAGCTAGGTTTAGAAGACCCTTATAATTGTTGTTTTATTTGATCACTGAATTATACCTCTGTGTATGTGCTGGACAAAAGCTGCATCAGCCCAGCTGGTAATGTCTGCCTTACAATACTTAGTAGACAAGTTGATGTAATACCAGGTGGCTGCTTTGCAAGTTACTTCAGTAGAAGCTGCACCACATTCTGCGTAGGACCGCTGGTCTGATGGGCTTTCATTGGTCCAGAATCAGGCTGTCCTTCTTGGAGATATGCTTCAAGGTTAGCTGAAGGAGTCCACCAGGAAATCATTGATTCGTGAATCATAAAGCCAGAAAGGGCAACTGTGATCATCTGGGCTGACTTTCTGTATAACACCTTCCCTGAGTTAACTCTCATTTGAACTACAGTATATCTTTTAGGAAAATGTCCAATCTTGATTTAAAGATTTTTCCAGGGATTCCATGCTTTTGAAGCTGCTTTGTCTTTTTATGCTGCTCCAAAAGAGACAAAGAGTTGATCAAGCAAGCTGAATGTTTTTGTCCTCCTCAAGTAATGTTTAATGGCTCTATTTACATCAGGCAGTGAGTGTATGATCCTTTCCACTTTACATTTCATGCTGGGAGAGGAGGCAAGATGAGGGACTATTGAATAATACTAAAGATGGAATTTTGCTTTGGGTTGACACAGGGCACAATTTTCAAGATTGCTTTGCCAGGGTGCAATGCAGCTAGCGGGAATTTGCAGAAAAAGACTGCAGTTTCTCCCAGCCTTCTGGCTAAGGTAATCACAACCCCAAAACAACTACCTTGAACGAAAGAAAGTCTCAGGGCCTGGTTCTGCCGACGTTCCTCACACTGAGTTCAATGGTGCTATTTGCAGAGTGAGACGCTAGTTGACATGAGTAAGGTCTTGAGTAAAGACCATGTCCTAAAGAAATAAGTAGTGACCTTCAGTTCAAAAGGAGGAGTGGCAATGTCTTTGGAGCCCCAGACTGAGCCACTACCAAGGAATCTTGGCTTTAGATGAATGACTGCTCATAGAAAACTCTTGACTGAGGCAAAAGGTCCTACAAAGAAACCCCCATCAGTAGAGCCTTTAATAATGCTAACTGCAGAAGCTTGGCCCTTTAAGGTCCTAAGAATTAGAATTTTCTTTAGGTAACATTAGGGAAATTTTAAAAATTCAGCTATCTGGCACATGAAGGAGGAAATACATACCATGAGAAGGTTCTTCACACACTGTAATGCTCATCACTGGTCGGTTGTTTTTCAATGAATGAATTACTTGAATGAATATTAACTGAGGCAGATTACACTTGGGGCTTCAGGCTCAGCCTCTCACAATCAGTACCTACAGGGACAGGCTGCTGAGATGGAGTAGAGACGAGCCCGTGAGACAACAGTTTGTCCATGCGAGGAAGAAACCAGAGCATAGCTAGGGTCAAGATAGCCAGATACGCAAAACAGCTTATTTGCAATCTGAGGCTAAGATAATCAGTTTATTTTCTCTCCATTGTCTTCTGAGCACCTTGGGAATGCAGATAAAAGGAGGAAAGGCCTAGAGAAGGCTGTTATATGTAGCAACAGAGACCATTTTATCTGTGTAACCTGGTATCTATTGAAGAACAGAAGCACTTTGCAGTTGTGGCAACCTGTCTGTTATAGATTCTTGCTCTAGATTTGTCACACCCTAGTTTCCCCATGACTCACCTTACTTCACCAGTACTCACACAGAAATCAATGACACTACTCGTGGAATATGACTCTGCTGAGAATGAATAAGAGTTAGAGAATCAGGCCCCAGTGAAATATTTATAGATTGAGGCTGCACTTTCCAGGACCTATGCTAGAATAGTGAAGACAATCTGTTGTGAGGCTGAGTTCCCCAAATACCTGGCTTGCTCTGAGAAATAAAAGAACCATTTTTCCCCATTTCAAGAGGAGTAATCTTTCCCTTAGCAAGGCTACTCTGTCCCTCCTGAATTATTGAGGTTAGCCACCATCACAGCACTGTCTGAACTGACTTTGACTGGATTCTGTAGAATCTGTAGCTTGAAATCTAATAGCACAGAGTGAATGACTTTCATTTATAGCCGCCTGGTATAAAGGTGTTTGACTACTTGCCCTGTGCTGACATCTGGATCATATGGTCTCCTATTTGAGGAAAACAGCTCCTTTCGCTCCAGTGAAACCTCAAGGGAGATATGGATTCCTCTCTGACCTTGTTAAGGTCTCTTTGGTAACGAAGGTCTGCAAGACTTCTTACCATGACAGTGGGATGTTTTGTTTGATGAACTAGTTTGTTGCTTTTATGGCACTCAGAGTGGGACAAACTCCCAAGGTAAAGCTGAGCGGGGAAAGGCGGGGGCTCGTGCAGCAGCTGCAGAACATTTAGCTTCTTTGTGGAGGTAGCTTACCAGTTCCAGAGCAAAGGACGCAAAGGGTAAGGCAAGGAGACAGGGCAGGTTGCTGAATGGGCCCAGCAGTACTAGTGAAAATATCTGAGTGTGCTGTGGAGGCACCCTTGGTGACAGCAGAGCAAGGAGCTGCTAACACAAAGGGTTCACCTTAGTTTGGCCTGTCATAATTTAGCAGGGGACCTGCCTATGGTACTAGGCTCTGGAGATGGCTGGGCTGTGAACGGGAGAACCCATGCACTCCAGGTATATAGGAGCTTCAGAATGTGGCCACTGTAGACAGAGCGGTAGGTAAACAGTTTCTTATTGTTCTCCAGGGATCTTCTTCAGAAACCCAGAAGGAGATGTGCACCAGCAACTGCTCCTCACTGAGGAACAGCACAGACTGGCGTATACTAGCAACAGCGACCCCCTCAGCTGGAGACTTTTCTTTCGTGTGATTCATTTATTTATCTGTAATCACCTGAGGACTGAGGGAAACCCCCCAGTATAAATAGCTGCTGTTCAGGTTTGGGGTCAAGGTTTGGGTGGTACTTTATTCATATCAAAACACCCTGCCCCTAACCTCTTATTTAGATTGTCTTTGGCTATCTTGTAAAAGCCAGCTACACAAAAACAAAGGTGCCTTATATAGGTATAGCTTATTCTCCTTTCCATATGGGAATAAGCTCTACAGCTATAAACACCTTTATACCAGTACTGTATAACTCTGTCTGCACTGGGGAGAAGGGGATGTTGAATCACTCTTACTATATTGGGATATAGATAAAGCAGTACAACTTTCTGGTGCAGAAAAGGCCCCAGTTCGCTAATTTTACAAAGCCTTATGTCTAATTTTCTAGTGTGGCCTACTCTATCAGCATTGCACCCAGTATACAGCTGTGACCTGCCTCACCTGCTGCCCCTTCATCCTCTCTGCTAAAGAAAATAAACTTGGTGACTGAACCCACCCCAAACAAGCAATCTGATCCCACTCCTAGCTGCCAAACCTTCTGTTCCAAGTGTGGGTGGTGGAAATTTGCCTGAGGCTTACTATGCAGAGGGCAACTTACTATCCAAAACCTAGGCTGGACTTTGGTTTAGAGCAGGGGACTGGGGGTCAGAGTGGATCTGTTCCAGGTTTGCTATCTATTTGCTGTGTGAGCTCTTTGCCTCAGCTTCTTCATCTGTAAAATGGACATAATAATCCCTCCCACCCAGGGATATTGTGAGGGTCAGTTACTAAATCTGGAGAAAGCTCTTTGAGAGAGTCAGGTAAAAGGTGATAGGGGAGTGCAAGTATCATCAGCTTGGCTTCATCTGCCAGTGAAAGTTATCCACATGGTAACATTCTCAGGCTCAAAAGAATGGAAAAACTTTGGCTCTTTAAAAATATACTCTTACGGTGTCCTCTAAAATATCAGTGTTTGCAAGTGAATGACACCAAAACTCAGGAAGTCATTCCTCTTCCCCTCGAAGGAGAATGCTGTTCTGGAGTTATAGACTATGGCAGATGAAGGGAGCTAACAGGTCTGCTGGAATGCAGAATGCAAGTGGGGAGAAGAAATAAAAACAGGTCGCTGTGCCTGAAAGATATCTAGTCCAACAACTCATTGTCTGGACCTGTCAGTGCTCTGAACCCAACAGAAATGTGGCAAGACTTTTGAATATTGTGTGAATCTGTTCACACACGGCTCCCTGGGCAACTGGAGCACATGTATATGTGTGCCTCTGAATAATCCACAGTACGTACAGATGCCCCTGAAGAATTCTCTCACACACACAGGTTTCAGAGCAACTCAACACTGGCATCCCATGGCTTTTACTCTTTTTAAGATGGGAGGATGAAGCCAAAATAATCCCTCAACCCATGACATTTTCTGAATGAGACATCTGCAGCTGGCATAGTATCTGAAGAACCCAGCCCCTGAATAGCTGCCAGTCCCTGCCTGGGGTGCCCTCACCCTTCTTGCCGGTGCTTTATTTAGTTTTCCAGATTTCACGGCAAACAGCTTGTGGAGTCTGAATGCCCACTGCAATAAGGTGCTCTCCGGGAATCATGCGAGGACTGGGGGAGAAGGAGGGAAAAAGCACATACTTCAGTGCTGGGTGCAGGGCGAAGGGAAATTCCCCTGCAAGAGGCTGAGAATACACAGAGGGAATTTCAGAAGGAGAAGAAAGAAGTGACTGCGGAGTGGGGGAGAAGAGAAAATGAGATGGATGGAAAAGGCAAAATTATCCTGTTTCTAAGGCCCACAGTGAAATGACTCTTCTCCTCAAAAGTGCTTTATTTCAAGCCAGTGGGTTCCAGAGTCCTGGGACATGAACACGTCTAGTGCAGGGAGGCGAGATTTGGGGGACAGAGGTAATGCCCCTCCCCCTGCTTCAGCTCCCTTTCTCTCTGCCCAGAGTTCTGCTGAATGTGACATTTTTGCCCGATGCCTCACACACAAAACTCTGCTGCTAATTTTATGCCCAGGGTTCTGTTGCTGTGTAATTTGAGGCCACAGACTCCTCCAGCAGCCTGCCAGCTGAGGGGTGGGGGGGTGGCCACACCACTTCCAAAGCAACTCTTGCTGCTGAGGAGTGGGGGAGGGGAAGGAGCCAGACAAGAGATAAGCCTCTAGACTTGTGTGGGTTGTATGGCTGACTATAGTCTGCCTGAAAAGTCCACCTGCTCCCGCTCTTCTGCCTCCCCCTCCTCTGCCTGGTGATCCTCCTTTGCCCTTGCTCTGCCTCCCACTCCTCTGACTGTGTCCAGGTAGCTAAATGGATCTGCCCAGGTCACCCTGCAGCAGCCTAGCTAAGCATCCCCCATACACCGCGCCATTTGTTTGCAGGGTAGAGTCTGTCAGGCTGCTGTAATGCTGACTTGGGATGATGGCCACAAGGCCCTTGTCACACGGTACAACGAGGAGGAAATATAGATGCAACTGGCAAGCAGCAACTTTATCTATGGGGAACCCTTAGGAAAATGCATTTCAAAGGGTGACTGGACTATAAAAGTGAGGGGCAAAATACCCCCATGGTATCCCTCCCTATCTCTCTCTCACACTTTGGGAGAGATCCTGACCTGAAATTTGGCCATCCCTGTTGCTGGGAGCATGTGGTAAGGATTTTATCTTGAGCCAAGTCTAGCTTGTTAAGTTTTACCACTAGGAAGCATTTTATATTTATTTCTCTTGTAACCATGTCTGATTTTAATGCCTTGAACTTGTACTCACTTAAAATCTCTCTCTAGATAAAGACCCTTGTTTTAGTCTTAATTAAACTAATCCAGTGCTGTGTTTAAACTGAAATGTTGGGAAACTCCAGTTAAAGTAGCAAATTGTTGCATATTGACCCCTTACCAGGGCAATGGATTTACAATCTCTGAACTGTCCAGGAGAGGGCAGGAGTGCAGAACACGTCTTTGGGAAAATTCAGAACTGGGAGTGTATTGTGTTCACCCTGCAAGTAATAACCGAACCTGCTGGGCTCAGTGTTGCTGGCAGGTCGTAACTATCCACAGATACTTGGTGTGACCTGCAGGCTGTCTATTTATGAGGAACCCAAGTAAGACTTGCACCAAAGAATTGTGAGGCAGCCCAGGCTGCAGGGCAGTTGATGACAATCCCTCACTTATCTGGATTGCATCCAGGAATGTGATAATGGCCTAGTCTGAACAGGATTTATATACAGCTTGCTATTTGAACTGAGAGTTACACTTTAAGCACAAGTGTAACGGTTTAAGTGAGTCTCAAGTGCTGGGAACAGTCAAAGAAAGGCTACAGTTTGTTATTTTCTGTTTATTTATTTCAGATGAGAGACAGAACAGAATCAGGGGTAAGATGAGCAAAGAAACACATGCCAAATGCCCCCCAAAATAGAAAAATTGTGTTCAGATCTCTGCATATTCCATGCTGGAAAAAAGCCAGAGGAGTTAAGAAGCCTCCTCATGGATTATGACAAAGCCAAGGGAGGGCAGGCAGCTTGCCTGGACTCATCTGAAGTCCCAGAGGCTACAGCTTCAGGAAGAAATAGATGCTCCAGCTTACAAGTTAGCCCCGAAGGGATGCAGCAGTAGCGAGAGAAACTGCAGTTGGAAACTCTTTGAATCCAACATGAATGGGAAGAGAATGAAAAGAAACTAGAAGAGGACAAAAAGAAATGTCAATGTGAAATCATGATGTGGAAACTAAGGGTGGACAATCCTCAAGCAATGATCAATCCTACCCAAGAAACCCCCAGCTGGGACAAAGTGTGCCCTGCATACAAAGTAACAGACTGTATTGAAGAAAGGCTATGTGAAGTATCGTGGGCAACTGGGAACCACATCCTACCCAAAGGGGGAAGAAATGTATCCTCGGGGTAGTGAACTTTGCCACTAGCTATCCTGAAGCAGTTGGTCTAACTAACACAGGGGCTGATTTTGTGGCAAAAGCCCTTTTCCCTATTTTTAGCACAGTGGGTTTCCCTAAAGAGATTTTATCTGATCGTGGGTCAAATTTCGTGTCTCAGCTGTTCAGTGAGTTCTGGAAGTTGTGTGGGGTGACTCAACTAAAAGCTGCACCACATCACCCAGAGACAAATGCACTAGAGGAGAGGTTTAGTGGAACTCTGAAATCTATGCAGGGAATGTATGTAAATAAGAGAGTTCAAGACTGGGGTGAAATGCTACCTTATTCGCTTACAGGAGGTGACCCAAGAATCAACCAGGTTCTCCCCATTTGATCTCCTATACAGAAGGGAAAGTGAAGGGACTCTTAGATCTCCTCAGACACTCCTGGGAAGGGGACACTGGGGCTAAGGGAGAACCGGTAACCGGATATGTACAAAGGTTCAGAAAAGAGTTAAAAGTTATTACTGGTATTGTTGAGACTAACCTCAGGGATAGTCAGTCCAAACAAAAGGAGTGGCATGATCTACATACTTCTAAACAGTCTTTTGAAATAGGGGACTTGGTATTAGTATTAAGCCCTGTGAAAAAAAATACAAAATGCAAAATTATTGGGAAGGATCTTTACAGGTGATAGAAGAGGTGGATGAAAATACATACCATGTTAAAAGGCCTCATGGTAATGTTGACTCACATCTGGTATACGTAAACAATCTTAAAGCTTATTACAGCTGAGAAGTCATGGTAAACATGATCTGTTGTAAGACGAGGAAGATTTTGTAGCACCTTAGAGACTAACCAGTTTATTTCAGCATAAGCTTTCGTGGGCTATAGCCAACTTCATCAGATGCATAGAATGGAACAGAAGTAAGATGCATTTATACACACAGAAAGCAAAAAAAATTTCAAATTGGACACAATAAACCAAGGACTAAATAGAACTTGTGAATGGTTCACTCATTACACTAATTGATTGCATTTCCCTAGTTAATTTACCTTCAATAGTTGTTATCTCCTGATATCCATTTCAAAAGGTACTTTTTTCTCCTGCTGATAATGGCCCATCCAAATTAAACAGCCTCTTAGAATTCGTATGCTAACGTACAACCTTTTTTTTGCTTTCTGTGTGTATAAATTTATCTTACTTCTGTTCCATTCTATGCATCCGATGAAGTTGGCTATAGCCCACGGAAGCTTATGCTGAAATAAACTGGTTAGTCTCTAAGGTGCTACAAAGTATTCCTCGTCTTATTTATGGATACAGACTAACACAGCTGCTAATCTTAAACCTGTCATGATCTGTTGTGTAAAAGGGGAAAGTGAGGCCACCACCTCATTGATTTGTCCAGTTTGACAAAGCCCTGGCTGGGATTATTTAGTTGGGGTTGGTCCTGTTTTGAGCAGAGGGTTTTGACTAGATGACCTTCTGAGGTCTCTTCCAACCCTGATATTCTATGGGTCTATGATTTGATGACTGAATGCCAAACTGACTCATCTCTGGAAAGCATCGATATCTGCAGTGAGTTAACACAAGCTGAAAAGGCAGAGGTGTTACCTGTGCTGCAAGATCCCAGAGAAGTATTTCCCAGGAAGCTAAGGAAGACTCACTTGTTGATTCATAAAATCATTACTGGAGGACCATAGCCGTCTCCCAGCAGAGCAAGGTGCAAGAGCAAATTCACACAAATACAAAGCATGCTGGACCATGGGGCAATTAAAGAATCTGCCAGCTCTTGGGCATCACCTGTGGTCTTGATTCCTAAGAACGACAATTCTGTGAGGTTTTGCATTGATTGTAGGAAACTCAGTGCTGTCATAGTGCTTATCTTATGCCTAGAATTGATTGAATGCTGGATATCTTAAGCAAAGTTAAATATCTCAGCTCTTTTGATTTAGTTAAGGAGTACTGGCAAATTATTTTAAATGATGATACACAGAAAAAAATCTGCTTTTATTACTGATATGGGACTGTATGCATAGAAAGTGATGCCATTTGGGTTAATAAATACAGGAGCCACTTTTCAGGGGCTGGTCAACTAAGTATTAAATGGATTACAGGACTTTTCAAGGACTCTGACCTGCTACCTCCAGGCCAGCCAGTGGCCTGTTTTGGCCCTACCAGCCCAAGAACTGACCTGAGCAGCACAGACACAAGAGTGCTGCAGCAAAGCCACCAGCAGTGGTAGAAGGAGATCATCTCTCTTCTTCTGTTATTCTTTCTAAGCCAGCCCATTCTGCATGCTGCAATGCCCAGGCACACCCACTCTGTCTCTCCCTTCCCCACCTTCACAGAAAAAAAAATCAAATCAAATGAAATTAATGTACATTTGAGGCAAAACACCAACCTGTTCCTGCCTTTTTCAGGAATAATAATAACTTCATGATGACAATTTTTCCCCACAACCTCCTTTCTCCATTTCTGTGGATGGCATCTCCATCCTGCCCATCACTCAGGCCTATAACCTGGGCATCATCTTTAACTTGGACCTATCTCTAGGTTCTCTCACCTAGGCTATGGCTAAATCTTGCACATTCTTTCTCTATCATCTCTAAAGTTTGGCTTTTCCTATCCATCCACCCAGCTAAAACTCTCCTCTAGGCTCTCATCATCTTGCATCTTGATTACTGCAACATCCTTCTCCCTGGCCTTCACAAATGCAATCTTGTATTGCTCACATTCATTCAGAATTCTGCTGTGAAGATCATTTTCCTAGCCTGTTGCCTTGACGACACCTCTCCTTTCTTTGCATCCCTCTACTGGATCACCCTTCTCTATTGCAACAGACACAAACTGCTAGGCCCTTCACAGCCTTTCCCCATCCCACCTACCATCTCTCATTCATTATTGAAATGTCACCTCCCACCTCTGATTGGCCCATGACACCACTTGTTACATTTTCAAACAAGCACCTGTGTGTTTTCTCCCATGTTGCTCTCACATTTGGGAGGGATCGCTCAGTGGTTTAAGCATTGGCCTGCTAAGCCCAGCATTGTGAGCTCAATCCTTAAGGGGGCCATTTAGGGATGGGGGCAAAAATTGGATTGGCCCTGCTTTGAGCAGGGGGTTGGACTAGATGATCTCCTCAGGTCCCTTCCAATTCTATAAATATTTGCAAAGCCATCTCATTATCCACCTTCAAATCCCTTCTCAAAACTCTCCTGTGCTGTAACGCCTACAAAAAAATTGACAACACTTAGGCCAGTGTGCACTAAGACCATTTCCTATCATGCTGAATGATGTTTTCTCATTGTTTCCTTGTACTACCCTATCTGTCTATATCAGGGGTCAGCAACCTTTCAGAAGTGGGGTGCCGAGTCTTCATTTATTCACTCTCATTTAAGGTTTTGTGTGCCAATGATACATTTTAACGTTTTTAGGTCTCTTTCTATAAGTCTATATTGTATAACTAAACTATTGTTGTATGTAAAGTAAATAAGATTTTTAAAATATTTAAAAAGCTTCATTTAAAATTAAATTAAAATGCAGAGCCCCCCAAACCGGTAGCCAGGACCCGGGCAGTGTGAGTGCTACTGAAAATCAGCTTACGTGCCGCCTTCAGCACCCATGCCATAGGTTGTCTACCTCTGGTCTATATCCATCTGTTGTCTCTTGTCTTATGCTGGAATTAGAAGGACTTTGGGGCCAGGATTGTTTTTTGTTCTGTGTTTGTACAGCACATAGCACAATTTGGTCCTGGTCCATGACTGGGCTCCTAGATGCTACAGTAATAGAAATAAATAAATAATACTACTTAGGGTAAACTCATGGTTTTGCTCAAGGAAGAGGAGAGATGGCGAGATATCCCCTGGATTAAACTAATGAGTCTCTATGAGAAAATCCTAGCATGTATTTTTGTTATTTATTCATTGACTTAGATAGTGATTAGCACAACAGTAGATGAGCACTTTCCATAAAATGCACAAATCATCAGGCATTGACCCAATAACCCATCAGTGTCCCACAAGTTATTTAGAATTCTGCCACAAATATCCAACCAGAAAGAAACAAATCCCAGCAAAGGCTTGGCTGAGCAAATGTGTTTTGCAGTTTTATTTGAAGATCATCCCAGGCAGATCACTGGGGAAGTGAATTCTAAAGGCAGGAACCATCTATTGACAATGCCCTGCCACTGGCCATGAATACCTAATATCCAAGAATCATGCAGGAAAATTCCCCCAGTTATTCTCAACCATCATGGTAGAACATAGAGAAAGTGGTGATCACTTAGGCCTTGTCTACACTAGAAAGGGTTTGCCGGTATAGCTATACTGGCAAACCCTCATAGTTGAGATGCGGCTTATACCAGCACAATGACTTTTTTGCTAGTATAAGTGCATCTACGCTACGGCTTTTGTTGGCATAGCTATGTTGACTTGGAGGGTGACTTTTTCACCCTCCTGATTGACATCACTATGCCAGCAGAGCCTTTGAGTTATGATAGGGTGGCCCCTGCCTGGAGCATCCTCCAGCAGGAGGCTGCGACTGAACAGGCCTGTCTACTTCAGTTTTCCCTATCAGAGTTCCCAGTAATTCCACACCAGGCTTTTTATCTGTCTCAGTAATAACCCTCTTTGAGGCCAATATTTATATTATATATATACATAACATATAACAAAAGCCCCAAAACACAGTCTATTTATCGCCCTCAGTGCATTTAGTTCTTAAAAGCCCACATCCTTGTCCATCAATATAGCATGTACCATGTTCCAGCACCTTCCACCACCCCCTCCTCTTTCGTGCTTTTGCCAGGACAGCCACCCATCCCTTCCAGCTGGAATGCATCTCTGCTCGTCCCAGCAGAAACCCCCACAGCCTCGCTGCTAGGAGTTCATCCTCACCAGGAGAGCATCGCTCAGCCATGTGGCTCCAACTCTCCAGTCTGGAGATGTCAGTAGGTAAGTCCCACTGCTGGTTGCCTGCCTTCAGCTCTCTCCAGCTTAGAAGTCATCAGGAACTCCCTGTGCTGGTCTCCGGCCTTCAGCCCTCTCCACCCTGCCTCTCTGGCTTAGGGAGGTCAGCCAGCAAACTCCTCTTGCTGAACCCCTGCCTTCAGCTTCCCAGCAGGAACCCCCTTACACCTTCCTTCAGGGACCTCCCAGTCTCCTGATTTCTAGCAGCTTCCACCTACCAATCTTCTGACTCTCCTAGGCTGTTGTCAGGCAGCTCTCACTCGCCCCTTTTCCTGACTTACTCTCACTATCTGTGCTCAGGCACACACCACCATTTATACAGCCCAAGTCGCATCTCTTAAAACCCAGTCAGGAGGCAGCTGACAAGTCACAGGTGTACTGGCCTTTTTCCTCTCATAGGGTCGATACCCCCCTGTGGCACCAGGCCTTAGAAAACTGGTCCCAGGTCTTGACGCACAGCAAGAGGAATTAGAGTACAGAGACCTGACTGAGACCAAACATACCCTCCCCAACCACTCTCTAAGTAAGACCTAAAGCAGACCTGCACAACATGCGGCCCAGGGGCCACATGCGGTCTGCACAGGCTCACTGTGCAACCTGTGGGGGATGAGTAAGTGTGGGGCAAGCCAAGCGGTGGGGTGAGGAGAAGCGGATGGGGGCAGAGTGAGAGCGGGGCTTTTCGGCCTGCAGCTGGGTTTTTTTGCAGTAATATGGCCCTCACTGCTTTCCGAGTTGTGCAGGCCTGGTTTAGAGCATCTTTGGGGAATCACAGATAAAGATTTTTACTGTTCAAAGCACAGTCGTAATTCCCTTCTCCCTTCATTGTGAACTTTGAACCTGGGAGGAAGGGAGGAAAAGGTTAAGGTGAAGAACATGGTCACTCATTCCTCATCTGCAGTGTGGTTTAAATAAACATCTGAGATATCGTAGACAGATAAATGCCCATGCTTGCTGAGAAACCTACTTACTACCTGTTGACTGGAGAAAAAGAGGGGCACAGGAAAGGAGAAATAGGTTGAAAGTACAAGGAAGAAAGAGAGGAGCAGGAAAGAAGAACATGAATGGAGACAAAAAGACAGGGATTTGAGGGAAGATAAAGGACAGAGAAGGAAGGGAGAATCCATCCCCTTCTCCAAGGGCATGTGTTGCGTTTCCAAACCTGACTACATATGTCCTGTTTTCTAATTTCTGAGAGGCACAAAATTGGACCAAGTAGCAGCTGGGCTGTAAATCACTCCTCTTGGCTAAGCCATGCTGAACTACATGTGCAGAGGGGGAGAGGACTGAGTGAGTCAGAACCCAGACCCTCCCCTTCTTCGAGTCATTGCTTGGGATATGTCCTCTAGGCTTCGGAGATCTACAGGAATCCTGAGAGGACCCTCCTCCTTCCCTAGGTCTCTCTGATACATGAGACTTGCATCTTTACACTGCCTGACCCCCTGTTGCACCCTCCCACCCTCTTCAACACATTTTATCTCCATGATATTAACAATCCTGCTGTTCAAGATGCTCTCTCCAATGCCTGTTTTTCCATTTCCTTCACTCCTTTCCATTGTCTACCTTCCTCCTCCTCCTCCTCTCCCTCTCTCTCCCTTTTCCTCCCTTGTTTCATCTCTCTCTTTCCACTTCTCCATCTCTCTCTTATTACTGTTTTTTATATACTTGACAGTAGGGCCCAGAGGACGTAGTCAGGGATCAAGGCCTCGTCATCCCATGCACTATACCAGAGGTCTCCAAACTTTCTGAGATGAGGGCCATATTAGATTTTTGAAGGGGCTTTTCAGGCCACTACCGTGCCCCCACCCTTTGCTCCTCCAGCCACTGCCCTGATGCCCCTGCTTTGCTCCTCCGGCTGCTGCCGCGACCCCCACCACTTTTCTCCTCTGGCCGCACCACAAGGGCACTCACCCCTTTTCTGCTCTAGCCACACCACTGCTGCAACCCCCCCAGTTTGCTCCTCCAGCCGCACTGTGGGGGCACTCACCCCTATGCACATGGGGCTGCTGGGGGGCAGCGGTGGCTTCTTCATATGCCTGCTCAGCTGGGGCTGGGGGCCGGACAAATCAATGCCGCAGACCGGATCCGGCCCCCGGGCCGTAGTTTGGAGACCCCTGCATTATACAAATGTATCATGCAAGACACCAAAGAACTCATAGTCTAAACAACAATCCTAAATGACCCGCTCCCTCTCCTTCCCTTTCTTCATCTTTGTCACCATCCTTCTCTCTATCCCTCTTCTCTCACTCCTCTCTCGTCCTCCAGAAAGTCTCCCCTCTTTCCTCCAGCCTAATCTTCTCCGTCCTATCTTCCCTTTCCCCTCATCCTTCTCCTCTCCCACATCATCCTCTTCCCAACCTACTTTCCTCTCCACTCCCTTTCTCTCCTCTCCTCTGCTTCCCTCCCACCCGTATCTCTGTCCCGTGCCAATCTCTGACCTTGAAAGAGAGAATGGAATTCTTCAAGGCGCCTTCCTGAATAGCAGCTAATGACTTGGCTTTTGGCCAGGCCCTGCCCTGATGGCTCTCTTGTCAACTGGCATGCCAAGCATGGGAGGAAGCTTTTGGAATGAGAGCCAGGAAATCCACAGGCTGACCTGATAATCCTAGGGCAAGCCGAGTCTGCATTAATGATTCTTGTAAAATAAGCAGCAGAGTTTAGCATCTGAATCATCTTACTCCCCACCTCCAAAATGCTGTCCAACATCGCACATGTTCAGTGCTGGTAAATGGAGGAGAGAGTAGTGGGAACAGACACCATCAACATGAAGACTTGGACCAAATGTACTGCTAGCACAAGCAGAGAAGTCAGTAGAAGTGCTCTATTTTTACCATCAGTGAATGTGGCTCTCTTGTGTTCTCTTTTGTCTCAGGACCTTAGTCACCGCCTCAGCCACTCACAGACCACCTTACTGCCTTTGCACCCAGACCTCAAAGTGTCTCGCTGGAAGAAACTGGCACATTTGAAGACACTGCTACTCAGTCGTTCCTATGGAGACTGGCTGAGTCAAACAACATGCCTGCTCTGACAGTAAAGCGAAAAAGAGGTGGAGAAAATTCCATGTGATCTGAGATTTGAACTCTCATCCCCAGTGAGGGGCAGGAGAGCAGCAGAAGGTCACAAACATACTTTGATCAGAGAACAAGAAGCATAAGGACAGCAATACATGCGCCAGCCAGCTGTCCAGCTGAGCAGGATTTCTACTTCAGAGATACCGTGAGAGTTTCTTGACATTTTGTGGTCACTTATGAAAAAGCTACTGTTGCACACCGTTGAAAAGCATAGCTAGAGCTGATCCATGCAGCTTTGTTACCCATTTGTTACTCATACATGTAATGAGCCAGCTAGTTTAATTACACAGGAAGTCTTACATCAGAACATGCTTTTGGTGCAAGCAGTCCAGTATCAAAGCACACCTATTGTCTTTTTCTCGTACTCCATTTGCCACAGTGGTTTATGCCAGATGTTTCAGAGCAAGGTTAAGAACAAAATGCATCTGCACATTTCTGCAATACAGCAATTTCTTACCCTTGCTGGTGATCAGCTTATGCCCTACAGGTTCAATACCTTTAGTTGGTGTCATGGCAGAATAGTACACTATATAATATTATATACATTATATAAATGTATAGTCCTTTTCCAGATCTCACTATGTTATATGCTGCAACAGTATCATGCAGCAGTAAGTTCCAAGCTAATTAAGCACAGTGTGAAAAAGCATTTTTTTTAATGCACATTGAAATGTTTGTTATCAAGTGTCCCTCCTTCATTTTGGTTAAGGATAAATAGGAAGATTTTGGTGTGTCTTCTCCCTCCCATTAAGTATTTCATAAATTTTTAGCATCTCTCCTCTCACCCAACTCCTTTCCTTCCTCTTTTGGGTGATACAGAGAGATAAAGTTTAACTGAGAATTAACACGAGCAAACAAACAAACAAAATCAAACCATGGCACAATCACTTATTATAGTTTAGGGCCAGACCCCAGCTCCTACTTCAATGGGACCATTCACAGTGTGTAAAGTTAAGCAGGGGTGTAAGTCTGTGCAGAATTGGGGCCTCCAATGATTAATATAACAGGGCCCCGTTCTTGCTTGCAACCTCCAGGCACAACTGTAAAACAATAAAAACAGCAAACAAGAGCAACACAGAGGCCTCCAAGAGACAATCTTCTGATCAGTTTAAGTCCCTTTACCGATGAAATGTCTGAATGAACCTCCTAAACGCTGAGATAGTGAGGGTCTTAACGTCTGATTGCATGCACACAGCCCTAATCACCACCCCACCCCCGCCCTCTCTGCACTGCTACACACAGGCAGTGTTCAGAAGACACAGCTGCTCTGCTGAGAACTCACACACGTACACCCAGGGCCAGCTCTACGTTTTTTGCCGCCCCAAGCAAGAAATAAAAAGGGGCGGCAGAAGCGGAGCCCCAGACAGGACAGCCTGCTTAGGTGTTACAATGGGCAAGAAAGGTAAAATCAGCCCTGCTACAACCTGGTCATGGTTAGTCTGACACTGAAGGCAAGAGCTGACGAGCAAACTACTAGCTGGAGCAACTTTGGGAGGAGGATGTTTATTATATCCAGCCCGTTCCACTCAGAAGGTCCTTGGCCTGGATTTGCAAAGGAAACAATTGGCTTAAAGGTCCATACTGCTAAACCTCCCTTTCCCTGCCCTTCTGTTAGCATGCTGGTCTCCTGCAAAGTCCCCCAAAATGATCCCTTTACTTTGCAAAGATAAGACTGCATCGTGCATTGCTTTTCAAGGCAGGTTTTGAGAAGATGTCAGTGTTTTGCTCTCCCATCTTTAGGCTCCGTGTAAGGAGCTATTAGTCTTAAAGATTCCTTAATCCCCTAACTACATTTATCAGCTGTTGATTGCAGCCAAGAGTGAAGCTAAATTAAACTTTGGAATCCCATGTACAGCGTATCAGATGCATTTAAGTTCGGTGGAGCTGCAAGCCACTGCATGTCCCAGGTACCAAATGCCAGGAGACCCATCCTAATGAGAGGTTTTTCAGGGTGCTTTCACCTGTTCCAAACTGATGTAGCATTCACTGCTGAAAACCGATCCAAGGAAGCAATCTGCCACTTGAACCCATACTACACAGCAAGGGTGAGTATGCGTGCAGCCGTGTGCAGTTGTGTGCATGTATGGAGGGGCTGTGTGCACGTCTGAGGTGTCTGTGCCAATCCGTACACATGTGGTATACATCTGTGTGTGTCTGCTCTCCATTCCATACCTCCAGGTATTCTCTTTCTCTCGCTCTCTCAGCATCAGTCACAGCTGTCACCTCTGGAACCCCCACGGCTGCTCTCAGCCTAGGCAGTAAGACACAAAGAGTTTCACACAAACATGAAATACACAATCCACATAAAGAATTGGTTGGGTTTTCTGACGCCCTGTCATGTTCCCCCACCTTCCAGAACTGCGCCGTTCAGTGCTATCCCAGTGTCCAAAGAGGCACAGCTACTGACCCGCATAGGCCACAAAAACGGGCAAGGTACAACAGAGGACTTATCCGATTAAAAATATCTAGAAAAAAAATACGGACATTTACGATGACATGGAAAAGGATACAGGCCTTTCACCTCTAGGTCGCCTGTTCAAATTCAAGCCAGGTCAAAAGTCATTGCTATCTAACAGTTGTTCAGTGGCCATGTAAAATGGCCAACTTCTTAGCAGATAGGTCTTTGATCACAAAATAAACACCTGTTGCTGCTAATCAGTCCCTTTGTTGGTAGCCTCAATAACAGTGGGGTCTGCTCCAACTCCTATTAAAGACTATGGATAGACTCCCACTGACTTTAGTGGGAGATAGATTAGTTCCTGACAAGACAATGGAGACTGAACTCCCATCCCATGACCTAGAAGTGGTCCCTGCAAGACAAGAGTGAGGTACATCGGTGAAGTAGTATGGGGAAGGTTGTGCTGCCAGGGGCCACACAGTTCCTGCTCTGCAGATAATGGAAGATTTTTCTCTCCGAGGCTATCAGTCTTTTTTCCCATCATAGTATTAACTTTTTCCTAGGAGAGGAAAAGGGAAGGCATGAGGAATTTGAAATTCTGCCATCCTATATCCCCTACAGAACTAGGAAGGGAATTGGGACAAAACACAGGCTACATAGCATAGAAACAGGCATGTGAACAGTCCCAGATACTATAGCTCAGAGGAACAGATGTTAGTCCACTGCCCTCCTACCCCCACCAACCCCCAACCATGCAGAATAGAAAAATCAACAGCAGGGGTCTAGCCAAAGCCATGTGATCGGGTCAAGTATTGCTCTCAGGAATGTATGTCACTCAAGAAATAGGACAAACAGCTAGCAAGTCACCTGACTGTACCTATAGGAGTAATAAAGGATGCCCACGATATAAAGAATGCAGGCAGGCAATGAGCTATCTCCCTCTACCATGTCTGTGTGTGTGAGTATCATTAACAGCATGGAACCTGGAAGAGAACCCTCTGCCCAGCCTGTCCCGAGACAGAAGCAAACCCTCTCCATTTCAGGAGAAAAAAGACATCCTCCCATCCTGACCATGGCTTTTGGGTACTGCCATGAAATACATGTTTATGAATAATATGAATAATTAGAGAGAATCAAATCCCACTCCACCTGAGAAAGACAGAAGAGGCTCACCTCAAGAGAGAGAAGATGGCACTTCACATGTGATATACCAGGTAGTGAAGTGGTTAACCAATGAGAAGAGGTCCTCCATTGCACCCAGCGTGAAAGCAGAGTGGGCAACCCCATAAGAGGTGCTATCTTTCTATGTTCTATTGTGACAGCCATGACTTGGCTCACCGGAAGAGGGAGAGAGGAAGAATGATCCATTGGGTAGGGTGTCTAGGACTCAGGACGCCCAGGTCAGTTCCTTGCTCTGCTAAAGGCTCCCTGCATGACCTTGCACAAGTCACAGTCTTTCTCTGTCATGGGAATAATAGTGGTGTTGGAAAGATAAATACATTAAAAATTATAAGGTACTTTGAGGGGTGGCTGTACAAGTACCTTAGCTAGAGCAGGGAGGTTCACAAACAGTGGTTCTGGCAGGAGAACCAAAATGGGGGATGTCTCTGGTGGGCGTGGCAATGTGTTGACTTCTGTTAGGAGATACTCAACACTAAACTCCCTTAAAAGGGAGAGATGAAACTACTGTGCAGAAGCAAAAGAGGGTCTACCTGGTGGGGCAGTTTCAAGGTGCAGGCTCCAGGCAAGACCGTGTAGAGTAGAGCTCTGTAGGGCAGGTTCACCTGATGAAGCTGTGTCATCTTTTCAAAATAATATTGTGAGCCTTGGGGGGTAAAAATGTAGCTACTGAGGTGTGAGTGGAGCATGGAGGGGGTTATCAGGAGGGTTGCTTAGCAAAGGTTTATAAGGGGGAACTGTGGTATACTGGGTGACTAGGAGCTCATATACTGAGACAACTAGGGAGTCTCTCTTGGACAAATCAGCTCTTCAGAAGAAAGGGCATCAGAGGGATGCTGATGATGATTTCAAATCTCCAGTCAGATTCACCTGGAGAACTCCCAGATTAAGAAGGGAAGATTGGTGCTGGACAGGTAGCCTTGGATGGAGCGTGAGGTCCTCTGACCTTACATCCAATCCAGCAGGGGCAGCAGCTCATGCATTGCCCCCTGCCATCAGTGTTGGAGAGACAAAAGCAAGGGGTGAGAGGAGTTCACAGTTCAGTCCTTGAACTCTCTGCCGAGATTCTCAAATAGTGTCAAAACAGGTGGCCGTTTTTGTGATGTGGACATTTGTCCATAAGTAACTGGGCTGAGGCCCGCCAGCTTATTTCACATAGCCCATTGAACTGAACAGATGTCACAGAGTAATGACTTTTAGTTACTACTACTACTGTCTTGGGCTGGATTCAAACCAGTGACCTAAAGATAGCAGGGTGTGGATCCCATTCTCAATGCCTCAGGGGAGGGAGGGAAATATTGCCAGGTAAATTAGCAGCTGACAGAATCTCACTCCCTGTCTGAGGCTAGTTATTGGCTTTCTTAGCCAGTACTTTTCCCTGGTATGTCGGCAGGAAAAAAACAGAATGAAGTTCTGGGATCGTCACCATGTTGCCTCCCCTCGTTCCACCCTGGCCCAGCTCAACCCACCCCCAGGACAGCTGGAGCTACATGAGTCCTGTATAAACTTCTATTAAAAGACATTTCATTTTGCACTTTGAGTTAGCAGACATAAACCATCTGATTAGCCAACAAATCTTTACAAAAACCAGATTTCTTCCACTTGGAAGCATGCTCACAATCCAAATTTGTGGGACATAATCTGGGGATCCAGACTACTACAAGACCCTGACTGCTAAAACTGAAGGCAAGTCTCATTGAAGGCCATTTACCCTGATCTAAATCCTTTCAGTTCTCCCATCTCCCTAGCCTAGTGTAAGTGTGGATAAGTAATGTAGCCACCTTTCTGCTGAGCTAGTTTATACTGTATATAAACCCCTGCAGAAATAATTATATGGGTTTATCCGCCCCAGTGTGAATAACACCACAGTGGCAATTACGGCAACTGCCTGATACATACAACTATCTATTGTAGAGAAAACTGATTCTTTCCATTCCCCTAACCTGGGGGGTCAGGGCTTCCCACTGGGGCTAACAGCTATTTTTCCTTTTGTAGATATCCATTTGAGAGTTGCTGGGAGATTTTATGACACAGATCTATTTTTTCAGCTCAATTTTTTGTTTCTTGTTTAGTGAGGTGAGCCCAGCTCTCACCAGGGGCTTATATAGAAACTGCTATCACTGGTGTGCGTTTGTATTCTCTCCTTCTGCTGATACCTCTCAAGACCTTTCAGTTTCTTTTCCACATCATTTACAGTATGTTAAGAGCAGCAAAGGTCCCAAATCTCATCGCTGGAGTGGCCTGCTGGTGACCTACTTCCAGCATCAAGTATCTGTTTACAGTTGCTAGATTTTGAGTCAATTTCCAGAAGCCAGTTCAGATATTAGAACTCACAAACTTTGATTTACGGATTATAGTGTTCTAGCAGGTAAAATAAATGCACTGCTCCACAGTCTGACAAGAAGTAACAGAAACTAATAAATATTTGAGCAGGTCTGACATCCAGAACCGGGTAACAAGGCATACAAACAAATCATAGAGATAATTGGTATACACAAAAAGATTGATATATTTCAGTCAGAAAGTAGAGGTGCAAAAATGTGTGTGCCCAGCCCACACATGGGAGAAGATATATCATCACACATCAGCAAAGAACACTGGTATACAGCAACAAGTTTGATAGTTTACTCCTGGTAAGAAAAAGAGCTTTGCACTGTAGGTACTTACAAACAGCAGGCTCTGAAAAACAGGCGATTTCTTCTAATTGGGATACATTTCATACACAGACTGTCCAACAGATTCTTCCCTATTTCATGCACATGTACCAGAGTGGGCATTCCCCAACCTACTCCATCCAATACCCGTGGGGCATTTTGTTTCCTCCTTTTTAGGCTAAAGCTTAACATCTCTTAGGTACTGCCTCCTTTAGTACTCCAATGTGTATTCCGAATGAGATACAAATCCCCATTTGTTGTCATTAAAGATTCTGTGGTATTCTTTGTAAGAGCAAGCGTGTTTGCCCTAAAGCCCTGGTCAGGCCACTACTTTCCACTTACTTAATAATTCCTACTGCACTTGAATTATTTAAAATTATTCTTCACTTCTCCTCCCCAAAAAAATGTTTTGGTAGAGGGCTTCTGGCACAGAAGAGATGTTACATTGCACCCCAGATGTGGCTGCATCTGAGCTGGACCCAGGGACATGCAAGCACTGTAGCTGCATGGGGCACCCTTTTGGCAGACAGCTCACAAGGGCTGGGAAGAGTGGTAATACTATATTTTTCCCTTTTTAAAATAGGAAGAAGGTGGAAGAGAATCAGCTGGAGCCTCAAGAGACGAGCGGCTGAGTTTGACTGCAGCCTCATGAGGAGCAGGGGGAAGTGGACGGATGCAGCTCAAGACTCATAATGAGGACAGAGAAGAAAATGGTGCCACCTATTCTTGACCTTCCTCTAACAATAGATCAGATCAGCACTGAGCTGCATTTCAGTAATGGGTGAAGAGATCCCTATAGACAGCATATGCCCTATAAAGTGCTTTGAGACCCTTTTAATTGAAACGTGCTACAGACATGCAAGATATTCTTTTAAGTATTACAATCCCTGTGGGGATTGTTTTCAAATATAATTGGCATTGTGCTCACTCGCTACGTCCTATGCGCACCCCTACCCCCAGCAACTTCAACCTGATTTATTATTATTGGATTGTTTCCTGGGAGCAGGATGGAAACTGCCACAGATAGTTTAGGATAGCCCATGAACTCAGAGAGTAAAGCAATCCTGTGTTATCTTGGGCACCTCAGTACTGGAAAGATGCCAGCAAAACTGGAGGGAGTTCAGAGGTGATCAACAAAATGATTAAGGGGCTAGAGGGACTGATTTATGAGGAATGATTAAAAAGAACTAGTTATACATAGCTTGGCTAACTGATGACTGGGGGATAATATCACTGTCAGTAAAAATATCTGAAGGGTGCACATGCCTGGGAGAGAGAGGGATTGTTCAGGGTTGTCCAAGGAGATAGAAGTGGGTATAATGGGATAAAGATGAGAATGGAAAATTTAAGCTGAATAGCAGGAAACATTTCCTGTCAGTGAGGGCTATAAAACTGGGGAATATTCTCCCAAAGAAAGTGATCATGTGAGTCACTTAAACAATAAGAAAGGGAATTTGGTGTTAGTGAAGGGGGTCAAACCGGCAGCTCTGCAGACTGAAGTCTCTTTTTATCCATGTAACAGATACAGCATGGAGCACTGCAAGCTTCCTTTCTAATGAGCTATCAGTGTGCACTGATCATGACCAGGAGGGTTTCTCTCAGCTGGGTCAGTTAACTCTGGTTTAAAGCACCTCCAAGTCTAGCTCAGAGGTTGGTGTGTGTGGACGGTAGGGAGCCCAGGGGAAATACCCAAGTAAGAGCCCAAGTTAACTCTGCAAGGAAGACATACTCTAAAAGAGGAAAGTGAATTCAGTATCCGAGGTCTACTCAGTTCTTGACCTCTCCTGAAACAGCCAGCTGAGGTGGCAGCTGCATGTCTATTGATTATCATGATGAGACATCCTCAGACCCAACTAATTACATATAGGAAAACTTTCACTGATCAGATGTCAGGTTCTAACAAGATTCAGTGACTCCGGATCTGGGATGGAGTCATAGCAGTGACCCAGAAGAGTCTGGGTCTGCATCTCAATTTCATCAAGTGGAAAAAATATGAGCTAATGAACTATTGTCAGGTAAATTAGCATCTGACAGAGTCCTCGCTCTCTGTCTGTTGACAGAGGGGTGAGGACTGTCTTCCCTTTTTGTGAACAGGCTTCAGTAGGAACCACCTTGATGGATAAGAAAAGATTTCAATCTCTTCCTTGTCTAATCCATGTGGCTTTCGCACTACTGGACTAAACAAGGCAATCACATTAACTAGCACTCCACTTGCTCTGCATTAGCTGCCGGGTTCTCGGTCCCCACTGGTGGACAAATACACACATTTCCACACATCGGACCAGATGGAAGGGAGGAGAAAGGCAGATAAGCCACAGGCCAGGAGGAAAGGCCTTTGGGCCCCATCTTCTCAAACCAGCTAAAAGAAAAAAATTAGAGGGAAAGGCTTCCCTGCTGGCTGCCAAGAGGAGGGGGAATAGAGCCCTCTACAAACACCCAAGAGGATGCTGCCATCCCCAAGCCAGTATTTACTCTTGCAACCACATCAGTCGGGTAGGAATTGGTGACATGAGCAACGAACTCCACATTGCAGGTTTCAGCAAAGGGCACATTGTGGGTCCATGCTGCCTTAGTGGCCATCCTACCGGAGGAAACATTCAAGAACATAAACATTAGCTAGCTCATAACATGACTAGATGAACCATCTCATCCACCCAGAGCCAGGGCAGAGGCGTAGTGCTGGAGGGAGGAACGAGGAGTTCAGGATTAGCCCCAAAGTATAACAGCATCTCCATACTACCATTGTCTGAACTAAATTCTGTGGTGGACTGGAAATTAAAGAGCATGTACAAGAAAGTGAATGTGTGACAAATAACCACAGGGACACTTGAATGAGCTTCAGAGCTGATTTCATACTGTGTCTGATTTTGAAATTGCCTCAAGCTGCTGGAGAACTTCCAGTGTGCCACAAAATCCAGCACCAGAGTGATGTAGAAACTAGAGGGCTTTGCTGCGGTATTTAGGTCCAGTTGCCTTGCCTATAACTCTGTTATATTCCCTCCCATCTGGAATCCTGCACTCACACCAGGAAAATAACTCTCCAGAGGAAAGCTCCAGGTGTTTTACTGATGTGACTGACCATTTCCCAGCAACCTGGGTGGGTTCTGCACTTGAGAGCAGTTGGCTAACAAGCCCTGAAATAAAAGAAAAGAGATGCCCTTTTTTCAGCAACAAACATCCAGCAGACAGATCAGTGTGATTAGCGAGCCTCTGTAAAAATGCTGGGGGAAATGAAAATAGCAAAGGGAAGCGCCCTCCCCAAAATACTGAAGGGCACATGGGGCTCAGTGGAACTTAATTATTATTCTTATTTTACTAACGATACAAAGCAATCAATAAATCAATAGTAATGAGCACCTGCCAGAAGATAGCAGTGGATCAAGATGAGACAGTTCCATTTCCTGGCCCTTCTGTGTTAAAGGCGGCCTGAAGAAGAGCTTGTCAACGACAGAAGTGGGTCCAATAAAAGATATTACTTCATTCACCTTGTCTCTTTCAAGATCTCTCATTGTGGCTCAGTCTTGTCTGAGAGCAGGATTCCACCTTAGCAAGGAAATCAGGGTCAAGCAGTAACACTTTCAGTGCAGGCTGGCTTGGGGGAGGGGAAGACCTTATTGCCTCTTGGAAGGAAAGGGCATTTGCCAAGGCAGCAGACAAGGAAGTAACAGGATCCCTGATCCCTAAACCTGCTCACCCTTAGTCTCTGATGCATCTTCCCACCCCTTCCATCCTAGCTATAGCAGGGTCCCCTTTCACCTGGGGCTCCCTGTCTGAACAGGGCTTTTAGCGATCACTGAGGCAGCCATTCGCCCCAGATGTCAAACTGAATCCTTAGCACTACAAACTCTGCAATAAAAGCATCGCTTGCCAGTCTGCCAAGGGAACAGGTTTCAGGAGCTAGGGGAAGATGGGTGCCAAAGATTATTAATAGCGCCCCTTGATTAGCTGGGGGGAGGTGAATGTGATACTGAGTGTGTCCCTGGGTAGCTGACACTGGTGAGGAGGGGGTATCACCCGCCAAAAATAGAAAAGGCCAGGAGCCTATATAAGTGGGGTTCCCAGCCTGCCTGTCACCTCCTTTGGCCACCTCCAAATCTAACAGCCCTTCCCACAGTGCTTAGGAGCATTCAGAAGGTAAGTAGCGAACAGCTAGCCCACTTCCTTGGCAAGGATGGATTCTTCCTGGCAGAGTGGGAGAGCAGGACTTCAGCCTGAGGGAAAACAAGGGGAAATCCACCCCTCTCCCATAAATAACAGCAAAGGGAGACAGCAGAGAGCCCCTCTCCTGAGCCAACTGCCAGAGGAGGAGAGACAGGACCATGTGGAGGGGGAAATGACTACATAGTCAGGGACAATGGAGGGAAAGCTGGGGGAAATGGGAGAGGGCAAAGGGAAGGGTGGTGCAAGCAACAGCATCTCCCGCAAGACCTGCTAGCAAACCTTATACACCAAAGCCCCCTGGTGCAAAAAGGAAACTGGCTCTTTAAACCACAGCTCCCTCTGCCTCTCAGGGCAGCATCCAAACCACAGCCATTTGGATGCTGTGCAGAGTGCTCCACCTTTTATGGCAAGGGAGTCCCAGGTCTCTGCCCAGCAGTGCTGCTGTACCTGGGGTGGAAGAGATGAGTGCTGGCTGTCTGCATTGCTTGGCAGTGGTGGCTTTATTGTTACTTTATATTTACAATGTGGATGTGTTGCCTGCCTGCCTGCCTCTAGCCCTGGGTGCCCCCTGACCCCAAAGCAGGTTCTATGACTCCAGGGTCCAGTGAGCTTCTGCCACTGGGGTGGGAGTGGGGAGGGGAGAGAGAGCCTGAGTTGCAAGGCAGTGGGAGAAACAGCTGTTTAGCACCCAGCTGCTTTGTGAGTAGAAGCTGACCGGACAGAGCCTCTCTGGCCCGTCCACCAGGGCCTCTCCAACGGGACACAAGCAGGGGCTTTGCTCTGTTATGTAAGTGGCGAGGAGATGATGTGAACAGCTGCTGAATTCCACAGATCATGCCAAGGGCGTTTTGCTGTTTCTCCTCAATGGCTGGGGGCACTGGGATGAAATCTGAGGGACACATGACATGAACTAAGAGTTGGCGCAGTTGATACGGGTGGGCACGGAGCTCCGCATGCCAGCTCTGGGGAAGGCTTTGTCACCCACTTGATCTTTACTCAGAGCCAAATGCAGCTGTGATCAACCTGGCAAATGCCTTTGTAGTGCCAGCACTGGCTAAAATTTACCATGAGGTGAACTGAGGCAGCCATCTCAGGTGCCAGACTTGAGGGGGGGACGACGAGGAGATGGGACACTAGGACCCAGAGTGTAGAAAATTGTGTCTGCTGCTGGTGCAGATGTATTCTCTCTGCCCTAGATGCACAGAGATGGTAGAGTGCTGTGCTGGAGGAAGGAGGGCACAAGAGATCTTTCAAAGTTTTGGCCCAAGTGAGGGAGCATGGGGGCAGCATTTGAGCTCCTTGCCTCAGATGCCAAAATGTTGTGGGCTGTCCCTGTGTAGGGCCCCTGCTCCTCAAAGGAGCGAAGTGGGAGACGAGAGAGACTCGCTGGGGGTCAGATCACAGGACAGGAGAACTGAACTGACTCTGATTCGCGCCGCTGCCCTTTAGGTTTGGCCCAAGGCCGGCTCTATGTGCCACTGCTTAGGGCAGAGTTGCTCGGGGCTCGACCCAGACACCCGGGCGCCCTCTGTGTGCGGGGCTGGGGTTACCTGCGGAGCGACTCGCTCCTGCCATGACCAAATCCGCGCAATGGGGAAGAGACAGTGCCAAAGAGTCACCCCACCGTCCGTCCTGCAGTGAGGTGACCTTGGTAAACAAAAGGACCCGGTATCTCAACGCCCCCTCCCCCGCGTTCAGTGGGGTTATGTGGGAGGAGAACTTCACCTGGACAGTGACTCGGGGCGGGAAGGGGAAGCAGCGGAGGAGGGGTCATGGAGGAGGGGGAACAAAGTTTCTCCCGAAGCCTCTGTTGTCACTGGGCCCGATCCTTCAAAATCTTGTGCGGCAGCCGCCCCATTGCCTTGGACGGGAAGGAGTGGCGGTGTCGGTCCGACCGCAGCTGCGCTGAAATGCAGGACAGGCCCCTGCCCTTGTGTTAGTTACTCCACGTGCAGCCAAGGTGCCAGCTAGGGTGACCAGACAGCAAGTGTGAAACATTGGGCGGGAGGGTAATGGGAGCCTATAGAAGAAAAAGACCCCAAAATCAGGACTGTTCCTATAAAATCAGGCCATCTGATCACCCTAGTGCCAGCATCCCGTAAAGATCTGCCCTAGTGTCCCGCATCCTTCAGCTCCCCTAGAGGGTACCGGATAATAGGAGCTTATACAAGAAAAAGACCCAAAAATTGGTATTGTCCCTATGAAATCTGGACAGCTGGTCACCTTACGCCCACCCCACCCCCATCTGCCCTAGTGCCCGCCCCCTTCAGCGCCCCCCAGCACGGATCTGCCCTAGTGCCCGCCCCCTTCAGCGCCCCCCCCCCCCCCGCCCCGCGGGGGGTGGGGGTCGGGCGGATCATTTCCGTGATGGTCAAGTCGCTTACCGAGCAAATCCAACCGAACTTCCCGGGCGGCCGTGCCGGCGGCTGGCCGCGGTGACTGAGCAGCGCCGCACAGAGCCGCGCAGGCTGCGCCCGCCGCAGCGCGGAGTTACTGTATAACCCGTCCGGCTGCGCCCCGCTAGCCTCGTGTCTGGCGCGGGGGGCGTCAAAGCCGGGCTCGGGGTCAGGGCCGGGGCTGGGGTGAAGAATTCAGCCCGGGGGCGGCGGGGTGAGACGGGAGCCCACAGGCGCTGGGGGAGTGGGGGGAGGAGGAGAAGCGTCTCCCGCCTAAGCAGGCGCGGGAAAGCTCCGGTCCACCCGCCCCACGCCCCGCTCGGCGCGGGGTATCTGCGGCGGCGCCGCGCTCCTCGCCCCCCCTCCCCACTCCGTGGGCCGGGGACAGCTCCCGCCCGATCTCCCCGCGGGCTCCCCCGGCACGCGGGCGTCTTGCCCTTGACACAACCCCTCGGCCGGCCTCGATCGGCCCCTGGCGCTGCTCCAACGGGGCTGAGCCCCCGCCTCCCCCCCGCACCTCCCCCTCCCCCATCCCCGTGCCCCAGGGGCGCTTGCTTCCGCGGCCCGCTTCGTGCGGTGCAAGGGAGCTAGCGACACTCCCTCCCCCCCCTCCCGCGCTAGCTGGCACGTGCCCAGCCCTCCCCGGCGTGCGGTCCCCAGCCGGCACCGCAGCCCGGGTCAGATGCGCAGGAATGAGGAGCGAGGCGCTTTGTAATCTGCTCGCACTCGCCTCTCCCTTCGCCCAGCGGCAGGATGGCGATGACGGACCTGCTCGGCGCCCAGGAGATCAAGGCGGCGGTGGGAGCCTTCGCAGGTGCGTGGCTTTGCCTCTCTCCCCGGGCGGGGCTGCGGGGCCGTTGCGCTCCGCTCGGGGAAGGTCCGCGGGGAGCCGGCGGGATGGGGAGAAAAGGGCAACGCGCGCACGGCGGGCTTAGACCCAGGGCTGGGTCCTCGGCAAACTTCCCCTGGCCGCTGGAGACGCGAAACGCTCCGTGCGCTCCACGGGGCAGCAGAAGCGGAGACTCGGCTTCATGCGCACGAGATAGTTACAGACGCTCCAAAGCTGCAGCCGCACTAGAGAAGGACATGCCTGGGGGGGGGGGGGGGGGCCGGGGGGGGCCCCCCCCCCCCCCCCCGCTCCGCCCCGGCACACACAGCGCACGGCCAGGACACTCAGCAGCCCGGAGCTAACGAGACATCGGGCCGCGCTCTCTTCGCTGGGGCAGCTGCCTCCCTGGTTCTAGGACCGCCACAAAGTCCCCGGCCACTGTGCCCTGGGTGGTATTAGCTAGGGCTAAGGACTCAAGCTGCTCCCAGGAGACCGAATCCCCTTATGTACCTCAGAGATGCTGCTACTGGGATAAGGACGCTTTGCAAACACGGAAGCCCACTGCACTTTGATTTCCCCTAACATCAGATTATTTAATTGGGGATTGGTCCTGCTTTGAGCAGCGGGTTGGACTAGATGACCTCCTGAGGTCCCTTCCAACCCTGATCTTCTATGATTTATGATCTCTCCAGCCCATTGTTATAGGGCTCCATATGGGTGGAGGTGCTGGCGAGAGATGGGAGAAGTGGACCAGATAACTTCATTTTTCCCCCCTACTTGCGCAGCACACAACCTTGCAGGGGCCATGCAGTACAGCAGTCCCTTGGACCGTGCCCCAGAATACAAACTACTTGTGCGTGTCCCTCTGGCTCCTAAAACGCACCACTGTGGGGAACAAGGAAAGGGGAGATGCCACCATAAACGAGAGGCAGCTCTTATCGGTCTTAGCCTGCACGGCTGAGCTGGGCAGAACTCTGATTTCCAAAAGGGGATGTTTTAAACATATCTTCGGTACAGTCTGACTCCGTTTCAGGTGAACACTCTTCCTCCTCTTTGGGAGATCCCGCAGTGTAGGCACTGGCTGGGTTAATTCCCAGCTCCCTCACTGCCTCTCTGGGTAAGTCACTTCCCCTATTCTGTACAGTGGGGGCACTGTCTCTCACCCTTCATCTATTCGGAGTTTAAGCTCTTTGGGGCAGTGACTGTAGATTGCTCTGTATATGTATAAGGCCTAGCACCATGGGGCCCTGACCTTGTGGCCTCTAGGGGTAGGATTAAGAAGGCCGGCTCTTTGTGGCAGAGAGGGAGAAAATCAGGAGCATCTATACCAGTGTGCCTCAGTAACCAGCCTACAACTAACCCAGCCTCCCCCTTCTTCTCGCGCAGCTGCCGAATCCTTCTGCCACAAGAAGTTCTTTGAAATTGTGGGACTGAAAAAGAAGAGCCCAGAAGATGTAAAGAAGGTTTTCCACATTCTTGATAAAGATCAAAGTGGCTTCATTGAGGAGGATGAGTTGAGGTAAGCAGGATGAGTCCTCCCTATGTCCTTATATTAAGAGAATGTGTTCATATTTTCATCTGAGTAAAACACACCTTAGTACGGGGTACCATTCAGACTCCTGACTGCCCTGTCTTGGGCAGTGTCCAGTTGTTTGCATGGTTCAGCAGGGGGAGTAAACAGTTAAAAGTAGGATCAAATGTGTGTGGAGAGAAAGGTATCTAACTTTTATGTGAGTGATGTGTAGTCTAACTACAACTCCTTCATCTCAAACAGTTCCAGGTGAGCGCACTGGTTCTTTCCGTGTGGTGAAGGAGGTCACCAACAGGGGCCAGGCCTTTGGATTCAATTGCATGTCTTAAGTGTCTCAACCACTTCTAGTCATCTCTAAAAACCAGGACTGTTAGACGCTACTGACCCAGCCTCCTCTTTGTCCCATGCCTTCTCTTTAGATTTGTACTGCAGGGCTTCACCCCTGCTGGCAGAGTCCTATCTGATAAAGAAACCAAGACACTCCTGGCTGCTGGAGATAAGGATGGCGATGGCAAAATCGGCATTGATGGTAGGTGTCTTCAGGGAGGATCAAATTCTGCCCCTAGTACAGAGGTATAAGCACCATAGGCTTCATTGCCAGTTGTGACCTTGTGGAAGACAGATCAGGACTTAGTTACATTTCAGGGCTTGCTAAATTTGTGGTACCTTCCTTGGTGCAGAAGCTGAGTCCCAACCCTAGAGAGAGCAGGAGTTCATAGAAACCCAGATTTAACTCAGGAGAGAAAAGGCACTCACAGGGCAGAGAGCTCAAGGTCTCCATCCAACCCTCACTGAAGTCAGTGGGGTTTTTCCATTGGTTGCAATGAGTTCAGGATCCAGCCCTCAGAGTTTACAGGAGCTGAATTTGGAGGCAGGGAGAGAGAGTGAGAGCAGGAGCTGAATAGCAGTATTTCTCCTTGATTAAAAAAATTGCTGTTTCACTTAAATGAGAACGTGATGCAAGACTTTTGATGGCTCAGCAAAGCAAGTTCTTAACCTTCAGTGTTGAGTAAGTCCACTGTGTAACCTTCATGCCATTACTGTGTATCCAAGTTCCCAAATAAGTGTGACACCAATAATCTTCACAGGAAAGATGGAGAAATTTGTCATTTAATTTCATTAACTATCAAGATGATATAATCAGGCTTACAAGAAAGGGGCATAAGAAATTTGGAAACTGATATTTCGCTCTTCCTGGCAATTTCTTGTCAAACTAGTCCACAGACTGCATTTCCTGCTTTCTCTCTTCTTTTCTCTCCTCCACATTACTGAGGCTCGTTGGAACAGATATGAAGATGTGCAGCTCCAAATGAACCCTTTCTGCCCATTATAAGAGAGGAGATGGAAGGGGGAGGGGATTCCTATCCAGAGCATTATGCCAGCTTAGCCATAAAAAATCACTTTGTAACCTCCCATCATCCTGATGGCCCCTGTGACAGGGTGAAAACTGGAACCATCTCGATTTTTCCTTCAGATAGTCCTGTCTCTTAGTATTATCCATTCTCTTGGATTTATAAAGGCGTTGTCTTCAAGTAGTGTGCAAAATACAAGAGAAAGTGAGGTTACCTAACATGATCTCACAGTTTATAGGGTAGAAACGTAAGGGACGGCATACAAAATTACCCAATGAGAGAGGTGACAAATAAAATAAGCTTAGCTGCCTGACCATGGCACACCAGTAGAACAGTTTATATGAGTCTATTTCTGGGCTAAATCCTCTTAAGTTCTCAGGCCCTGATTGTGGCATATGAGCAAAGCAAGCTGTTGCTGACTACTAGCAGCAGTCTTGAACTCAGGGCTCTATGTCATAAATCTCAGATACTTCCATATGCTTTATTACTGACAGAGTCTTTCTAGTCCCACTCAAATCAGTGGCTCAGTTCCCAGAGATCTGGACAGGAGTGCAATTTGCAGTAATCAAGTCGTTTGAAGATCCTTGTAAGGATGCTCATAGTTGGTTGGCCAACTTGATACCTCCACGGCTGCGAAACAGGAGCAATCTCAGTTGAGTTAAAAGAAAACTCTACTTATGAAATATTACAGACTCATCTTGGCTTGTATGAAAGAGAATGTGTTGGTGTTTCTAAAATTAATGATGTGGCTAATATTTTTTTAAAAAGTGAAGCAATGCCTAGGAGCTGACCTATTATGAGAGCAATCTGAAGTATCTCCTTAGCCTGAGTCTCCTCTCCCATCATCTTCTCACCTGTGTAAGTCCACTGAATTCTGTAGAGTTACTGTGGATTTACACTAGTGTAAGTGTGAAAGGAATCAAAATCCTGATTCTTTTTCCTCTCACACTTCTGGCCACACCCCCACCAAACAAGAGTCCAGAGCTCTCCTCCCTCCCAAGCCTCACTCTACTAGCAAACTCTTGCACCAGTGAAGTGTGGAGTGTTGTGAGGGACAGAGCAAAAGAGCAAGGGGAAATGGTGATAAGCAATATGTTTGAAACACTTTGCTCTGTCTCACAATATGCCTGATTCCCCAAACATGAAAGCCTTGGCAAGCTGGAACTTCCACAGCTATTTCTTACCTTTGGTATTTTTCAGTTTTGATGCTATATTTTCTGCCACAGAAAGATTGGATTTTTTTTTCTAACAAATGAATTGTCCTTCTTCACCCTGGGTCCATCCCTTGGGTCAAGTTTGCAAACACCAGCCTCATCAATCACTAGCTGACTATGGCAATGCAGCCTTTTGCAGATGGTAATGAATTGGATATCCCCTGTGTCCCCTCAGTCTAGTTCCCAGCAGCCCAGAACAGTTCTGAGAGATGAAGGATTGGCATTCAGTGCCTTCTGAAGATTGATTTGAGCATGCCAGGTTCTCCTGTTCCTCAGTTCTTTCATTGTAGACTTCCATCTCAGCTGTCCTATGGAGACTCCTTCAGAAACATGTCTCAGATCAGGAATGATCTCTCAGATCCACTGTTCAGAGCTCCTCTCTGCTTCCACACAAAATTCAGGAATTATTCCAATAATCTATCTATACTTCTGGCTAAATGGATCAAGATTTGTATTTTGGGGCTGGCCTGCCAATCTAGAAGTGTTGTAAACATGGAGCCTACTCCTGCAAAATGCTGACCCATCTCTTGAGAGGTACTGAATCCCTTCACCTTTCATTGGATTCAGTCAAAATTGAGACACCAAAACAACCTCCAAGCCCAGGTCCATGTTTCCTCAGAAGGTGACCATCCTCTAGACCTCAGCTCCCAGACTGAAGGGGTAATGCTACTGAGGCAACATAGTTTCAGGGGAAGTGAGTCTAGCCTTCCACAGTCCATCAGCTGGAAGACGTCATCATCGCATGCTTAAATTCCAAGAGTGCAAGAGAAAAAAGAAAGAAAGGTTTGTACTCGAGATCATTTTTTGACCTCTTATGTGTGTTAGCTACTGGACATATGAATCATACCCTTCAGGTCCTCCAGTTGCCTGACACTGGTAGGCCTGTGATGTCAGAAGCCATGTGCTACAGGGAAAAGATCCAAACTTGTGTTCCAGTAGATCACAACCTTTATCTAGTACATACATTCAAGCTCCACCCCAGCTGAGGTTCTGGGAACACATCTAATTCTACTAGACATTTTCTCAGAACTCTGTTGTGAAAGATGTTCAAAATTCAAATCCACTATTTGTTGGCACAAGTTTAAAAAAAAAAAAAAAGAAGAAAAATCAGGAGGAGGTAAAATTGCTCTGATGAGTTTCTTTTGCACTCTTGTGTGTCCCAAAATAATTTATTACCAGTTTGGAGAGAGAAATGATTAGTTTATAATAAATTCACAGAGACTACCTTTGGTAGTTCAATTAAATACCACAGGGTTTGTGCTGGGTCCTCTGCAATGTTGAGGAAAAGTCTGCTTATGGGCCAAAACATTTCAGAATAAAGTGAAAATAAGTTTTACATAATTAGAACTCAGGAATTTGTTTATAATATTTAGATACTTAAATGATATATTGGAAATATAGGAATCATTCATAGACATGTAAAATATAGAGAGGTTATTCATATACTTTGAACTATGTTGACAATATACAATAATAGCATCAACATAACTATATACTTTAGAAAATATCTGGCTATAACCATGATTAATTTATTTGCATTTTATTCCATATATACTATACTACATGTTAGAAAAAGGATTAAATTCTAATGTTGCTGATATATTGAATGTGCTATCTGATATACATTAAACACCAGTTATATTCCATTATGGAGGCATGAAAGGTATTGTCCATATGAAGGCAGCATTTCCTGCATGGGCTTCCTTCATGTGGTGGCTTGAGCAATCACAGGTTTTTCTCTTTCTGCTCTGAATATTCTGAGTTCCCATCAAAGTGCTTTTTTGCATCCTCTTAAGTCAGATTTTGCTACATCTAACTCATCAGTCAAACTGTTCCAGTTCATGTACCCATTGCCTGGACCTTACCCTTCTTTTATATTGCATATTCTGCACCACTAATCCTAGTCTGGATTTACACCCTACAGAAAAATTAATTACTACGTGTGGATTTACTATAACCTCTATTGGCATCTCTGCCGGCCTATTAGGGTTTATCAAAACCATTCTGGAACACCTCTACTATGTCACTGCGGTTACATTATTGACCTCGTTGTTAGTAATTGCTTCCTAACATCTAAGATCCATTTCCCACACTTCTTTATTTCAAGGCATTGCTCCTCATTTTTTCACCCTTCAGTAAATTCTTCTCACATATTTATAGCTGGTTACATCCCCCATTTGTCATATTTTCTCTAGACTGAAAATGTAAAATCCTCTAAGCTTCCCCTTTGTAGGATATGTCCTCTAAACCTTTTATCAGCTTTGTTGCCCTTCTTTAGAGTCACTTCAGTTTATCAGTATCTTTTTTAATACAATGAGATCCTCAGAACTTTACCCAGTATTCTCACGCATCACCATTCCAAATCTGTATAGCGACAGGAATTATGCATTCCTTGGGTAATTCAGTATTCAACGCTCAATGTGGTGAGGAATTACTGAGATGCAAACATACCTTTCCTGTGCTTTATAATCTTTGCTGAAAGATTTATTGTTTAACCAAACACAAGGAAACTAAATGAAAATACATCAGTTTTCTTAAAAACCATTACAGTTGTAAACACACAGTAATAAAAGCCACCAGGTGAAATCCTGGTCCTAGGAAGTCAATGGGAGTTTTGCCATTGACTTCAAAGGAGCTAAGTTTTCACCTAGATTTTCAAGAAGAGGGAGTCTCAGCCTTAGACTTTTAAAATGTACTGGCTTCTGTCAGTTTGCCAATCATTATTATGAATTATATTTAATATATTTATAATACTGGGGCACAAGTGCTATGAAAATTCTTTTAGACATGCCGCCATCCACCAACAGAGCGGAATCCATCTCACTAGAAAATGTATATCCAATGCTTGCCTTCTTCCTGTTAGCTGATGTCTTCCTGTTAGCTGATTGGGTTCAAAGGAAACTGACTTTGTGACTTTGGAGTACTGCCCAGCTAAAGAGGCTGGCCAACCAGGCAGCAACGGGTAGTCTGGGTGGATTAACATATCCTGAATTCTCTCTTTGGCTTCTCAAAAATGTTTTAGCTTCACTGTGAGATTTTCTGACCCATAATCTGCACCTCTGATGCATTTAGGTTTATGAGCCATTCAATTATTGTGAACAGTTGTTAATGAAGTTGACCCTGCTGTCTCGGTGATGCTGTGAACCTCTGTAACATGCTTCTTCTTAACTCACTTTTTTCTTGCTATTTTTAAAGAAATTTTCTCTTCTCCAGAATTCATAACTTTGGTGGCTGAATCATAAAGCCTTTGACCAATCTGAACCCTCCATCTGCCCTTCACCACCTGATTCCAGCCAACTCCTGCTGACCTCCTTGGCTCCTGTTCTATTTATTTTTTATTTTATACTCGCACTCTGTTCTCTGCAGCCTTGTAACTCTGTAATTGTGCTGAAAGATGCTGTTAAAATAATAAAGGTCACATTGATTTTGGCTCTACTTTCTGAATAGCACATGTTCCTTCTTTCGTTTTGGTTTGGAGTAGGTTAGAGAGGATGGGGATATTTTCTTATGATTTTGTGCTGAAACCATGCCTGCTATTGTATCTCTGGTTAGGGTAAGATGGGAAGCATTAAAATAATTATTTGGGGGTGAAATATACCTATAGTGACTCATTCAATCAATATCTTTGCAGTTGGAGTAAGACTGATTTAACTATCCTTAAACCATCTCTGATAGATGGGTGCGTATGCAAAGCCTTGACAAATATCTAGCAATGGCATTTACTCATTTGGCAGATTGTTCCTCTGACTTACTTGTTCTTCTAGCTATAAAGCATTTCCTAATATTTAATCTATATTTCCCTGATTCATTTCAGTGATCAAGACACTGCTCCCCAAATATATTGTTTGTTAAATGAGTCCAGTGCTTAGAGATCTTTGGAGGAAAGGTTCTCCAGAAATATTGATTGGCATCAGTCATGTAGGGGGATAATTTCACACTACAGAAATGCAGACATTTCTGGGATGGAGCACAGTGTGTATTAACTAGCAATACTACACAACTCCTTGGGCAAGGAAATGAAAAACGATTCACCAGATGAAACCACAGGAGGAAAAGGAGAAAAAAGTAAATACATGAGCTGAGATTTGGCCACCACGCCAGTGTTAAAACACCTACTTGTTGTGAAAAGTATCCTGTAAATGTTATTACTACTAAATACTGAGTCACCATCCTCACATCATACAGAACACCGCTCTGTGAAGCCAGTCAGCACTCCATAGGCCCGTTGCCCAGGACACTGCTCAGTGCGGACTCGTCGGAAGGAAGCATACTTACAGAAGTTTGTGTTCCACAAAAGGAGTCCTCTGCTTTTGCAGAATGACAATGCTAATGGATGGGTGGGTGTGAAGAACACATTCATCTTCATGTAGTCTAAAAAATTAAATGAAATGGAAGTAATGGTAAGATGGTGTTTGCTAACTGGATGGCTCTTTCTCAGCAGCTGCTGACCTCAAGTGGCAATAAGATTTAATTACACTGAAAGTAGTCATAGGGCATGTGTGAGAGCACTTGGCAAGTGTAACACAGACAGACCCTGGTCATCCTTGGCCAGGATCAAACTCAGGACACCTCTGGAGCAGGGCTGGCTTACCATGAGGCAAAATGACACAGCTGCCTCAGGTGCCAGACTGTGAGGGGGGCACCACTAGGACTCAGAGTGTAGAAAATTGTGTCTGCTGCTGGTGCAGATGTATTCTCTCTGCCCTAGATGCACAGAGATGGTGGAGTGCTGTGCTGGAGGAAGGAGGGAACAAGAGACCTTTTGAAGTTTTGGCCCAAGCGAGGGGTCATGAGGGCGTCATTTGAGCTCCCCACCTCAGGTGCCAAAATGTTGTGGGGCGGCCCTGCTCTGGAGCTTCAGGTATGAGTCTCTACTGCATGAGCTGTGAGGGCAGGAAGGCTGCAATATTTTCAACCCCAAGCATTCAAAAAACACGGGTCAGCGCTGCCTCCTCCTCTCCCCTCCCCCACCCCCCCTTCATGACATTAGCTTAAAAAACATGACATTTTTAAAAAGTAAAAAATGAATTTGGGATCCTTTACATTTGCCTTTTAGTTTTCAGCCTTTAGGATTCATATTTTTCAGCTTTTCTCTGTAACCATGAGGGTTAGAAACTTACTTTCAAAAACATCATTGCAGAATAGACCTTTGGTTGCTCACTTGGGCTCTAAAATCCAAAGTTTCATTTAAAACAAAGTTTCTAGCCTCTCTGGTTGTGATGAAAAATGTTCCAAACGTGAATCAAGTATAAATCAATATCCACTTCAGTCTGAACAGCCTGACACAATAAAGTGTGATCGTCTACAAATTTCACTATCAAAGTATTGTTAACTATTGACTGCTGATCTTTTAACATTTAGCTAATGTCCTGGCTCTATAAATCCAAACTGCGTCCACATTTTTTCAAGGGCCAAAAACCCCAATTGCTTGCTAGTCAAGTGACAAAACTCCCAGCACCCTTATTCAGTTCCACAGTTTTGATACAAAAGTCTGCAGCATACTGTAAACAAACATTTGGGGCACTATAAAATAAACTGAATCTCAAATTAAATTACAGGGGCTACAGTACTGACTGAATTAATCATTTTCATATTTAATTCAATAAACCCCTCAATTGTTTAATGTATCTAATGCTGACATAGAATTTACTGTATAGATTGGAGACCATAGGCACATTTTAGATCAGCCTTGCAATAGAGCAGGGGTGGGTAAACTTTTTGGCCTGAGGGCCACATTGGGTTTCTGAAATTGTATGGAGGGCTGGTTAAGGGAGGCTGAGCCTCCCCAAACATTCAGGCGTGGCATGTCCCTGGCCTCCATTCAACTTCTCCTGCTTCTTGCCCCCTGATGGCCCCTCCGGGACTCCTGCCCCATCCAAATCCCGCTCTCCTTCCTTACGACCCCCCCGCCCCGGGACCTCTGCCCCATCCACCCTCCCCTCCCCCCGTACTCTGTCCCCTGACTACCCCTGGACCTCCTGCCCCTAACTACCCCTCTGCCGCCTCATCCAACTTCTCTCATTCCTGACGCCCCGCCCCCCCGGGACCCCTGTCCCATCCAACCACCCCTTCTCCCTGTCCTCTGATCACCCCTGGAATACTTACCCCTGACTGCCCCCTGCTGCCTCATCCAGCTCCTCCTCTCATTCCTGACTGCCCCCCGGGATCCCTGTCCCCATTCAACCTTCCCTGTTCCCTGCCCTCTGATCGCCCCGACCCCTATCCTCACCCCCGCCCCCTCCCAAACTCCCAACCCACCTCCCCTGCTCTCTGCCCCCTTACTGCACTGTCTGGAGCACGGGTGGCTGGCAGCATGGCTGCACCAGGACAGGCAGCTGTGCGCCGCTCAGCACAGAGCCCCAGGTCAGGCTGCAACTCTGCAGCTGTGCTGCTCCGGGAGCTCACAGCCCCGCCACCCAGAACATTGTGCTGGCGGCTCGGTGTGCTGTGGCTGTGGGAGAGGGGGAACAGCAGGGGACGGGACAGGGGTAGCCTCCCCGGCCAGGAGCTCACGAGCCAGGCAGGAGGGTCCTGTGGGCCAGATGTGGCCCATGGGCCATAGTTTACCCACCCCTGCAATAGAGTATATGGGGTATACATTATCCTATGCCAGTTACATACATAAAATATCTACTTAGCCTTGTGGTGTAAGATCACATACTGAAAGCCCCTACAACTGTCATATGCCTATGCAAGGCAGCAGAGTTAAATTCACTCTTAGCTTCCTGATTTGCAGATAAAACCTCCCTGTCTGTCCTGAACGTTAAGTCCTCTATAATCTCCCCCAGATCTAGTAAAGCAGAAGTTATCATCAAACGCCAATGAAAGTCATGATGTTGGAGGATAAACCTTAAATAAGCACTACAGCCATTATACATCTTGACAGTGGCTTGGCATGTTTGCAAAAAGACATGGAATTGACACTATGGGAGGAATTGGAATAGGCTTTGGTCCCCAGATTTAAGCAGGTTTAAGATATGTAAATTATGTTCAGCCACACTAGGAAAGACTCCACCTGTTTGTGCTGGTTTGAGGAGCTGCCAGGAAGAAATTTGCCTGGGATGAGGGTGCTTCTGCTGATTTCCCCCAGGCTACAGGATATTTTAAAGGGTGGGAGAACACGTTTTACTTTCCTCTCTCTACCCCATGTGTAGATTATATCTATTTTAGGTATTCATAAAGGCCTTTGTACTATGAATCTAAGCCCTGACAGGATTCCACTTAGGCCAGGATTGTAATTGATACTGGATTCAAGAACAGCAGCAGTCTGTGATGTCTTCATCTGCCTCTGCTGTCCTGGGTGCAATTTGCTACTGGTTCTGCTCCATGAGGATGATGACATGGGAAATTAACTGACCGCTGAAGGCAGTGAGCTTGCACAAGGGTCACTAAGGACACAAGCCAACATGCAGAACCTGGTGATAATGTGCAAAGAGAAAAGAACGCAGTGTAACTCCCAGATCTCAGTGGAGTTTATTGGACCAGCAATTAGAGAATGCATTATTTTATTTGTAAAGCATCCATAACTGATAAGGAAATAATTTAGAGACAATACCATTTTTTTCCAGATTACCTTTTCAGAGTAGAACTGCACTTTAAGAATGCCTTCCAACAGGCACTAAACTGTCGTAAGCCCCCCAGTGGGTTTAGACAACTTTTCTCCAAAGGAGGGAATAGATGGAGAGAAGGAAGTTCCCTTGTGTCTTTAGCCATGGGCTTGGGCAACCAGCTGTCAAAGGCTTCCCAGAATGTGTCCCAAAAAGATCTCCTAATCTGGGCCTATTTCATAAAAGTAGAAGTGATATAAAGCCAAGTACTAGAAGGCCAATTCGCCATTGTCTAGGCAGCTAAAATGGAAATGCAGGTAGCTCCTTGCAACAATAGGATCAGAAAACCTAGAAATGAAAAGAAGGTGATGCTTCAAGAAGTAGGTAAGACTGGCCAGCTAAAATGGGAGATGGAAGACCAAACGAGTCCACTAAAACCCAAGCAGATGCAAGCTAAATGGAATAGGAACCTTGACAGCTCCAGAATCAGAATGTTCAGTCCTTACAAAAAAAGAATGAAGACGACCTGGGCCTAATTCTCCACTCTGTTACCAATTTTTCACTGCTGGAATTCAGTTGATTTCAGCAGAGTTACAGTGGTGTAAAACTGGTGTTCCAGAGTGAAGAATTAATTAATTCCCTGGGTGTCAAAAATATGTTAATCTGGATCCTCTCCCCCCCAGAAGAAGAGAAACTGTCCAGGAAAGGGACAAAGGTCAGATGCCTAAAAAGAGACAGGTTGTGGGGAGAGCTGACTGTGTGTGTGGTGGAATGAATGAAATGGCAGTTTTATCAGTGTTTGCACCTGCTGGCTGGGAGGGGTTTTTTTGGGTTGTAGCTGTGGGGAAGGTGACTAGATTTAAAAATGTGAAGTATGGCTCCCATGCAAGCAAGGCTGTGGTATTTGTTGCTGGCTTTAGCCTTGTTGAGCAGGTTGTTGTGGAGGGGATTGTTCTGCAGGATATTTTTGTCCCTGTTGTGCCCCTCACAACACCTAGTGTTAAAGTCACTGTCTCTAATGAGCCTCCTTTTTTAGGAAATGAGCAACTACCTAAAGACCTGACTGCAAAATGGAGGCTGAGCCTGTTGCTATAGAATCTGTGGTCCTGGCTGAGGATTTGGTTTGCTGACAAAGCCCCAAAATAAACAACGGCCGCTGAAGGTGTAGGAAGCTCCAAGTTTCTGAGGGTGCTGCGAAGCGGGCTGCTTTGGCCAGCATGGTCGGGGAGCACGCTGTTGAGGGTGCTGTTGAGGGTAGTTCTTTGGCTGGGGGCATGGAGAATTCCCAACTAGTAGGCTTGACCCCTATGTCCCAGCAGCCCCCACCCTCTTGTCTTTCTGAGGTCCCCCCGTCAAGGTCAGTAGTGACACTCAGTCTGAGAGTATGGGGGATGATGAACTCACAGATTCTTTGGGTGCTGAACTCCCTGAGGGGAGTTTTCTAGATGAGATGAGGGGGAAAAATGGAGTAGAGATGGCAGATTAAGGTCAGGAAACCAGTCTTTGTTGTCCACTCAGCATACTATGAGACATGTCTCTGTGTGTGTTTGACAAACAGAAATAGCATGGACTGAAAAAACTGATAACCAAAGTGCGAGTCCTTTGACCAATGGAAATGTCATGGAATAACCGATAGAGGAGAATTCGGTGATTCTGTTTGAGGTTTTGGGAATTTTTTTCTCTGTGTTTTCTCTTATTTTTTCTGATTAATAATTTTGTATGTGGCTCTCTGAATATAAGTGAGTGTAGGGACATTATAATACTTTTACCTGTCCCAGGAAAAGGTCGACATTTCATTTTTGCAAGAGACCCACACATAGTGTGACCAAATGTCCTGATTTTATAGAGGGACAGTTCCAATATTTGAGGCTTTTTCTTTTATAGAAGCCTATTACCTCTCCACCCCCATCCCAATTTTTCACACTTGCTGTCTGGTCACCCTACCCACACAGATGCAGGCAGCCAAATTGATTGGCTTGCTGATCAGAGAGAGGAGATTTTCCTGAGTCATGGTTCCACTGCAAGTGCAGGGGTTGTCATTCTCTTTGTGGACAAGGTGAAGCCTGATTCGGTGGTTTTGCAGGAAGTTGTTCCAGACTGTCTATGGACTGTTTGAGCTCTTCTGAGCAATCTCTTCTTTTCATTAATGTCTGTAGTCCTCCTACTGTAGGGAAAGACTGTGTGTGTTTTCAAAGCCTGGATGCTCTTTTGACAAATTGTTTGACAAATGGTATTTTAATTTGGGGCGGTGGTTAATTGTACTCTTAATAAGATATTGGATAGGTATAATTTGAAACTGCATCCACTGTCTGCTCAGTGACTTGCAACTCTTTTACAGGCTTCTGGTCTGCCTGAAGTATGGCAACATTTTCACCTTATGTGCAGTACATCTCGGGTGCATGTGGCAGCTTTCTCTATGACCTATTTGGACTGTTTTTATGTTTTTACTCATCATTTGTCTCATTCGCTTTCCAGCAGTAATGTCCCTATTGGGATTTAAGGTCATGATTTCCTCTTATTTGTGTCATCTCTTTCTTCTACTCAAGACCATCATTCATACTGGCATTTTAACATTTGCCTTTTACAAGATGTTCACTTTCGGGGTTCTTTCAATTATTTTTGGGGAGCCTGGGTTACCTGAATGGACATTTTCCTATCCTTGAGGCAATGATGGTAGGTTGGTAAAATTAATATTAAATATATTTATCAGCAATACATATTCCAGATAGGGTGACCAGACGTCCCGATTTTATCAGGACAGTCCCGATTTTAGGGGACTTGTCCCACGTCTCGACCTTACCTCGGTTGGGACGCCCTTCGTCCCGATAGCGGGACCGAGGAAGTTCCGAGAACTCAGGGCGCCGCTCACTGCTTCTCTGCCTGGGGCAGCTCCCAGCAGGAGCTTGCAAATTGGCCCCAGGCAGACACAGAGGCAGTGAGGTCTTCCCGCCGCCACATGTTGCAGGGGTGGAGCTTACAAAGAGTCCCCAGCTCCCCCCCTGCCACCTCCCAGGTAAGCACCACCTGCACCCGGCCCAAGGCGGGGGCCAGCGCCCGGAGCTGGATGGGGGGCCCTGCACCGCCAATTTGCAGTGCTGGAGGGGGAAAGGGTTCGCCCGGAACCAGAGCCAGGCAGGGGCCCTGAGCTGCCAACCCGTGGCAGCGGGGCTGCGCCCGGCCCCAGAGCTGGGGGGAGGGGGGCATGCGCCGGCGGTGCTGCTGATCCGTGGCAAGAGGGCTGCATCCAGAGTCGGGGGGGGTCCTCCGCCACCGACCTGTAGCGGGGGGGCGGCTGCGCCCGGCCCCGGAACTGAGGGGTTCTCTGCTCCGCCAATCGGCGGTGGGGGGGGACTGTACTGGTGACCCACAGTCGGGGGGGGGGCTGCGTGGCCCCCTTCTCAAACCCCTAAAAGAAACAGCAGGGATACTTGATCTTCCACCATCACCAAGAAGAGATCATTAAACCAAGACCAGCAGTGCAGTTTCTGTATTATACCCAGGCCTAAGATCAAACGACTGGAGTCAAAAAGGTACAAGTAATCCAGATATTGCTGATGTTATTTTGGACATGCAAACATTTATGTGTGTACTTAACTTAAACTTTTTGGGACAAGGATCATTTCTTACTATATGTTTGTACAGTGCCCATCATGTTGGGGCCCTGATCTGATTATAGTCATTGGGTGCTGCTCTAATATAAATAAATATAATAAAACCATTTTGTTTTAAATTAAGAGTCTCCCACTTCCTTGATTAAAGGCCTCTGCAGAGGAACACTAGGCTCTTGTATCTTTCCCATCTACTCCAGAATCAGGTCACTTAAGTCTTCCACCTCCTACTCAGTAATGTCCCCAGAACCCTACTTTAGTCTTGTCTCCCTGCAATCACACTCTGATCTCTCCTTCTTCACAAGATTACCTAGGATGATACTAGCTTCCTCTCAGTCCACAAGACAGACTTCACTTTATCTCTGAGACTAGGCCACCTATGTCCTTGGCTCAGTCTTCAGAATTAAAAACCTTACTTTGCTACCACTGTTCCTACTCACCTGCAGTCCCATCATCCATGCTTTCTGCAGCCTGATGAAGTGTGGCCCACCTCCTGCTCCAAAGGCAGAGCATAGGCTATCTGTTGACGTGATTACTGCCACTTCCCATTCCCTTAGTTACTCACAATGTCTTCCTAGGACTGCAGATAACAGGGCCTCTTATAGCTGCTGGGTGGGGGTGTTCTTTCTCTCTTTCGTTTTGTGAGAGGATCTGCCACTCCCCAATCCTGCCTAATAGGTGGAGAAAAGACAGAAAGAAAGTGAGAGAGCTGAGGGGAAGATGCGGGAAACCCCTCTTCCCTTGTTTTTTTTCCCCTTGGGCTCCTTTTCTCTTTCTCCTCTACACATACAGGGAGTGAGAAGACTGCAGAGCAGGGAGCAGTTATTAGTGCTCTGCTGTACTCAGAAGACTATGGACAGCTAACAGCAAGCACAGGCATGAGCATCTGCTTGGATCATAGGGCCCACACAGGCCTTAAACTACCACTGACAATACAAGTGAAAGAACAACTTCCACCTGTGAAGAGTCAAAGGGATGAAAAGAGGTAAGACCAAAGGAACAGACTAACAGGGCAAAGGGAAGGGAGAGAGAGACAGAGGACAGCAAGCCCATGAAGAGTTCTAAGGGCTTGGTTACACTTACAGTTTTATAGCAGTTTTAGTTATACCTGTCCTCGTATACAGCTATAGGGATAGCGCTATAGCGTGTCCACACTGAGACCCGCCAGCGGTATAGCGGGGCCACATTTGTGGCACTTGCAGCGGCACGGGGAGTGGTGCATTATGGGCAGCTATCCCAGCATTCAGCTGGGTGCAACATGCTTTTCAAACAAAGGGGGTGAGGGGGAACATGTTGTGCGTATGCGGAGGGAGAGAGTTTGTCCTTCTGAGAGCCTGTCAGTAAGTGTCCTTTGACAGAGAAGACTAGCAGGCTCTCTTTTTCACACAGGCTCCTTCCGTAAACATTTGCATTGCTTATCTGCCGAGTTAAGAGAGAAACTCTGAAAAGGTACTTCCGCATTCCTCCAGCCGAGTTCAAAACAAAGGGAAGAGATGTCAATTGCCTTAAATGGCTCGGGGCTTCGCCAGAGATCACTTGTAGTGCTTGGAGTGTTAATGCCCATTCACACTTGCGATAATACGTAACAATGAATACACATTAGCTGTTAATCCTCGGGGAAGGGAGGATTACCAGGACTGGTATAAATGTGGATTTATAGCGCTCTATGTGCCTCTCCAATGTGGACGGTTAGGAGGTTATAGCTCTCCTGGAGGCTTTATAGCGTTATAAAGTGCCAGTGTAACCAAGGCCTAACATTCAGACACAGATAGGAAGTTAATGAGTGGGACAGAGGATCATGTGGTGGATAGAAAACTTGCAAAGGTGACAAAGGATGGATAGTGTAATAATCTGGGAAGGTCTCTTCCAGATTCCTGACTAGGACTTTGAAACAGCCAAAAAACCCTGTCACCCCATAATCCATCCAACTAGCACACTTGATCCCAATATAGGGTGGTGTAGATTTTGGGGTCTTCGATGAATGCTGGGTGGATACTACAGACATGACCAATAAATCTCATGGGCATCATTAGTGATACTCCCTGGCTTCATTAAAGGAGTTCTCCATAACACAGGACAACTTGTTTATCTTTTTAAAATATTGGCACAAGATTAGCTTTCTTCCAGTCTTCTGGAACTTTCCCAGTGTTTCCAAACTAGCTGAAAATCAGTATTAACAGTCGAGCGGACTCCTCAGCCAGCTTTGAAAACTCTTGGATGCAAGTTATCCAGACCTGCTGACTTTACAATACTTAACTTCATAGCTAGTGTTTAACATCCTCGAGAGAGAGAGCGCGGAAAGAGACTTATATGGCTACAAGATCATCACTGGTTTTAAATGTTTCCCCTCGCAAAGCCAGTGAAAGCGATGGGAGGGCAGGAAGTGGAAGATGCAGGGGTGGGCAGGAAGCCAGCCAAGGAGGTGAGCAATCTATTCACACCCTTCTCCTCATTCTCACTGGGCGTCACCTACAGCGTGGGCACCCCCCGGCCGCAGCACTGACTTGTGGCTGCCTTTCAGGGCTCGCACAGGCATGCCTGCCCCGCACGAGGGCCGGCTGAAGAACCCAGGGACAGCACGCGCAGCCCAGGAACGGAGAACGAAGGGCCGGGGTGGGGGGGAAGGGCAGAGTTAGAGGAAAGAGGACCGTGCGCATGCGCGATTAACTCAGCTAACCTGGCATTTGGTGGACGAACTGCGTGGAAGATTCCATTATGTACCGAAGGGTGTAGGCAGCTAAAGTGATTTTTTTTCCCCCCAGAACTTTGCTAGGAAGTTGCGCCTCATTCTGGTAAGTGCTGCTAGTCCGCATCTTTCTGGGCTTCGCGCTTTTCCCCTAACCCTCCCTAGAGAATAATTCCGCCTAGATAGTACGGGCCTCCGTGGTCTGTCCAATCAAAAACAAGGTGCAGGAAATGTCATTAGTTGCTGGGTAAAAGCAATGTATGCGCACGCGCACACACGTAGAACTGCAGCGTTAATGACTTCAGCGCCTGCCTCAGGCCGCTTTTCCCTCGCAATAGGCGGGGCATTTCTTTTGATTGACAGAGTGGTACCCAATGACAAGTATATTCCTGAACCAATGGCCTCCCAGTATCGAGGATGGATGGACAGCACTACCAGCAAATCGTGTGTCACAGAAGGGAGCTGCCCCCAAGGAGGGCGGTGGCTGGGCGAGGACGGAGCGTTGCTAGGGAATCGCTGGGGGTGGAGCCTGAGCTGCGGAGCCGAGTTCAACTGGCCGGTGGGGCCCGCGCTCCGCCTCTGCAGCCCCCTCGCAGGGACCTGCCCCCCCCGCCTCCCTCTCTGCGCCCCATTCCCCTCGGAGCCCGTCCTCCACCTCTGCACCCCCCCAGGGACCTGCCCCCCCCCGCCTCCCTCTCTGCGCCCCACTCCCCTCGGAGCCCGTCCTCCCCCTCTGCACCCCCAGGGACACGCCTCCCCCTCTGTACCCTCCCAGCTTCCCCCTCAGAGCCTGTCCCCCCCACACCTTCCTGCCCCATTAGGACCCACTGTCTCCCCCACCCTCCCCACCCTAGCTGAGGCTTTCACGTCCCTCCTGCTGACTTGCCCCTGCTCAGCCCTTTGGTGATTAAGAGTTTTTTCCCCCACAGGCTCCAGCACCCTAGGGTCCCTCCTTTGAGGCAGGGCTCCAGTCTTCATCGTCGTGACCCTCCGGGAACGGTCCCCAGTTCCCCTTGTGGCAGCACAGAGCATGGTGAAACTAGCTGCAAAGTGCATCGTGACAGGTGAGCATGTCATCTGGAGTCCAGTGCTTAATTTGTGCCAGGACTGAGCCCCGACACCTCTGGGTTTGCTACACCAGTTATAAATTTAAAATAATTTCTTGACCCCTAGCACCTCTTTCATTACAAATTAAGCACGGCTGGAGTCCATCTGGGGTTTGCTGTTCCACCTGACCCAAAATAATGGGTCAGCAGAGGGGTCAGGTAATGGCCAAAATGGTCCAATGTTTTAAAACCCTGATTTATGAGAACGGTAATGAAAGACAGCAAAGACTGCGATCTCCAGGAGACCTACGTACTTAGACTTGTTTGCAAAAAACAAGTTGCTCAGCTGAGTTATTTTAACTCAGGACAATGCAAGGAAAAAATTGCCCCAGCACTCCAATGAAAAAGAGAGATCAAAACCTGCAGCAGGGCATTCCTGCTGCAATAGTTGAAAGTGGCCAAATACTAGGCCATCAGCTGACCAGTGAATTGATGTTATTTGACCAGTCAATTGACGGGCTTGCTAAGCCTACAGTGATCTCTCGCCATGTTGTTAGGGTTGGGCTGCTACCATAATACAAATAACAGCTAAGTGCCCATTAGGGGAGATCAGGGCTGCATTGTACTAGGTGCTGTGCATGCAAATAGCGACAGTTCCTGCCCCAAACAACTTGCTGTCTAAATAGACAAGGAATAAGGTGAAATGGGGCACAGAGAGGGGAAGTGTTTTCCCCAAGGTCATGTGGCAGGTAACTAGTAGAGCAATGAACCAGAGCCTAAGTTTCCTGATTCCTTGTCCAGTGCTCTGTCCACTAGATCAGAGCCTCAACAACACTTCGTTTTGTACGGCAGCCTTCATACCAATTATACTTCAATTAGACTTTAGTTAAATACAGTTGTATAAAAAGCAGAGAGTAATGAACTAAGAGGTACAGATGAGGAAGAGGATGTCTTCAGATTAAATAAGATGGAGAGCCAGTGGGGAAGAGTGGGGGAAGATGCAGGATCAAAGAGAAAACTCTTCACAACAATGGAAAGATGATGTGATAGGAAGGGCAAGAGAAGCAGAGTAGGGAGCCAAGACCAGCTTCATGAAATAAGCAGGAACGTTCCTATTAGTGCTGAAGGAAAAAAATATGTCAGAATAAGGATGATTCCGTGATTACAAACATGAAAGAAAATATGGTATTAGTCCAGGTAAAAGTAAAAGAAAGGCAGATGTGTCCAAGGAGGCTCTTCAAGAGAAGCACAAGTTAACCTGAAAGAAGCTGAGGTAAAGCTGCAAGCTTGTTTGGCCATGACAGATTGTGGAAGTGTTGAGAAGTATGTACATTTGAATGTTATCAAGCATAATAGAAGCAAGACATCACACATAGAGATAAGATGACTGAAAGGCATAGGTGTAGTTTCACTTCTATTTTGGGGGGAGAGCAGCTCCACCCAGGCCAATGGGGCTGTGCAAGGGGGGCAAATTCCATGGCTGCTGAGACTTGCAGTTTTGAGGGGAGAGGCAACACCCTCCATGTTCCCCCAATTTATGCCCATGATGAAAGGGACTAGGTAAAATTAAAGATTTTCACTTCCTTGCTGGTTTCAGGAACCTCCAAAGGGAAAAAGACTTATCACAGAAGAGGAGCCACAACAAATTAAAGAGGGAAAGAGAACACAATTAGGTAGGAGCATAAACATCAGAGGAGGGAACAAAAATCTCACATGTACCTACTTATCTAGAGGAGAGAGTGGCTCACATTGCTGAGAGTTGCACTGAGGTCAAGGAGAATGAGAAGAGAAAAAGAGTGTTCATTAGCAGAGAGAAGGAGATTGTTAACTATACCATGGACAGTGATTCCTTTGTCATTTCCAGGGATGATTTACAGTCAAGAATATTGTTGTGTGAGCTAATTGCAGAGAAAAGGGGAAGGTTAAGGATAGGACAGTAGTTAGGGTGAAGGGGAGTGCATTTAAAGAAGGTGGTAAACAGTATTTGATTTTTATTTATTTAATTTATTTATTTATTTATTTATAGAAATGGGGAAGGTACTGGCGGGCAATGGAATTAGTAACATTAGGAATAGCATAGGGAGCAATGGTGGAAAGAGGATCAAACTAAAGGAAAAATGCAGGCAATGTTAATAAAAGGTATAATGCTGGATTGGAGTGCAGGGAAAGAATGGAGCAAGGGAAGAGAAGAATATCATTAATGGGGCATGCAGTGGTGTTGTTGGTCTCAGGATATTAGCGAGACAAGATGGGTGAGGTAATATCTTATTGGACCAGCTTCTGTTTCTTTTGTACCCTCTCAAAACAATTTATTTTCCCAACACTGCTGCTAAATGATCCAATAATCCTGTTTCAAAACATGAAATGGAATTAGTACTCAAAGGGCAGAGCAACAAATCAATGTACATAGTTTACTTTTCAAGTTGCATTAAATTCAGGCTTAATTTTTCCTAAGAACTGTGGCAGCTGAGCCCAGAGTGAGAGAGACAAGCTTTGGAGCATATACAGAGCTCTTCTTCAGGTCCTGAAGAAGACTTCTGTGTAAGCTTGAAAGCTTGTTTCTCACCACCAGAAGCTGGTACAATAAAAGCTATTATCTCACCTACCTTATCTCACTAATAGGGCAATCAGATTGAAAGAAGACACCAAATTAGTTAAGAATTTGCACTGAGAGGTGGAAACAAAAGAACTTCTGTGGTTTGGGACAGGGTGTGAAGAAGCATCATATCATGAAACATGGAGGTAATGGTCTATTAAACTATGCATTAGCCTCCCCAGGGAAATTATAGACTGGTCAAAGCACTAGAGAACATACTGTAGGGAACAATCCTGAATTGGTCAAGGCTGAACTAGATCAGGGATTCCCAAACTTTATTGGTTCATGTACTACCTTCTTAAGAAGTTGTTGTGAAGTGAACTCCATGACCTAACAGGGCATTTCAATCTTAATTTGTGGGCCCAATCCAGGTACAGCTAGCTATATAATAGGATTTCAAGATTGTGACTCCGAAGCCTAGAATGTCTGCTGAGTCAGTGTGAAGCAAAGGAAAGAGCTACAAGCATGGCTGAGAGCTCTTGTTCAGAATATCACCAGGTTCAGTCAGCTCTGGTCCCTGTGAGAACCAGGTGGAAAGTTGGAGTCCAAAGGTTCTGTGGCAATCCAAATGTGATAGCTAATCAGAGAAGGGGGGAGTAACAGCTACTTGGGATAACAAGGAGGTGGAGCAGGTGTAAGCACAGACTTTAGGAACCTGAACAAATAGCACCCTTGCTCATTGCAACACAGCTCATGAAACGAGCTCCTATTTTCAGCTTCTTTATACACATGACTACAAAGTATACCCATGCAGGTTTTCAGCTACTGGTATTAAATATACAGTAGACTCTCGATTATCCAGGATCAGGTTAACCAGAAAGTGGATTAACCAGGATGTCAAAAAAAATAAAATAAAAAATATGTGTAACTCACAGAGCCGGCTCTGGCTTTGTTGCTGCTCCAAGCACAAAAAAAAATCCCCACCAGGGCACAGGGCAGCCAGTGAACCAACACCCTCTCCCCCTGTGCAGGTGGCTGGTGAGCCAACTCCCCCTCCCCATATTTCCTATGGATAGTGATTATCCAGGATTTTATTAACTAGGATTAATTTTTTCCCTATCATCCTGGATAATCGAGAGTCTACTGTATTTACTGCAGGGCTGAATTTGGCCTATGATTCTGAGAGCAAGTGCCACTACCAAGAATACTCTTCCTGCTCCAGATAGATATGCCTCAAAACACCGTGTGTACACTCTAGTCTATGGTAAGGTCAAAACTTACCCCCTTCCTGGGTTCAGCTTTATTAACAAAGTAACTCAACGCAAAATATTAATTCCAGGCTTGGTTGCTTCCTAGAATCCCTCCTTATGAACTGTTCAGCCAAGACCTCTAGATCCTTTGCACCAGGTAGGCCAGCACAAAAGAGGTGGAAAGTATGAGTATATCCTGTGGGAACACCAGGATAGTTCTATGCCAGCTTCACAGGAGGTCTTGTTGTAGAGCGTATTCCACAGGGTAGATTGTGCATTCTTAAGATCCAGCAATTTGGTGCTACTGCTATGGCCCATAGGGACTATTGCAGCAGGAGCCTAAATTAGGGCAGCCCTGGGGGGGATAACCTACACTCGGGGGCCAAACCAGCACCTGGCATCCCCAAAATAGGGTATGAATCAGGAGGCCTTTTTGCTCTAGAGAATGGAACTCACTTCGCTTATGTCCAGGATGGAGTTAACAAGCCACCTGCAGCAGGAGTTGCTCAGCATCTCCCAGCAGGGGGAACACCTGCTAAGTAGGGGAGAGTTCATGGGAGAACACTGCCCACCCTCTTGCAATTCTCCAGTAGCATGAATGACCTGATCATCCCACAAACACATTTGGATTTTGGGGTATTTGTAATCTTCAGAGTGGAAGGTCTCCTATCCAGACCCTTCTCCCCTTCTGTTCCACAGTTTTTGTCTTCACATTGATATATGCCTGAGTAGGTTTGGGAATCTTTAATTATCCATGCTAGAAAGGATACAGGGCTAACCTGTGAATTTCAGAACAAATGGCAAGTCTGCCCTGATGTTTATGGGCCTCTCAGCCATGGATATTGCAGACACCTAAAGCCAGCTCTGCACATGCAGTAGCAACACTCATTTCACGACTTAGACAATTGTCCTATTGATTTTTCTGGCTTTCTTGCCTGTAGTGACTGCGTAAAACTACAAATGCAGATAACACAGCTCTTTTGGGAATTTGGTGGGAACAGGATTTAGGAGAGGGGAAATGAGATAGTCCATCCAAGACTAAACAAAGTGCTTTGGCCATGCAGGTGACTCAGCAGTAGGGAAGAGTGCCTTGTCCCAGATGTTCTGCAATGATGGAGCTCATTTCCTGAAAAACTACACACTGGTAAGCTTTGTGGGATGAGACATCATCCAAGGATTGAGGGAGAACACTAGGCTCAATCTGCCATTGGGTGACTTCTCTAAAACTCCGTGAGTGAAGAATAGGAAACTCCAGGCAGGATGAATTATTGAGGGCTGGTTTTAGCTATTGACAGGCCTTTACACTGGTGCATTAAGGGGATGTCTAGAAGGTTTTTTTTTTTAAAAAAAAAAAAAACCTTATATGCCAGGCTGTAAAGAGAAGCTAACTAGCATCATAGTAAATTTCCATATACCTAGGGAGTTGGCCTCAAAGTTTAACACACAGTAAACTAATTGCAATAGTTTCCTTCTGTATCAGAATCTTCACAAGCTAGTGAGTCTTAGACAATTTCCCATTTTCAGGGAGCTTCAAGGGAAAATGGTTTGCTGCAGGAGGAAGTTGCTTGCTTCAAGTAGAATATCTGAGTGTGAAATGTATGCTCTTTAGTATACAAACATGAAAATATGCTCCATAGCCCTGAGCTATTGAAATCTAAAGAAATCATTCCGAGAGGAAGAGGATGCAGTTTTCAGCCCTTCTATATAAAAAACATTAATGGTGATAGGTATATAGAAGCAGGATGAAAAATAAGTACTGTCCTATGTATTATACCTTGAAATAAAGACAAAAAGGAGAACTGGAGAATAGAAGAGACAAAAAGAGGCTGCGGGGGGGTGCGAAAGTAGAAGAGGCATAAAAAGAGGACCCCAGAATCCTATGTGCCAGGTGCAGTAAAGCACCTGTGAAGGATCACGTGGTCAGTGCAGAGGACTCAGAGGGATGTTTTGGAGCAACCAAGCAGAGAGGAACCAGTGAGTCTTGACCTAGCTCTAGATCTGAAGTTGTCAACTAATATCCTGGTAAATCAGTAAATCTCCAGAGGCAGGTTCTTTTCCATCACCTTTCCCCATGTGAGCAAGTCTCCAGGGATTGACAGTATCTTTGATTGTAAGAAAGTTTAGAGAGACAAGGTCCTGAAGAAGAGCTCTGTATAAGCTCAAAATCTTTTGTCTCACCAACAGAAGTTGGTGCAATAGAAGATATTACCTCACCCACCCTGTCTGTCTAATATGCTAGGACTGACACAGCCACAAAAATACTGCTTATAACATGTAAGAAAGATTGTCATAAGGGCTTTAAGAAGTGTTTCTGTGAAGTTGGTTCTCCACAGTCTCAGTTTGATGGGATTCTGGTGGCCTAAGATGATTGCTGCACCCTAGAGCAGGGCTCTCCAAACTACAGCCCGGGGGCCGGATCCAGTCCGCGGCTTCAAATTGTCCGGCCCTCCAGCCGAGTAGGCACATGGAGGAGCCACCGCTTCGTCCCCCGCAAGCTGCTGCCAGCAGCCTAATGTGTGGAGGGGTGAGTGCCCCTGCGGCAGTGGCCGGAGGAGCAAAGGTGGTGGGCGGCATGGCAACAGTCGGAAGAATAAGGTGGGATGCCTCAGCAGTGGCTGGAGGAGCAAAGGGTGGGGGATTTTGCATATATTTGCATATATTGAATTTTTTCACGGTCGTTTCAGCTCGCGAAGCCCCTTCAAAAATCTAATATGGCCCTCAACTCATAAAGTTTGGAGACCCCTGCCCTAGAGCATGTAAGTGGACAGGCTTCTACAATCCCTGCTGATCAATGTTTTCCTGGTTCTGCTTGACAGACAACGGGCGTGGAGCTGTTGGTGAAGACTGTATCTGTTCCAGAGACAAGTGATAGCGTGGTGAGCCCTGCTGTGTGTCAAATAGGGACAGAAGGAGATCTTCAGAGCACAAAGTCCATTTATTATGTGGATGTCTGATATGTCTCATTCCCTTGGATGGACTCACCAGAGCTTTACTTGGATATTAAGTCAGAAACCTGACACACTGATCATGTGCTAAGATAATCCAAATAATTCATAATTATGCACACTAGCTGATTTTTTCAGTGATAACTTATTTTTAAAATATACATGTTTACATATTCAGCTGCAGCATGTCGTCTTAAACTGTAGTTCTCACCAATCCAGTTAGGGCTCTGCACTGCCATGTAGGATACCCAGGTATAATTCCTGTTCCCTAGAACAGTGGAGACTGGACCCTATCCAGACTGCTAGGTGTTAATGCTCTGCACTGCCATTAAGATATAGGAATACACAGATTAGCTTCTCAGTCTCTTGTTCCACAGATCATAGTTGGAGGTCAGAGTGGAGACCAGGCCTTGTACACTGCAGGATAGTCCTTTTCACTGTTTGTGCAGGAAATCCAGTTACTGCTTTGCACTTGCCCTCTGGGCTAGGTGCACTGTGGAGGCTGTGAGCTTAGCCACTGAGGCATGAGGCTATTTTGGTATGTTGGAACAAGAAGCAAGTGTAACAGCTTCTAGAGCATACCTCCCAAACCCTTCCCCAAATAGAATCATAGAAACGTAGGACTGGATGAGACCTCAAGAAGTCATCAAGTTCAGTCCGCTGCGCTGTGGCAGGATCACATTAATCTAAACCATCCCTGACAGGCATTTGTCCAACCTGTTCTTAAAAACCTCCAATGATGAGGATTCTACAACCTCGCTTGGAAACTTGTTCTACTTTTAACTACAAGGGTAGTTAAGCACGTTTTTCCTAATATCTAACCTAAATCTCCCTGGCTGGAGATTAAGCCCATTGTTTTTTGTCCTACCTTCAGTGGACATGGAGAACAATTGATCACCGTCCTCTTTATAACAATCCTTAACATATTGAAAGTGTGTTATCAGGTACCCCCTCAATCTTCTTTTCTCAAGACTAAACATGCCCAGTTTCTTTAACCTTTCCTCATAGTCAGATTTTCTAAACCTGTTACCATCTTTGTTGCTGTTCTCTGGATACAATACTCCAGCTGAGACCTCACCGTGCCAAGTAGAGTGGGACAGCTACATCCTACATCTTACAAACAGCACTCCTGTTAATACACCCCACAGTGATATTAGCCTTTTTTTGCAACCGCATCTCACTGCTGACTCGTATTCTGTTTGTGATCCACTATATATAACCCCCATGGTCTTCCATGCAAAAACTTTCTTTCTGCTTTCAGGAACTCTTCATTTTTGACTCAGCGGGCAAAGAACTATTTTCTGATATGATGGCAAAACTGGCAAGTATCACGTAATAGTCTTCCTATTCCTAAAGAGGTGCTTTTGCTATGAAAAGGATCTGAGCTACCCAGTCTGGAAGATTTAGCAAGTCTTGGGCTGAGTAGGAGGGAAAGAAACTCCTCTCGGTTGCCTGTACCCCTGTTCCTTTACATTCTGAAACTTGGAACAATACTGTTCCAAGGTAGGTGGGATCCCAGAGGAAGCTCCTTTGGCTCTTAAAAAGAAATGGGAATACTAAACTGAGATAACTGTGGATATTTTTTTATGGATGTTTTTAGAGGAACTTCCATTTTTCCAATTCTAGTATATCAGATTTTTGCCTTCAGCCTTATCTTTCTGTTCCACAGAGACTCTGACTTCTGATGGGACGTAGAACTGCCCTTGACTTCTCTCACTCCAGCAAGTGTGTCCCTGTCCCCCACTACATTAGGGACCTTTCCATTGTATCATCTAATTTTGATGCATAGGATAAGCTAATTGAGGGTGAGATCCCATTATATCAGACTCCTTTTATTTCTGTCCTGGAATGTATTTCCCGTACAGACATTTCTTCTTTGGGGATGTATTGGCCACATCAGCTTCATTAAAGCTTGATAATATCTCTCTCTCGATATACAGTGGGAGCAGCCCAATGCCCTGTGTATTGTGTATGATGTCACCAATGAACAGTCTTTCAACAACTGTGCCAAGTGGCTGGAGAAGCTGAGGACATGGACACTTGGAATGCACCTTCCAGGTAGGACATGGTGAGATTCTTTGCACCCATTCTCATATTTTGTGACAGCGTCTCTTCCCATTGAGATGTGACATAAAGCATTATCTTCAATCCAAGCCAGGCCTGGCTTCCTCCAGCTCACCCAGTCTGTGAGTAAGACAGACCAGGTAAGTGCATATTCTGTGCATATTCCAGGTGATTCCCTTGCTGTCCTCTCTAGCACCTTCTTTAAACAGCCATAGTCTAGCAATCCAATTTTTTTCCTCCTCAGTTTTCTAACTACCCACCAGGTTTTCTGGTATTTACTGCTAACAATTCAGCATTTCTTTTTTTCTTTTCCTTTGTTTCACATTTTTTGTAGGTGTCTTAGTGGGGAATAAAACAGATCTGATTGGTCGACGAGTTGTGGAGCAGAAACGGGCCCAGGAGTGGGCTGAGATCCATGGCCTGCAGTACTGTGAGACATCAGTGGTGAGTGTCTTCTCTCTTCTCCATCTGCTGAAGTGGGCGTCTTCTCTTTTGGGGGCTCTGTTATAATTCTTTATCATTTAATCCACTCCCAGTATAAATGTGGGTTTTTTTATCGAGCAGTTAAGAGTAGAAATAGATCAATGCTTCCTCCATCCATTTTTCACAACCTCTCTTCTCTCTTTACAGAAGGAGATGGAGAACATCGAAGCCCCTTTCCACATACTGGCAAACTCATTCCACCGACTGTACAGAGAGAAGGTGGAAATCTTTCACTCACTAGTGTGAGGGCCTTGGGTATAGCAACTTGCTTAGCCCCAGTGGGGTTTCTTTTAGTCCAGAAACCCCCTGATGCCTAGAATCCCACAGACTGGAAGATGGAGAGAGATTGAGATTTTTTTTTTCCTCTTGTGATGGTTTCCTGACTTTTCAGATTAAACTAGAAATAAATATGGGGAAAGGCAGCCTTTCTGAGGTTGAGACCTGGTGTTTCTTTTATGTCTCTTGACTTTGTTTTCTTCTCCATGAACATCTGTTGGACAGTTGGGGGCTAAAGAGTGGAAATTGCCAGCCTTCTGCTTTGTCAGGATGGCTTTCCTGCTAGAAACAAGAGTCAGATGATTTGCTGGGGATTTTGAGATGGGGAAGGAGTAGGGAGGTTAATGGGACATTTCTCATGTTGGACAGCCCAGCACTGACATATATCTGAAGCGGGTAGGACTGAGGAGGGTCTTATACCGGGAAAGCACATTCACTAGTAGGGCTAGAATAGACTTTAGGCCCAGAGCCTGTTGAGATGTGCCCAGCAATTGTGACATGAAGTGTGACTTTTGCAAGACATTCTTGACTCAGGAATGGTTCTGAGATGTGCCTATAGATTGGGGCTTGGGTTACATGATGTTCCCAGGTTCATCAGCTTAGAGCCCACTGCACTGCTACTGTAGTTTGTGACCCTAATCTATGTTTCTGACTTTTCAGAGTCCAGTTCTCACTCTGACTTGCTCATTTTCTCTCACTGTTAGAAGCTGTCTGGCTGCCAGGAGCTTTTCCTCTGTGCCTCTCATAACTTGGTAATGCAGTGCCCTCTGCTGGTCCCAGGTCACAAACATGCCCAATAAGATGCCACTGTGTTGTAATGAGCAAGAATTGTGCTCCTATCTTCCTTCCCCACCTCCCAGATCAGAGTCATCCCTTGGATAGGACGAATTGGAGCAACCACTCCAGGCCCCGCACTTTAGGGGGGCCCACGGACTGGTGTGAGTGGCCACTGTGGTCGGTCCCAGAAGAGACAAATCCATCACTTCCACCCTGCCCCCCACCCCGCTCCAGGCCCTGCACTTTGGGGGGCCCCGCAGGCCAGTGTTATTGGCTGGCACTGTTGGTCCCGGGAGAGATGAATCTGTCACTTCCACCCTGGACCCTACATCCTCCCCTAGGGATGGCTTTTTATGCCAAGGAGAGGTCCCCAGGATTTCAAATAGATAATTTCTCCTGCTCTTTCTCCCCTTGCTCTCCCCCCGCCCCCAGCTTGCCTTTGTTTGAGATGTGGGGGGTGTTGCTGAGTAAATTCAGTAGTGACAACTTCTTGCCAGATCCAGTTTTCTAGTCTCTTGGTCAAATGAGAACCTCATTCGTTGTTCAGTTTTCCTCATCCATTCTCACATTTCCTAGCTGATCACTTGATTCTGGTATCACTAGTGCATTCAGGACACAGAAGTAGAAAGAGGCCATGTGGCTCTAAACTACTGAGGGTCAGCAGAGGGACTTGTCCAGGTTGAGGTTTGGTGTGGGGAGGGGCAACATCTCTAGGTAGAATTCTTGTCTCTAATATAATACGGAGGTAGCCTGTGTGAGAACCCTTTCAGATCTCTAGTGCAAGGAGATGCACTGCAGTTAGAGAAAACATCTGTGCAATTCCAGAAGAGGGTCAATTGCAGAGATTCTCATCTGCTTCCAAGGTCACAACATCTTCCGTTGGCTTAAGGGGTGCTGATTTTTCTGGGGTGTACACTGAGCCATTTCTCTGAGACAAGCTTTCCAGGAATCTCTGCTTTTAGTGGGTTGGATGTAATGCATCTAAGTAGGAGATGTGGAGGCAGGAGCCAGCCACCTCCAGCTGCTCTGAATAAGATATAATTATTTTTAATACTGTGCTGAGTTAGTCAAAGAACTTTAGAACTAAAAGCTTACTTTGATTTGATGGCTCCTCCTACAGTTTTACTAGTAAGGTGCTTCTGTTACATGATGGATCTTTTCATATTTGAAATATTTTGCCAAGTGTCTTTGCCACCTGTGGCATGATCTATGGAGGATTAATACCTTGGGGATGGGAGATAAGGGGAAATCAATGGGATTTTTATCTGGGAATGCCTTTCTAGCTGCCCCAGAAAAACCTGCCATAGCTCTTAATGACTGAAGAGCTCTGTGTAAACTCAAAAGTTTCTCTCTCTTACCAACACAAGTTGGTCCAATAAAAGCTATTACCTCACTTACCTTGTCTCTCTAATATCCTGGGACCAACACAGCTGCTACAATGCTGTAAATAGCTCTTAATAAACAGTCTGTAATATGGAGATGGGTGAATGCTTTTCACAGAATGAAAGCAAAAGCTGGAGAATCTAATTAGAAGAATGCCTACAGTGCTGATTGGTGATTTATAAGATAGCTGCTTCCTTCGGGTTAGTGAGGAAAAATGTATCCCCTTCGGGGAAAGATATATTGCCTGAGAGTGAAAACGTGTAGTCTAGCTAGCTAGCTGTAGGGATTCATCTGCTGCCTCTTTTCCTCTTCCCACAGGCCATGTCTAGCATAAGAAAACAGGTTGTGTTTAAAACATGGTGGCTAACTTGTTTCAACACATTTGAAGCACTAATGTAGACATGATTTAATGTCTTTTAAAATGTTAGCTGGTCATGGTCCGCCAAAGGGAGGAACTTTGGTTTGACTGTATTCAGGTAATGCATTTCAAAGGCATTATATCCTGTCTCCTCTAGTGTTTTAAAACATGTCAGCTTGTTTTCCTAGTGTAAACATGGCCTAGCTGGGGAAGTTGGCGTGAAGAGGTGCCTGAGAGCTAGGTGGCTTGAGGGTTTGTTGTGGCAGGGAGGCTGTGGATGCTCAGTATGTCTGTGTATGGTTGAGGTGGGGGTAGCTAGGTGGCCTGGGGGGGAGACTGGAGCGGCTGGGTGCACCGTGCATGGGATGTGTGAGGGAAGAGTCTGGGGCCCATATTGGGTTCTCTGTGCCTTCTGTGATCACATCAAACCTACATTCCTCCCTTTGGAGGATTGACCTGCCATCGCCTCTTCCCCATGGGTTTTGTTCTCTGCTCCTGTCGCAGTTCTGTGGCTTGTATTCAGAGGGGAAAGCAGTGAGCAGGGCGGCAGAGAGGCTACATGCTGAGCAAGAAATCTTGCTACCTCCCTGCAACTCTACTGCTTCCTCCAACTGTGCAGGACTCTCAGTTTCCAGAGTGGATTTTAAAACCCAGAACAGTCCCAGCCAAACCAGGACAGCTAGAAATTCTTCAGAGTAAAAACTGAATAGTCCTGAATGCACCAAGTTCCTTTCGCCAGTACATAATCCTTCAGTCTCTTTTTTCCTATTTGATTGCATGGCTGAGTAAGTGCTGCTTTTTCTTCTCCAAGCTGCCCTCTCAGCTTTCCAGTGGCTCATTTTCATAACCCTGTTTCACTGAGCCCCTCATTAGCTCTTTCACAGCTCACCTTAGTATGAAATATCACAGGTTGTTTATCTGTCTTCGTCATTTCCCCACTAACTGTCCCAGACAACCCAGTGGCATTTGTTCTCAGCAAGGTTAATGAAAGAAAAACAAATCTGGAGTTTTTAGACCAAACCATTTTGGAGAGATCAGCCGAAAATGCACACATTTTCGAAAGTGAGCTTCCAGTAAAATTTAGAAATGATAAAACTCCTGATTTTCACCAAACTTTCTAGAAACGTTCTACCCTAGAATAAGCTGCAGCATGTAAATTTTCAGGAAGATCAGCTTCTCTGACAGAAGCTAGTGGGAATATAAAAACTGAGTTTAAAATGAGAAGTTTGCCCTCATGGAACAGTCCCTGCTGCTCTGTAAGAAATGATAGAACACCCTGAAACAGGGAGGTCAGAGCAGATTCTTCAAGATATGAAGTAAGATGAGGTCTCAAACATTCAGAAAGGATATCTTTTAGATAAATGGTATCACATTAATATATTATTTGGCCCAAATTCATCTTAGTATAACTTCACTGACATCAAGGAATGGATTTGGTCTTTGATGTCCATTGACTCCTTTGGGTAAGGTTCCTTTGTACAATTCATATCCTGGGCAGGATCGACCCTATAGACAAGAATGCCAGAAGGCACAATGTTGTTGAGGTGGAAAGAAAGAGGGAAAGGGAAAGGGTACACTGCTCAGGGAGTACAAAAAGGGTTAAGCTGTAAAATAGCAGTTAAACTGGGTGCTGAGTAGGCTCCAGCAAGAAATGTATAATCCATCCCAGTTAGAAACTACCTCTCAGGAGAAACCCCAAGCCTGATGCAGGTGCTTACAAGAGGGGGAAACCATTGCATTTCTAGTATCTGTGCAGCTTAGACTTTCTGTCTTTTGCTCAAGGCTAAGGGCTTTGCTTTCGGCACCACATCTAAAACATTCAGGTGGGAACTGCTTCCAGTTGCTATCCTGCCTTCCTGTCCCTCAGTGCTTGGACCTCTGCTGTGATGAGTCCCCTGCTAGTAGCAGGGAGACATTTCCATTCTTCCCACTGTCAGTTCTGGGGCCTCTGCTCCTCCTGCACTGTCAGTCGCCTCTCTCAAAACCTGAGTGGATATCTGACTCCTTGCCCATCTCTCTTAATGGATAACTTCCAACTATGCCTGTTCTTATCAAGTAGTTTTTCCATCTGGTGGACTGCGCTCCAGGCTCCCCAGACACAGGGTCCTGGGGCTGTGCTGTTTTGTACTTAGGGAGTGCCAGGGCTGAGGAGGAGCTGTGAGAGGGCTGTGTTCATAGGCCCATCCTTCCTTCACCCTGAGGGCCCATCTTCCCTCCACAGTCAGAATGTTGTTTCCTCCTACTGTTGTCATCTTGCCTTAAGAGTCCTGTCTTCTTGGCTACTGGCTCATGGTTCTTAACCCAGAACAAGAAGAGAGGGGTGGGGGGAACTGCTCAGTTGCAGTTAAGGTTTTCTAGTCCTTTCCAGTAAATACTCTTGAGCAGGTCATCAAGTCTTGATTCCCAGCTAAGCTGCCCAAGGGTGTCGCTCCATCCAAGGTATATTCCCCTGGCAGGATGGCCGCTGGCTTAGCATTGGCAGCCTAGGCCCGGCTCTGCGGGGGTTGCTGCAATGTAATGTTCACAGACACTGGCTCTTCTCATTCTGACTTGGAGTTATTTTTTTATCCCTTCAGGGAGTTTCTCTCATTATTCTGTCACAGCCTCACATAACTGCTCCCCTGGAGCTGTTTGTCAGTGAAGCCTGGATTTGCTCTTTTCCCTGGTCTCTGAGATCAAATCCAAATCTGGCAATGTTTATAGGGGAAATGTGACAGACCTTGCGTGTCAGGCTGGGGTTGGGGATGGGGTCAATTTGCTGAGGTTCCCTCCAACCAGACATGCATCAACTGGAGAAATGTGGAGCCTGTAATCTCTCTGCATGAGTACTGGGAAAATACCCAATGCCTGTCCCAACCAGCAAGGGGCACTGAAGGAGCAAGGGGTAGTGGGCAGAGGAGAGAGACTATGCAGAGGGGAGAGAAACTTCTTGTGTCTCAGACGACGAGGGGAATTGCAAGAGTAAAGGGGAAGGAGAATATACAGGAAAGAGTGAATCTCTGTCCCACCTCACTGAGGGCACCGGAGGAATTGAGTGGAAGGTGATACATGGGGAAAGACCAATATTTGGCACAGTTCATGGAGTTTACTGTGGAGAATAGAATGGAAGAAGGAATGACCAACCTGTCCTGGCAAGAGGGAGAGCTTCAGGAAACAGGACAGAGGGGAACCAATGCTCTGGTTGGGGTTTTGATGTTGGAGTCAGGCTCAACAAGGGTATGCTCAGGATTGGGATGTCTGGAACAGGATCTGTGGGGGGATGTCATAGCTGCAAAGGGTATGGTAGTGACAGGTTGGGCTCAAGATGCCAGTGCCATGCTCAAAGAAAGGGGCGGCTGTGCAAGGGTCAGCATGGGTGTGTTGGGACTGTGGTGGTGATGTGGGGCTGAGGTGATGCATGTAGTGTCTGGGGTGTGGGCCTGAGTCATATCAAGGACAATAATGGGGGATGAGATGATAACATGGGGACTTTGGAGCTACAGGAAGTGGTACTGGGATCAGGGAGCAAAGCATAGAGGATAGGATCAGTATAGAATGCTGGGGCCTGGAGCTGGAAAATGTACATGTAGAAGCTGAGGACACTGTGGTGAGAGTCAGTGTAGCTGTGTAGGAGAGGTGGATTGAAATTGTCACAGTATACAAGACCTTGAATAAAGCTGGGCAGATACCTAAAAATATTTTCCACAAATATTTGTGTGAATTAAACAATCAATTATCTCTGGCCATGTCTGCAGCCCTATTGTATTTTGCTTTTCCCCAAAGATTTCAGTGATCCAGTCATGCAAACACTTGCAGAAAACAAATTGTAAATTCATGTGTGAATTATTTGCCCCAGCAACCTGAATCGAGAAGTTACATTTACCCATTCAGAGAGCAGAAACAAAACCACATGACTCGTCACCAATCACAACTAACCCAGACATCCTGAATTTTGTTACATACTCACAGCAAAGACTGTTCATGATCAAGTCATACAGCAAAAGAACTCAAAACAAATATTGACAAATTCAAGAAAATTGCAATCTCCATGTAGACATTCCACAAGCAGAAAAAATGGCTAAATTAAATGAGCAAATTACTTGCCATAAATAATTCGCTCAGTTTTTCATGTGAAAGACCTATTTTGTTGCGTATGCTTCAGTTGTTTGGTCTTTTAAGTTTAAGCGAAGCATCACTGACTGCTCTTTCTATATTTCATCAGTTTCATGTGGACTTGGTCCAATATTCCTAGGACTTGTTTCTGTGGGGGCGAGGGGTGGTTTCTACCTGAGCATTTTGTAGCTGGGAATAATGGGGCTCACGGGACGTTTGAAGGGCATCGGGCTTAAAGCCAATGGATGGGGATGTCAGAACATGGGGTCTGGAGGAGATAGCCATGAGGTGTCATGATGATGGGTTTCACAGCTGAAGTTCGAATGAAGATACGCAGGCTGGGGTCAGTGTGACTATGCTGGGCTTGGGGAAAATGTATGAGTGGTTGGGACAGGAGGAGCGTGGGCTGAAACAAGGTTGGCCATGGGGCAGTGTGGGGATCTTGGGGCTGTTAAGAATTCAGGGGACTGCGGCCAGCGTAATAGGTTGGACTCAGATCTTTGTGGAGGTACTTGGGGAACTGTGGGGGAGAACTGTGTCTGGCAATGAGCGTGGAACTGAGCGGGGTAAAGAGCAGAGGATGAAAGAGTGGTGCTATGGCTCAGAGAAGAGCCCCTGAACTGAAAGGAATAAATAAACCCTTTCCTTCCACTGTGGTCTGCCCACCCACTGAAAAACCTCAGGATGTTTCTCCTGGGCAAGGATTGAGTCACTGCTACTGCGGACGACCCTGTCACCTGAGTCTGCCCAGTGGGGTGGTTTTCACTATTCCCCGAGATAGGAGACGCTGCTAAGCAGAAGTGACAAGGGCTTGCAGGAGAGATGGGGCAGAGCACATGGCTGAAGAGGAATCTGCTGCACATTAGGCAGTTCTATGTGCCTCAGCCTTTAGCTGCCTCCCAACATCTTCTGTTGCATTGCCCATAATTCCCACCCACCTTTGTGCAGCTGAGGATGTCCCTACATATCTTTGGTGTGCTGCCTGTGCCCTGCACTCCCATGCTGCACCTCCTGCACCTACCGATCTCCTTGGAGCTGCCTGTGCCCTACCGCACACCCATCTTTCAGTCTAAAGCCACAGGCTGGAAGAAGCGCTTCACATCCTTCCCTTGGCATGTATGTCTGCCGCTGTCCACCTGGGGCCCAGCTCAGAGCTCAAGCATTGGTTGACTCTATAGCCTGGCGGGACATTGGGCTGGTATCAGGACAGTGCCTGAGCTTGGTGTGTATCTGTCTGGGGATGGGGGGTCCCAGGCAGGCACCTCTTCCCCCAAACCCCCATCAGACTGCACTCATTTATTATACCATCTGTTTTCTCAGTGCTGGAGATGATGCTGGGGATATGTGACTTGGGGCACTCAGGCGGAAACTGGCCTGCACAAGGCCGGCCATGTGTTTGCCTTCTAGCAATGCAGCGGTCAGCAGCAAATTCTTTGCCACTGCCTCCTCTCAGGAGGGGAGAGGGAGAGCATGGGCCTGGGTGTGTAGGAGACACAGAGAGATGGACTGTTTGGAGGTGGGAGAGAGAGACCGGGTCGGTGTGTGTGAGGGTGAGAGACATGAACTGTGTGAAAGAGGGACAGACAGATGGGCAGTGTGTGGGAGTGAGGAAGAGAAATTAACTGATGGAAGGGGAGACAGACAGATGAACTGCGTGTGGGAAAGAGAGAAGGACTGGCTGGAGGAGGAAGAGAGAGAGAGCTGTGAAGCCGGGAGAAACAAGCAGATTTGGCAATTGTGAACAGGGAAAGAGATGGACTGCCTGAAGGAGAGAATGTGGGGAGAGAGAGACTACATTACTGGGTATTTTAGAAAGGCCATAGATGACTGGATGGATGGAGATGGATACACAGTGTGACAGAGAGATTGTGTGAGTGGAAGGGAGAGGGGCTGTGTGAAGGAGCAAGTAGGGTGACCAGACAGCAAATGTAAAAAATTGGGACAGCGGGTGGGAGGTAATAGGAGCCTATATAAGAAAAAGACCTGAAAATTGGGACTCTCCCTATAAAATCGGGACATCTGGTCACCTAGGAGCAAGTGAGCATGGAGAGAGAGGTGGCAAGAGAGGAGACATCCATCTGAATGGAAGAAAGCGTGGCAGGGGAGATGTGTGGCGGGGCGGGGGGCGGGAAGAGGGTTACTGGTCCCAAGCCTATATAAGAGCAAGAGAGAATTATAGTGTGGGAGCCTCTCTGTGTGTCAGGGCTTGAGGTTCCCTTACCACACCCTTGGAGAGGAGACTGCAGGGCAAAGTTCAGAGACTGGCAGTGTCTCCCCGCTACTAGCAAAGAGCACTCACGCTAGGTTAGGGTGAACCGACAACACAAGAAAGGGGTTTCTAGGCCTGAAAATTCAGGGAAGTAAACATTCCCTGGGCACTGGCACAGACTCTTCCCTTTGTTAGGGTTCAGGATGTCCTAGCACATTCCATTGCAACTCGTTGACTAGTTGTTTCTGGTGGGTCATTTCAAATGACAGAACAGGTTCAGTTGTGTTGGTTTGTTTCTCACCCTGTTCTTCCAGAATGGGTTCTCAGGTGGGACATGCACCCTCCCTTCTCCCAACCAGGTCTGAGCCCAGAGCCACCATCTTAATACTCCTTTCTTTCTTTCCTGGTCTTTTAGCCACCATCTTTCCTCTCTTTCTCCATCTGACCCTTTGTTTTTTTTGGCTATGTTGCCTCTTTTCTGTTCTGCTTTTCCGTTTTCAGTCTCTTTTTTTCTCTGTGACTTTCTTGCCTTTTAGATTTTGCTCAGTCTCTCATCTTCCCTGTCCCTTCCTCTCCTCTGTGTTCCAGACTCTCTCTCTCTCTCCCCCAGATTATAGGTCTTTCTCTTTTTGCTTCCGCTTACTTCTTCTGGTTGCCCTGTTTCAAGTCTCATTTTCTCTCCTTAGCCCCTTGATCCCTTTCTGTCTCCGGCTGTCTGCCTCCTTTCTCTCACTCTTTGGCTGTCTCTCTTGAACTAGGTTGTGAATTCTATCAGTATCAGAGCAGGGCAAACTGTAAAACTGAAGTTCCCGGAGGGCCAGGTTGTGATCATTTTAGTTTAGCAATGTCCTTGGATATATAAAGGTGTTTGAGGGGGAGGGGCAGCATGTGTGCTGGGTGGGGGAAGAAAGGGGAGTGCAAATGGATCTTAAGACTAATATAGGTCAGATGCAGACAAGAGTGCCAGTGGTCTGTGTAAAAGAGGAGTGGCTTGTAGCTTTGGGCTAAATACTGGAAAGATGGCAACTGAAGAGTTTTACCCAAATGACAGATGGATCAGACACACAAGTGCACGTGAGCAGGCAAGTGCCATATCATCCAAGAATGCAACTAGTAGCGGGCAAGATGAGACTCTGAATCTGCACCATTGGCTACTCCTCTCCCAGGCATCTCCCCAGCTCAGAGAGTTAATGGGACTCGCCTGAGATTCCAGGCAGCTGGGTCTAATCCTGCTTCTGTTGAGCTTTGTCCTGCGCTCTGAGTAGGGAGGTCGAAGGCATTGCTGGCAGACCCCTCCCTAACGTCCTCTGCCGTGCCGCCTGCTGACTGTCTCAAAGGAAATGGCAGGAAATAATCAACAGGCAGAGTAAATTAGTCAGTGAAACTCAGAGGGGAAAGACACCCCCTCCCCCCATATTTGATATTGCAATGAAGTGGCTAGGATGTGTGTTCAAGCTGCCCTTCACTGGATGGAATCAGAACTATCCAACTGTGTGTCAAAGACCATAACAACCAGTGGAGATTCTCCTTTAGCTCATGTGGCAGGAGTCTGGAATTTTGGAGTGGAAGGACCAAATTCTGTCCCTGGTGCTGCCATGAAATCCTGAGCTGCCATGGTATGTAGCATAGTGACAACTGTGAAGTGACCTAGCTGGCCCCAGATTTGCCACAATATGTGTGAACAGATGCCTCTCTCCCTCCAGACAGCTTCCAGATACTACAAAGGCCCACATTAACACACATCATCATAGTGTACAGTAGATGATAATAATAGCCATTGATTATATACCCAAATCATGGCCTCTGAAATCCTAGCTTAATAAGATTTTTAAAAAATAGGATCTTAAAGTTAAGCTCGTAAGTCAGTATTTAGGCACCTAAATAAGTAGCCAGATTTCCAGAGGGGCTAAGTTTCTGTAATTTTCTGTAAAGACAGTCGGAGCCGCTGTCTGCTCAGTGCACTTGAAAATTGGTCCACTTATTAGGTGCCTAAATATGAAGTTAAGAGATTAAGCAGGGTTTTTTTAAAAAATCTTGGTCTTCATTCCTAAAGAACAGAATAATAGCCCTAGCCTATCTATGACTTCTGTCTATGTCAGGTTCTTATACTCTGTCCATCACCATGGCGTCTGAGTGCCTCTGTGGTGTCTGACATGCTTAGTCTGACATGTATAGCAAAGTTCTTCTATTTGGGTTCACTTTGTGGTTCCTAAAACTTGTAATATAGGATTGTGTCATATGAAATATTTTCAGGGTTGCCTACAGCAGCTGTGTAGATACAGTTGGCAAAACTCCCATTGATTTCAAAGGAGCCATGACTTCATCCATTGTGATTTGAGCTTCTATATGTTTGACCCCTCTGAGCTCCTGTACTCACAAAATTCCTAAATAGTCTTTGGGTCATATATTTCTCTAGATTTGTTCCTCTGCAATGTCAGACATGTACTTACTAATGAATTCCAGAGGGTCAGCTGCTTTCCCCTTTGGATCTTGCACCGTGACAGAACTTTTAATTTGCACATAACATTTCTTAGAAAATTCCCTGTCACCATCATTAGCTCTGACTTGCACAGCTGGGCATTAGAGAAGTGAGAGGATCTGTATCTCATTGCCGATCCCATAAACTAGCCAGACTTTTGCGGCAAGAGGGCTGAGGATGGCCTAAAGGGGAGAAGGGAACAAGTGGGTGGCCTGTGGCAGGGAGATCTGCATCACCTCCAGTGGCTGCCCTGGGAAAGTAAGTCTGTTTCTTTTGAGGGTCAGCTGATGAAGTTTCTATGATGCTTCCATAGAGGATCAAATGGAGAGTGCTTGTGTTAACAGTGGACCATGGCTTTGGCAGATGAAAGTGAAAAGGGTGAAGCTGCACAGGGGCTTTTTCTGCACTACTATCATAGAATCATAGACGTGTAGGGCTGGAAAGGACCTTGAAAAGTCATCTGGTCCAGCCCCCCGCACTGTGGCAGGAACAAGTAAACCTAGACCATCTCCGACAGTGTTTGTCCAGTTTGTTTTTAAAAGTTTCAATAGTGGTGATTCCACAACTTCTTTTGGAAGCCTGTTCCAGAGCTTAGCTACCCTTACAGTTAGAAAGTTTTTCATAATATCTAACATAAATTGTCCTCGCTGCAGATTAAACCCATTAGTCCTTGTCCTACCTTCAATGGACATGACTTGCTCCTTAAGTACCCTAGTATGAATATCATCTTGCCCTGCTCACTTAAATAGCTCTTATTTACCTAAATATTCTTTAACCTGTTCTTCTCTGCCTTTTACACAGGGAGAAGGTCTGTTACCAATAAATCTTGATCAATATCAGAGTGAATAATCCCCATTGTAGGCTTCTTTTTCCTGCTTATACTGCCAGGAAGCCTTTCAAAATCCTTCTATTTAGGTACAATTAGATTTCTCTCCCTCTCTCTTCGCTCATATTGTCTTTTTCTTCTCTCTTCTTGATTACTGGTATATTTGCATGAAAAGAGAGACCGTATTTCCTTAACAGCCAGTCCACCTCTGCAATGTATTTCCCTACTGGAGTTTCATAGCTTTTTTCCTGTGAAATCATTAACTGACCAGTGGACCCTAAATCTGACCTGAAGGGACCAGCCTCTCCTCCTGAAATGTGAAAAGAATCCAGGGCTAGAGAATGTTCTTGTGTATTTAATCAATGGGAGTTTTGGCATCGGTTTCAGTGGGAATGAGGTTAAGCTTTCTGTCTCTGAATTTTGTTCAGTTCTAGCCTTACATGCATATACACTGCTCCCCCAGTGAGGCCCCATCCTTGTGTCTTCTACTCAGAGCAGTTCCTGACCACAAGATAATTCCACGTCCCATTCACAAACCCTCTGCCGACAATGGGCAAATGGCTTTTCCTTCTTCGCTGTTTCTAGCTCTGCAATTCAGACATTAGCTCATGCTTGTCTGCAGCCTCCCCGAACCGTTCAGCATGACACCTGGTTCTGGAATTTGCTTCCAGGGTTGCGTTGCATATATCATTGTGCTTGTGGGTGGATGCGTGGGAAAGGGCAAGTGTTTATGGAGGATTTGATCAAAAGGACAGGGGCTAGGAGTGGCTATGACAGGTGGATTTCTGTGGGGTATTGGTCAGTACATGGGTGGAGGGATTAGGTACATGTATGGGTGTGAAAGATTAGGCAGATAGGGGTTGTGCAGGGAAGTGTGCACAGCTGGGTACTCTGGGGTAGAAGCATAAGGAGGATTAAATATGTGTGGGGTTCATGGCAAGTGCTCTGTTTGTGCAACAGTGTGAGGAGGGTGGAAAGTGCCAGGGGGAGTGAGGAAAGTGTTCTCCCCAATTTTCTTCGCGAGTCCCATCCAATAAATCTGTATGTGCCTCAGTAAGGATACTTTAGTAATTCTGGCCGGAGTGACTCAGCGGCAGCCTGCCCTCTGTTAGAACTAATGGGTTACATGCATTGATTTCTTTCCTATTCCTATTGATCAGGCAGTTGCTGAACATACAAAACCCACCACAGCATGGAAAGCGGGAGAGAGGTAAAACAGTTCACATCCCAGAAAGCCAGCTCTGTGGAGAATTTGCTATGGAAACCCTGTCCATCTCCACCGCCTGTCTCACCCAAAGGAGGGACAGTATTTCCCTGTTGAAAGAAGCCCACCCATAAGGCCCAATAGGTGTCATTTAGCAGCGTGTGATTACAAAGGAGTTAGAATGAATACAACACAGAAAGATCTATTTGGGGAGCAGCGTGTGTGCACTTTGGGAAATTCCAGGACTGAGAGACCATTTAGACCAATTTTTTTTTTTAAATCTCATCCCAAGAAAAGTGGAGAATTCATCAAAGAAAGGAATGTGTCTGTTTGCATGTATTTGTATGGCGGGGGGAGGGGGGAAGATACCAGAATTATTTTAACTTGGAGACTGAATTCCCCTCTTACTCGGGGAAAAAACAGGACAGAACAGGGCAGGTTGACTGGAAAGAATCAGGTGGGGCAAAAAATTCAAGATGTAATGGTCACGGAGAAGAGGCACAATGACTAGGAGAGGACAAGAGAGGTGAAATGAGGGCAAAGATGAGAGGGAGGAGGTGATTAGGTACAGGGAGGAAGGCAGTATAGCCCTTATCCCATCCAGAAGTCCTAGGTGCTGTTCGTGCACCATAGTACTCATCTTTTCCTTGGAGATTTATTTTGTTCTGTGATCTGGTAGAACAAACAGACTAGAATCCTAGAATCTCAGATCAGGGAGGGTTTCAAAAGACCCCACTTAAACTTTGGAGAGCAAGGATGGTCTTGGAGTTGGTCTTGGAGTTAAAGCATGGAATCTGGGATTCAGGAAATTGATGGCTGGTCTGCATGACAAAGTTAGAATGACTTACCTACATTGCTCAGAACTGTGAAAAATTTCATGCCCTGCAATGTAATTAAATCAACTTAAGCCCCAGGGTAGACACTGTGAGGTCAACAGGAGAATTCAGATGAATTTACTACAGCAACAAAAGAACCCTTTCTGTCACCATCTACACTGCAGAGCAGCTACAGCACTGCAGCTGTGTCACAGTAGCACTTCCAGTGTAGACATGCTCCTAGTTTCAATTCCAACTCTGCCACAGACTTCCTGTGTGACCTTGAGCTAGTCACTTTGAATCTCATCTAAATCCCATTGAAATCAATAGAAAGACTCCCATTGACTTCAGTAGACTTTGCATCAGGCCCCTGATCTCTTTGGACCTCAGTCCTCTATCTGCAAACTATGGAGAATCATACTTTATAAGAGTGGTATGAGCATAAATGCATTGTGTGTGGTGAACTTAGATACTATGGTGATGGAGGCCATATGAAAACCTAGTGAGAGAGTGGGTTATCTACGCCACCTTCCTTTGCTCAGATACCTAGTTGCCTCTGTCATGGCTCTACTCCTTCCTAACAAATTACCTCTGCCTCTGGATATTGCTCTTCTTCTGCACCAATACCACTCCTCTATGGAGTCCTATACGTTTTAATTCTTGACCTCTTTTCTACTCACCTTCTTCCTCCAAGTCATATTGGCCTATGGAATTACACCACAGACAAATTTGGCCTTTTATATGTATGTTTAATCTTGAATCACTTCAGTCATTTTTATGGTTAAACAAGGAGGCTGGGAGTCAGGACTCTTGGGTTCTCCCCACTGTATCAGTGATTCACTGTGTGGTCTTGGCAAAAGCACACTTAACTTTTCTTTCCTCAGCTCACTCATTTGTAAAATGTGTATAACAGTCCCAACCTCATTTAGATGTTGTGAGACTGATGGTTGTGAAACACTGTGAGATCTTCAGATGAAAGACATTAATAAGTGTTGTTACTTAGGGACTGTAGATAGCTTTTGATATCATCAATGACTGCTCGGTTCATCCTCTCTGCTTGTCTCACCCATATCCTTTTCTGGCTTTTTTCCTAACCTTCAGCTAACTATCCCAGACTGAAGGGCATCTTTTGGATAAAAGGAGTCCACTTCAGAACTCATCCTCTTCCACAACTCTGATCTCCCTCTTGTCTCTGCTGTCCACTTGGTATCATCCAGAATCTGAATTCTCCTTTTCCCACATCTCCTATATCTGTGCTGCTGCCTGTTACCATCTCCTCATTGCCTGTGAATACAACTGCCTCAGCTCCATCACTACTCCATGTTTACATCTCCTCTCAGCTTTGACTGTTGCAGCTTCTTCCTCTATGGCTTCCCTGGAGCTTTAGATTCCAGCATATGCAGAAAATCACACCTTCTCACACCTACCAAAAAGCTCCACTGCATCACCCAGTCCTCATACACCTCATCATCCCTTTCATAATCTCATTCAGAGTTGCCCTCTCTACTTTTAATACTCTCCTGTGAACTTGCTTCAGCCCACTTCATCTTTCTTTATACCTTCCCCACATCCTTCACTGACAAAGTACAATCCCTTTCTCTCTCCTTCACCAAATCACATCACTTCCTGTGCAAGAACCTTCTTGTTTTCTGCTTCTGCCACCTTGGACAGATTTCCTATATCTTTCTGTTTTATCCCTCTCTATTTCATTTCAAATAGCATTCAGATCTCTCTTTTCTCCCATAGCCTATTACTTTCTCTCCCACAGCTCTGTAGTTGTATTGCATAGTTCTGTTTCAAGCATATAGTAGTATCTTATTGCAGCTCCTTTATAAAAATCTGAGACTGTTGTTATTCTGAAATGTATTTTTGTATAAAAATGATTCTTTGTATAAAAGATTAACTCTACACTGTATCTTGCCAAAGTATAAGCAGCAGCAGCTGTGTGCACATAGAAGATTTTGAGTGATTATGTGATTTTGTTTCCTTTGCCTCTTTGCTGTAATTGATTCTATTTCTCCATCACATCATTGCGGATGGTAGAGGAATTATTCAGAATGGTCCAAAGGCATATAACTAGGATAGTGGGAAAGGAAAATTGTGTCCGAATAGCAGGAAAAACATGAGAAGAAACTATATTTGGTCCCGAGCACCCTTAATTCTCATTGCAGTCCATGGGAATGTAGGGTGCTTGTCATCCTGCAGGATTGCGCTTTAGTAGATTGTGGAATAGTCTCCCAAGGGAAGGATCTCCTATTGCTTGTGTGATTGGAAACTATGCGGGTCAAAGCACTAGAAAATGCAATGAAGGGAACAATCCTTTGCTGATGTAGGGAATCCCCTAGATGACCCAGTAGGTCTCTTCTGTCTCTGACTTCTATGATTCTTCTAATATCAATATAATCAGAAACATAAATCCGTTGTTCCTGCATTGTTCTTGTTTCAATTTAAATCTATGTTTTGAGTTTGTTTGGTTTTTCGGGAGTTTCTTGTTTTTGTTTTTGTTTTTTTCTGGTTCTCTAGTTATATACTGTGATTCCAGTTGTGCAACACTTACAATGGTTAGCACTTACCCAACTAGTACCATCGGAGTCAAATGCTCACTGTATGAACAGCGCCAAGATCCCATGGAAATCAGCAGAAGTTAGATACCTCAATAGGATCTGGGCCTAAGCTCCTTGGGACGGGGCCTGCCTTTTTGTCCTGTGTGTATAGCACCTAGCATGATGGGGTCCTAGTCCATGAGTAGGGCTGGTAGTGCTAGTCATACAAAGAATCAGGGTCATACAACTGGTTCCTAGGAAAACAATCGTAGCACCAGACTATCTTTCCCTCTCCTCGTTAAACCTCCCCTTTCTGTAACCATGGCCTAATTTGCAGAGGGGCTGACAGCTGCAGCTTCCATTGACTTCATCAGGAGCTACAAGTGCTCACCATTTCTAAAGAGCAGAAGTAAAATTTTCAAAAGCACTAAGTAACATGGCACTTAAGTCTCATGGAAATTCAATGGCATTTAAGGCTCCTAAGTGACTATCATTTTGAAAATATGACTTAGGATACAAAATCATTTTAGCTGCTTTTGAAATTGTATCTAATTTCCCTAATATTCCAGAATCACATCCCTATGGATTTTCAGTGTTGTTGTAACCAAGTTGGTCCCAGGATATGAGAGAGGCAAGGTGGATGAAGTAATGTCTCTTCTTGGACCAGCTCCTGGTGGAAGAGACAAGCTTTCAAGCTTCACCGAGCCCTTCTTCAGATCTGGAAAAGGTAGCCAAATTGTCCCAGCTAGGTACAAAGTGGGACAGATGTTAAGCATAAGGGACTGCAGGAAACCACTTAAAATGAAGTAGACAATTTACATCTCTGCAATGATAGGACCAAGAAGGTTTACTAGGTAACAAAATGTTGTAAAGAGTCATAAAACCAGTGTCTGTGTTGCAACCATGATTTTTAGTGTCTAGCAGAGTTATACATTTAAGTTCCTTAGCTCATTTTTTGAAGGCATATAGGTTTCCTTTGAGAACGAGGACTGATATGTTAGATGTAGAGTCATTGCTTTGTGTAAGTGTTCTTCCACAGTTAATAGGCTGTTTTTTGTCTTTTATCATTTTTCTGTGTGAGTTCATTTGAGAGCATACTGATTGGCTGGTTTCACCCATATAGTCATTGTTGGGGCATTTGATGGACAGGATGAGGTACACCACATGTTGTGATAGGCATGCGTAGGATCCATGGATCTTGAAAGGTGTGTTGTGGGAAGTATTGATCATTGTGGCAGTAGAGATATAGCTGCAGGTTTTGCATTGTGCTGGCAGGGTCTGGTGCTGCTTTGAGTTGGTGTGTCCTGACCTGAGGGGAGCGTGCTTCTGATGATGAGCTTGGAGAAGCTGGGGGGTTGTTTGAAAGCCTGAAGAGAGGGTTCAGTAAAGATTTCTTTCAGGATGTGGTCCCCATCAAGTATGGGTTGTAACTGTTTGATGATGTCCTGTATAGGTTCCACTGTGGGATGGTAGTGACACACAGAGGGTGTGATCCGTGGAGTTCCCCTCCCTTCCGGGAACTGAAGCATGTTCTCACAGGGTATCTGCATGGCCTGTTCCATTACACAATCTACTCTGATGGAGTGTCCTTGTTTGGTGAAGGCAGGTTTAAGTGTGTAGGACTTTCCCCTCTGAGCATGTCCTGTGGTATCTTAGTGCCCCAAGGGTTATATGTTTAACTACACCTTTAACTTTAGTAATCTTTCTTCACCAGAGCTCCTGCCTCAGAGCCCTTTGTACAGCCTCTCCTACTTCCTGTAAAGAGCGATGGTGGATTCTGGGTGTAACTGAACAGTTCATGCTGAGCTGATATCCCTAGAGGAGAAAGGAATGAAAAATGGATGCAGGGTCAGAGAGGAAATGGGTCACAGACACCACCATCCTCCCTCTCCTAGAACCTCTACCTGTCACCGTGATGGAACCACCTTGGGAGAGGGGGGAAAAACCTCTTGGATAATCCCACTCTAGTCTCGGAGCTTCAAACTCCCCAGGATTTTCCTAACAATTATAGCCCCTCTCCAACGATCCCTTCTCTCTGGGGGGTCCCTCTCCTCTGATTCTAGACACTCCCCTGGACTCGAGGTTGGAGAAAGGGGTCTCTGAGGCTATTGGCCTTTCCGGTATCTATTTAGTAACAGAACAAGAGAATACCCATGGGGGAGGGGAACAGCCCCACCCATCCCCTGCTGAAGACAGTGCAGAAAAGCAGCCGAGGGGGAGGGGGTGGTACCACCTGTAGCCAGCAAAACGCGCCCTTTGCTCAGGGGAGCCCCCTTTTGTGCAGAAAGAACCCCCCAATTCTCCCCCCGCCCCAGTAAGGAGAGAGCAGAGTCACCAGTTCCGCCGCTGAGACTTACTCTCTAGCTCTCCTCCTTCGCTTTACAGTGTCATCCCCAGCCTCCAGCAAACAGCCCCGACACGCCCCGGTTAACACGTCCCACCTCGAGCACGTGTGCGCCAGACGGATGCCCGCTGCTGCAGCGCATCAGGCACGGGTCGGATCCAGGCAGGCTGGGGGGAGGAGGGCAGGGGGGTGAGCTCTCACTGGACAGCCCAAAACCTGGTCATGAAAACCCCGCTCGATTCTCCGGTCCTTCCCCTTGTCCCCACCAGGAGGAATGGCGGCGCCTGCGGAGCAGAGCAGCTGCTGCTATGGCTCCTGTGACCGCCGGTGCCAGACGTCAGCATCCATTTGTTGACAAACAAAACCTCCGGAGGGGCTTTGCCATTTCACTCCGGCTTGAGGTCCAGTTCTGAGCGCTGGGCAGGGGCAGGGCCCGGTGGGAATTCGGGGGCGAGACAGCGAGGGCTGTTCTGGGTTAGCAATGTCCAGGAATAAATCGGATTGGGGCGGAGTGGGATCAGAAAGCCTCTTGGAGTAGGGCTGGGAAGAGCTGGGGCCTGGGCGTCCTCCTGCCCAGCTCGAAGGAGCTTGTCCTGCACGGGTTTTGTTGTGCTTGGAGACTCCAAGGAAAGGGGGAGTCTCCTTGTCCCACCCATGCCTCAGTGTAGACACGTGGTTACCCCGTCAATAAACTTTGTTCCCCTTGCTTGGCCAGGCTGTTTAGTGCACTGAGAGTCATGTGTGAACGTTCCTGGGTTTAAATGTGTTTATTGGGCCACAGAAGACAATCAGAGGCCGTTGGCAACAGAGCCACAGGATTAAGAAGAATCAGAGAGGTAGCCCTGTTAATCTGGAATTGCAGAAGTAACAAAGAGTTCTGTGGCACCTTAAAGACTAACTAAAGTATTAGAGCATAAGCTTTCGTGGGCTTATGCTCTAATACTTTAGTCAGTCTTTAAGGTGCCACAGGACTCTTTGTCACGGTTAAGAAGGAAAGCAAAGGGAAAAAAGCAGAAGACAGAGGAAGAGAGAAGGTGTAATCTTCACACCTTTCATTGCCTATGTGGGTAGAAATGGTTAGTCTAGAAAATTAGGCTAAAAACCAAGTAGTATGGTAATTCACTTGCAAAGCTGAGCAGCGGGTGTTTTATTGTAGGTCAGTCAATTCGACAGCAGAAGGCAACGTTTAGAGATTAATTTATACCTGGTGCAAACTGGATTGTAATTCACTTCCTTTTTTTTTTTTTTTTTTTTTTTACAAACTCTTTAGCGTTCAGCAGATCCCTGAGAGATTGTCTGATAAGGATGAGCTCAGTGTGGGAACTGGGGAGAGGAGAGAGAGAGAGTGAGTTATAAAATTGCAACGTATCTCAAACGCTCCGACTGATTCAACTTCCCTGCACCCTCCCTCTGGCAGAAAAACAGTGAACCTAAAGCAGACCCTCTGGTCTCTTGTTCTCTGAACTATGAAGTTGATCAGAGCGAAATTAAATCTGTAGCATCAGGAATTAGATGAAGTCATTTCTCTCTTTAGTAGGGTTAAAGAACAGCTACACGCATAGAATGACGAGCGAGGTGAATAATACAATTAACCTAGTGTAATGAAGGGTGAGAGGATTATGACATGCTTTGATGTCACTATTGTACAATGTTACATGCATGTTTTTGGATTCGGTACAATCGAGTTATGTCTAACACAGGAAACTTTAAATACGATTAACTATTCCGACTTTGATTCGAATGGATTCAATCAACGCACCTTTCAGTTTCAAATATAGACATGAAAGGGGCATTATTTTCTGAGGGGAGGGACTTCAATTTGCAGCTACTTTTTTAAAAAAATTACTCCTCTTTTCAAAATGTCTGCTTGTTGGAGCAGCATTTGGGATTTCAAGGAAAGCTACAAAGCGAGAGAAAGACCCCCAGAGATTCATACACTATTGGTTAGGAAGACACAAAGAAATGAGCGGGGGGGGGGGCACTATGTAACTTGTAGCCAGCCCGAGAATAATGGAGATCAAGTGCTTTTTAAAAGAGAGATATATATTTAATTTTTAATTACCCTTCCACGTTACATTTCCCCCGTGTCCTGGGGAGAGAAACGGCTGATTGAAGTTGTGTGCTGGTCTAACTGTGATGTGAGGGTTGTCTTTGGAGCTCTGGGCACGTAGAGCTGGAATGCGAAGGAGGCTGGGCTGAGAGCGAGCGAGCGAGATCCAGCTACGCCTTTCCCCTCCGCTCCCGAAGCCTAGGGGAGTTCTCATTACAGGGCTTGGCAGAAGAGGGGTACAAACAGGAAAGGCCAAGTGGGAAGGCTAATCAACCCCCTCCCCAACCCTCCCTGCTCCTCCGAGCAGAGCAGGGGCACTCGCATTTGTAGACGCTGGTGGGGGAAAGAGGATCTAGGAAGAGGAAGCCCTTGCCCCCCTCCCCAGTTTCCAATCGGCATCCCGGGCCAGCGGCACAGGAGCTGTTCTTCAGCACCGCGGAGAAATCGGTGCAGGGGAGCTGTCCGCTTCAGCACCACCACGTTAATGCAGTAGGTGGGAGAGAGCAACGAACAAGGGAAGAGAGACAGAGGCAGCAAATCCTGCAGCAAGGCACCGGTTCCCTTCTTCTCAGAAGCTTTGCCAAGAGGAGGAGGGAAATCCGCCTCGATTCTCTGGGAGAAACCTCCCTGCCTTGCCCACTTTACCAACAACAACAACGGCGGCTGCTGCTGCTGTGGGGAAAGCCATGGAAGGCAAGACCTCAGCGCCCGGACCGCTGAAATCAAGGGCTCGCAGTATACTGGGAAGTCTGGTTGGGTGGTAGGAAAAAAAGAAAGGACGAAGAGGAAGGAAGAATTTGAACCCCCCAAAAATCCGACCACCCAAATCCCAGGAAGAGAACTGAGAAGAAAAGGGATTTTCATGGCGCAGGCTGCAGAGCTAAGCAAGAAGCCTGAAGGTTGCATCTCTGCTCTTACAGTCTCTAACTGTCTAGGTCCAGATAATGAGAGCGTGTGTTGAGGATGCTGCTGCTGCTGCTCCCCTGTTCACTGTGGAAGCCATCTCCAAATTAGCCATTACATATGGAAACTGGAGACCAGAATTTTAGAAAAAGGGATTAAGGCGTCTCATTTTGGGGGGGTTCTCGCTTTAGTCTTTTTTTTGTTGTTGTTGTTCTGTTCTTTTTCTGTTCTTTTTTCTTTCTTTTTTATATTACAACCGGAACGATTCTGATTTCAAAGGCAAGCCTCTTCCCGTGTGGGCTTTATAATTTACACTGTTTTCCGTGGGCTTTCTTACCTCCCTTTTTGATACCTCTCTCTCTCTCTCTCTCTATATATATACCCATTATATTAGTAGTGGAATTATTATTTTATTAACACACACACCCCAAGAATCAGAAGGCGGTTGGGTATTTGTATAATGAAGAATTATGGGGCTCTTTGACAGAGGTGTTCAGATGCTTTTAACCACCGTTGGTGCTTTCGCTGCCTTCAGCCTGATGACCATAGCTGTGGGGACCGACTACTGGCTTTACTCCAGAGGGGTTTGCAAGACTAAAAGTGTCAGTGAGAACGAAACCAGCAAAAAGAACGAGGAAGTCATGACCCATTCTGGATTATGGAGAACCTGCTGCCTGGAAGGTATTTGATTCGGATCTCCTTCCCCTTCCCCAAATAAATCTCCTCACATTCCACCATTTTCTCACTTCCACCACGGAACAAGGGTGGTTGGGTTAGTTGCTGAGGAAAGAAAAGGCAACAAGAGAGGTAAAATATGCTCTCTAGTCTGTTCCTTTATCCTTTCCTCTTCCCCCCTTCCAAAAAAAGCTCTCCTAATTGGAGTAATCTATGCATTGTGTAAACATCCAGAGACCCTGTTAAAAGCAATTGTGTGATCCGCCTCTTTCCGGATCATTATTGCCTGGGAAAGCAAGCGAAATGCTACATAACTGGTGCACCGTTGGCCATAATAACAGAGGAAAATAATGGCTCTCCTTCGCAAATTGCTTTGATGGTCATAAGTCTGGGAACTGAGAAAACCGGCAAAACACCTCCTGTGTAAATATCAAGTTCCCTTTATAGGGGGGAAACACACCTAGCCCCCAGTCTTGTTCTGCCCAAGCAGCCTTATTTGGAAAATCCGACTGATTCCAGTCAGCTCAAGCAGAGTTCAAGAGCATTTCGTAATGTCTCATAGCAGCCACACGCTGCTGGGGTGGGTTTTGTTTTTGCGGGGGTTTCCCCCCCGTCCTGTTTGTTTGGTCTCTTTAAAGGGTTTACTGCAACGTCTGAAAATAAATAAGGCTTTGAACAGACAACCAGCCTAAATACACTGTGGTAAAACTGAGCATTAACTCAGCTCCCACATCCAGGGCCGGGTCTGCTGGCCGGTGGAGAACCAGCAATGCAGCCGGTGCCTGGACTCAGACGGGGGCGGGGGGAGAGGAGGTCGGCAATTTGTTTTTAAATGTGTGTTGGTGTATGCGTGCATGGGGTGGGGGGAGGCTTCAAATCCCGTCCTGGAAGGCGAGGGGCATGGATGCAAAGGTGTGGTTTATGGACACACGTACACACACACCGCATTTCAGCGGATCGTAAAATCGGTGCTCGAGACGAGCCTCTAAGCGGTGGGGGGGGGGTCGATTGGGGGTGGAGTAGGGACGTCCACCGATAAGGTGCATGTGTGTCCATGTCTCCATGGGTCCACCTTAACCGAATTAGCCTTGATCGCCCTGATGAGGAGGAACGGGAAGTGGATACCGCAGAATCGGTTTTCTCAAACCAGCCCTGGAGGTCTGGGGGTGGGGTGGAGGCGGGGAGGGAATAAATCGCGTCTCTCACCAAACCAGGCGGTTTGGAAATGGTTGTGGTCCGGGAAGAAGCGCGAACGGTCCCCCCCTCCCCTCCCCTCCCCCTCGTCCCCTCCTCCCCAGTTCTTGGTGCAAACGGTTGAGTGATGGCTGAACATGTTTTGAATAGCTAAGTGACTTCATTGAGCGATGGGCTGTTTGACGCATACTGCATTTGGTGCCCTTTCTCCATCCAAACCGCTGTCTTTTCCCATAGTCTGCAGAGGAGCTCTCTGCTGAATACACGATGCTCGCTCCCGGCCAGAAAATCAATATCAGGAGATGAAGGGGGGAGGTTTTAAACACACACCTCCAAAAAGAAAAAAAAAACCCAGCCCCACCACCCCTGTCATTCCGAGCCTCTCGGCCAGCTGCCACCCAGTCGGGGGACGAGACAGCTACTTCATTAAACCTCGATCCGCGCCCCCCAAAGAAAAAGCGAAGCGAAGCGAAATGAGGAGGGGAGCTTTGGGGGCGAACAGCCGTTCGGGGAGCGGTGTCCCTGGGTTTGGAGATGGAGCTGGGAGATGAAGGCGAGAGATCGGCGGGGGGGAGGGGAAAGGACATCGATGTGGGGAATATTGTGCATTCAGATTGTGTGTACACCCACAGGCACGTAGCTCTGGCTACAATGGGGGGGACACGACAAATCGGAGAGGTTGAATTCCTTCTCCCCCACGCTGAACCGCCCCCTAAAGGCACAGGGACTGACCTGTCCTGAGCTGGGACCACCCCTGGATTACAAGCGCTGGGCTATTTACATTACAAAGTCATAATTGCCCCCCCTCCAGGGTGACCAGCCCTGCGGCTAATAGGGGCTTTGTCTTATATAGGCAGTTATGTCCCCCGCCCCGAAAAAGTGTCCCGATTTTGCACACTTGCTATCCGAACTAGCCGGTCCCCCACGCAGCCATCAGCCCCTTTCACTCCCTCGCTCCCACGCTCCGGGAACGAGCCCCGCGGCTTGGGAACTGCAGCCCTGCAACAGGGGGCGAGGGGCTGAGATGCAGACAGACAGACAGACAGCTGGCTTGGCCCTGCAGGACCCTGTCCCCCTCAGCCTGCGCTGGTGGGGCTGAGCGCCCCCAAGCCGTGTGAACCTCCCGCGGGAGACGAAGGGTTCCCATCCCGCTACGGGGCAATGCGGAGGCAGAGAGGGACGGGGGAGCGCACAGCTACTGCTCTGCCGCTAATTAACTAGCCCAGCTGCTGAAATCGGCCTTTCCCGAGCGCAAGGCCAGGTAGAGTTTGCACTAAAACTTTGACGGAGCGGGCGGGTGAAGGAGTTTGCTGGCCAAGGGCAGGGGTGGGGGGGCGCGTGCTGGGGTTGGGGGTTAGGGCATTAACGCTAAGCGGAATTGGCCTTTGCTGCTGGGAGAAGTCAGCAGGGCCGCCTCCTTCCCTAGGACGGGCCCTCCCAGCAGGGATTTCTGCGGGGTTGGATTTCTCTTCATTCCCTCTCCCGAGCTGACCATATTTCAAATCTGCGTGTCAAGCTGCTGGCTAAGGGCTGCAAATGAAAAGCAACGTTGGGTTTGCTTCTCATCTCTCTGGGGTTTTTATTAGTGTGGCTGGCTTCCCTCCCCCACTCCCCCAAACCCTTCTCTCACTCGCCATATTTGAAAGCTGGCTGCTTGGGGGCCAGGACCTGTTCCTCCCTCTCCCCAGAGTTCACCAGTGGCCTGGGGCCTGGCACAGACAGACAGACGGCTGAGATCTCCCCTAGGGGACCCTTGCAGTCCCTTTTAACCCCACAATTCTATGAAATGCACAACCAGTAGAAATGGCTAAGAGGGGCCTCCGCCTGGAGTCCCCCACATTCTGGAGTGAGACACGCTCACCTTTGGGTCAGAGTGTTTCCATCCACTTCAGTGGACTTTGGGTCAGGCCCTGAGGTGAGGAGCGGCTACTGGTGTGTGAGAAGCTATACTGCTGGGAGAGAACTGAGGATGTAGTCAATGTTTGTTCTTGGCCTACAGGAAGGAAGACATTGTCCAGGGCACTAGCATGGGGGGTTGCTTAGTCCTCCAAGGACTCCAGGAAAGCTGGGCTGGTGCTGGAGAGTGGTGGATAAGTAATGTAGTGATCATTTGAAACTGGATTTTTCTTTTAGAAGTATTCTTGTACTTATTTACCTTTATATAGGCCAGGTGTAGCTGGGCACCCTCATGGATGCCACTATTCAGGGTTCCTTCTGCTTCACCAATCAGTCTCAGTTATCACCTAGAGCTCTCTCCTTCCCTGGCCCCATCTATCAGGTACTTATCTGGCCCCCTTACCATCCTGTCAGCCTCCATGTTCATTCTGCTTTTGGCTCTCTCCACCCATTCCATTCCCTGCAGTCCTCATCCTGCGGTAAGAGGGAGATTTATTATCTCAGCCAAGATTTCCAAAAGTGATTAGCTATTTGGGGGAAGGGGGAGCATGTTTTTCAGGGGCACTGGCTGAAAATTGTGTCACTTTAAGGTGTCTCAGGTTAGACACCAACACATTCAAGCACTCAAAGTCACTAGTCCCTTTTGAAAATCTGGCCCCCACCCCCGGTCCTTCCTGTGTGAGGGTTCTACTTCTTTCAGATGGTAGCTAGGTTCCCCAGTGGACTTCCAACCTTATACTGGAGGTATAAGGATTCCAGTCTCCATGTTCTTTCATAGCACAGAGTCCTCCACTCTTCCTCCAGCCCACCAATGAGCTCCAGTCCCTCAATAGCATATGAGGAGACATGTAGTTTCTGCTCATGTTAAGTACCAAACTAGCGATGTTTTATGATCTGCCTCCGGGTACCTCTCTCTCATAGAGTTGCACTGTCTAAGCAATTTCTCATGTCACTCAAGAATCTTTGTGCTGTTTTTCTTAAAAGGACAGAGACTGGCTCTTTCAATATAAAAAAACATACTCTTTTTTTAATTGCTCACCCACTCATCAAACAACTGAGATCTGCAAACTCATTGCACCCATTGATCTGCTACTCTAGACCTTTTCTGCCTTTGAGAAAGTTGCTGATCCTCCAAACCATTTCCCTCTTTGCATGGAACCTTCTTATGTAGGCTAACAGTCTTTAGACTTTAAGGTCAGAAGGGACCATTATGATTGTCTAGTCTGACCTCCTGCACAATGCAGACCACAGACTCTCACCCACCCATTCCTGTAATAACCCCCTAGCCTATATTTGAGCTATTGAAGTCCTCAAATCATGGTTTAAAGACTTCAAGGTACAGAGAATCTGCCAGCAAGTCAACCATGTCCCACGCTGCAGAGGAAGGCAAAAAAACCTTAGGGCCTCTGCCAATCTGCCCTGGAGGAAAATTCCTTCCTGACCCCAAATATGGCGATCAGCTAAACCCTGAGCATGTTGGAAAGACTCACCAGCCAGATGCCCAGGAAAGTATCTTAACAATATGTTAAGAACTATTAGGAAAGAGCTAGAAAATAAGACAGAAATATCACAATGCCACTGTATAAATCCAGATTATACCAATACCTTGAATTCCGTGTGCAGGTCTGGTTGCCCCATCTGAAAAAGGATATAGTGGAACTGGAAAAGGTTCAGATAAGGGCTGTGGAATGGCTTCCATATCAGGAAAGACTTAAAAAAATTAGGGTTGTTCATCTTAGAAAAGAGAGAGCTGAGGAATGGGGCGATAGCATAGAGGCCTACAAAATCCTGAGTGGTGTGGAAAAAGTGAATTGAGAAGTGTTATTTACCTTTCCACACAATACAAAAAACCAGGATTCACCAGATGAAATTAGCTTGTTTAATACAAACAAGAGGAAGTACTTTTTCACAGAACACACAACTCACCTGTGGAACTCATTGCTATGGGATGTTGTGATAGCTAAAAGTATAATTGGGTTCGCAAAAGAACTGGATAAATACATGGAAAATAGGTCTATCAATGGCCGTTCGCCAAGATGATCAGCAATGTAATCCCATGCTCAGACCGACCCTAAGCCTCTATCACAAGCCAGGAGTGGAAGAAGGATGGGTCATAATTGCCCTATTCTGTGCAGTCCCCTTGAAGCTCTGGTACAGATACTGGGTAAGATGGACCCTAGTCTGACCCAGTCTGACAGCTCTTACGTTCTTAAATAGAAATGAACTGTATTTTGTATTTCTGTGTTGTTATTGGCTCTGTCATGTCATTATTATTAGAAAGGGGACAGCTCTTGAGGCTTTTTATACTGGAGAGGAGGGAGAAAATAGTCCGGCGAGAGAAGGCATGAGTGATGTGTGCAGGGTTAGACATCCCTGTAGATCTCACTGGTGTGAAGACAAGTAATTGAATGGATGTTGGTGCAGAAAATAATTCCCGCCTAGAGACCCTTCCTGAGGAAAATTAATGAGCTGATCTGTTGCTCTTTCCAGCATGTTATATCTGAACAGTGCATAAGAGTTTAGTGCAATGTCAGTGTTGGTGAAAAGGAAGGGCTGACAGCAAAATAAAGCAGGGTGCAGGCAGACATTGGGTAAGCTTTCTCCACACAGTTCTGGCAACATACCCCATCCTTGACCTGTGTAGACCCCCCTGTTGTTTCAGTCCTGGGCCACCTCGCAGCTTTGTCATTGTACCTTGATCATGAGCTGCTCCTCAGTCTCCGGTTCTGGTCCTGGTCCCAGTATCCCCTCACAGCTCTGCCAATGCATCTCAGTTCAACCCTGCAGAACTGCTGGTTACTCTGGTTCTTGGTTCACATTGCTTTGCCAATGCCCCCCAGTCCTGACTAATGGTACCCCTTGCTGTTCTACTCCTGGACCTCCTCTCAGCACATGCTGTAAACAGCAACAGATTAACTCAGGATCCTTGAACCTTCAAGATCCAGGATCACAGGAGGTCTAGATGCACTGCTGAGCCCAAGTCAGAGCAGCAGATGATGGCCCAGTGCAGAGCTGATTGCTGCTGGCTTTCCACTTGCTAAGGGGAGGGAGGGTCCAGGCTGGCTGGCTGCTGCTTCATTGTGAAAAAGATCAAGGATTCAGAAGTGGGGGAAAGATCACATTTCATTAGGGTGAGGAGCAGCAGACAGGAAGTTTGCCCATGGAGCCCCAAAGCTTTGGTGGTTTGGCTTCTCCTCTAGAATTAATTCATAGCTGACTGTACATTATGGCAAGTTCTGCAGAGCTTTTATGGTGCTGGTGAATATCCAACAGGCTATGCAAACTCACTTCATTTGTGAGCAATGACAGGTCAGTGCTCATCCTACAATGGTGAACAGCTGGGAACTGACTTCTAACTCTAAAACAGCAAATATGAATCCTCCTACTGAGAGAGAGGGAGCAATGAGTTAATATTGCCCTGAAATGCACCAGGAATTGCCTTGTTGAAGGGAGTGGGTGGGAAACGTAGTGGGAGGGACACAAAGATGTAGTGTGGCAGCAGTAACGCATACAGAAATTACATGAGGGATAAGATAAATGTTCTCTTTTCCAGGGATACAGAGAGCTATTCCTGTCTGATGTTTCCATTTTAACCCATGCCTTCCTCTGTGCGCTCCTTTACCCATTGCAGTTTGGTATCGTCTAATCCAGAGTTCTTTATTGCGGGGGGAAACAGTAGGCAGGGGTGTTGGTGAAGTTTTACATCAGCACCACCCTATTTAAAAACAGAACCCCAAAACAGTGGTAAGCCTGGGAGCAGGGAACCCTTCAGAATCTCCGATCACGGCCCCTGTTTTAAGAACAGATTCCCAACTGCACATGCCCTTTTCTTCCCCGGGGGCAGCCCTCACTCCTCCATTCTGTGCCATTTCTGCCCCCCAGATTTTGCTCTTTGACAGGAGCTGTGCCCTCCCCACATCACACGTGAGGTCCTGCCCATTCCAAAGGGGTCACCGAAGAACGTGTGTTTCACTAGAGAATTCAGCTGATGCCCACTCTGCTTTCCTTCCCCCAAATGTTCAGCAATTTAGGGTGTGTCTGGGGGATTGTAGACCTGACGTTAAAGAAAATTCACCTCAAAGTTAGGGTTTTTCCTTGTGTATGTAACCTTACTGCTACATCTCTGTTCCCAGCTTTTTCCTCTCCCTCCATCTTTGATTCATTCTAGCCATCTCCATTTTATTTTGTTCTCGTTTCTCTCCATTGTTTTCCCTTTTTATTTTCTTTTTCATCTTCATCTCCCTTCTGTTCTCTCTTTCAAAAGCAGCTCTCCTTTCCCGTCGTTGCTTCTCTCATCTTCACTCCCGGTTCTCTGTTGTCCATCCCCTTTGCCCCCTCTCTTATTACATGATCTTGTCCTCTTGCTTTCCCTGCTCTGTTCTTCATCCCCTTCTTTGCTCCTGCAGTCTCCTCTTTCTGTCCTCTCTCTTCTCTAGTCCATTATCTATTCCTGGTCCTCCCCCATCTCTGTCTCTTCTCTATCTCCCCTCACTGAAGGATCCCAACCCTTTTAAAATCTGTTCCTCCGTTTCCATTTCTGAATTGTCCCAGCTCCCCCCAGCTTTATAAAATGTCTCTTTTTCCCCTCTCCTCTCCCTCTTCCTTTCACCCTCCTCAACTGTTACTATCCTCCCTTTCTTTGCAAAGGAACTTGACAGTTGTTGCTGTGGTGAAGGGGAACCAGAGTCTACACTTCCCTGCCCTCCTTCCCCCATTGCCTCCACTTCTTTCCTCAGGGGAGAATGCTGCCACCCCTGGGGCAGTCTGAGACCTGGGCCCCCCCTTCTTCTGCTCCCTTCTGCTAGTTGCCTGCAGTCGAGCTAGTTCCTCCACTTTGCTGCCTCCAGCCCTTTGTGACCGGAGGCCTCATTGGCAGCTCGGCAGAGGATCGGGCTCAGCTGCAGGCAGCCAGTCAGTGGGCCAGAAGGAGTTCACGGCAGCCTTCAGACATGAGTTCGTCGAGGGTCACCAAAAAATAAGGGGTGCCGTGGCCACAGCCCTGGGCGGCTGTTGTGCTGCGAATAATTTGTGACTGTCAGGGAGAAGTGCCATGGCAAACATTCATTCCCAGCAATCTGTTTATATTGGGGAGGTTTTCTTTGCAAGAAAGGAAATGAAAACTGAGATTAGCATTGACATTTAAAGGATTTGAGGGTCGGAGCAATGCCTGCAGGCTGCTGCTTGAGCCCCAAGTGAATAGCTAGATGAAAGGACAACGTGATGACAAATGAAGTTCAGTGTGGATAAATGCAAAGCAATGCACATTTGGGGAGTGGGGAAGAAACAGGACCAGTCATACACCTTATAGAGTTCTACGTTAACAGCATCAGCTCAGGAAAGGGATGGGGTAGTCATGGTAGATAGCTCAGAGAAAACCTCTGCTCAGTGCGCAGTTGCAGGCAAAAAAACAAACAAACAAAATGTTAGGATGCATAAAGTACAGGATGGAAAATAATATGAAAATGATAATGGCTTTCTCTGGAATACTGTGCAGTGCTGGTCACCTCATCTCTCTAAGGTTATTGCAGAAGTAGACAGGATTTAGAGAAAGGTGACAAAAATTATTAGGGGAATGAAAAAAACCACTCCATATGAAGAGAGATTGAAAAGATTGGGATTGTTCACCTTAGAAAGGAGATGGATGAGATGGGACATGATTGACTTACATGAAATAATGATTTGTCTAGATAAGGTAGGTTGGGAGCATCTATTCTCCCTGTTGCAACACACCGAGGGGTCATGCAATTAAATTGAAAGGTAGCAAAATGAAAACAGGTAATAGGAAATACTTTTTCACTCTGTGTGTAATTAGACTGTGGAACTCACTGCCTCAGGAAGTTGTTAAGGCCAAGAACCTAGTAAGATTCAATGAGTGAATGGACATTTATGTGGATAACAGGACTATCCAGAGCTGTCATAATTAATTATGACAACCATTTTGCACGGGATGTAAAATCTCTTGCTTCAAGTCTTAAGGCAATCTCTCTCTGTTAGAAACTAGAATGAGACCTTTATGGGGTGAGATTATGCCACATTTTCCTGCTGTGGTGTTCTTACACCTTCCTCTGAAGCATTGGTGCTGTTTGCTGTCAGAGACAGAATACTAGACTAGGTGGGCCACAGGTCTATTCTAGTCTGGAAATTCCTAGGTTTCTAAATGTTAGCCCTGTTCAACTGCAGTCTTTGAAGTAGTTTGTGTTTCTGCTGGTGTCAATGTTTGCCCTAATTTCACAAACTGACAGTAAGAATAGATAATTTTTTATCATAGTTCGCTGAGAAGGATCCAGGGATCGAGGGCAATTGAAAGTATATGGAATTAAGGAGATTCTTTTCCTTTGAACCCTGTTGAATAAAATGAGTAGTCGGCAATGAAGATGATAGATATGTGCAAAGAATTATTCCAATCAGACTCCTGGCTGCAAGAGAAAGCAATAGGCTTTGGGCCTCTTTGATGCCATCATGACTGAACTAGAAATGAGGTTGTCTCCTTTCTCTTGCCTCTGTGGGAATGATTACTGAACTGACATTCGATGCCGTACAATGCCATCCTGTTTTCATACCCAACAGCGAAGGGCCTGATTCTCCTCTCACTTATCCTGATGTAACTCTGGAGTAACCCCGCTGAAGTTAGTGGAGTTGTATTGCTTTTTACACTTGATGCAAGTGATAGGAGAATCAGGCCCAGACAGTGCAGCTCTTGTGTTTAGTGAGTGAAACCAGGCTCTCTAGCACGGTCTTTCTGTGCCCTTCCCTTTCCAACACACCTTAGGGCCCCAGAGCTAAATTCTGTGCGGGGGTAAGTGTCTGCAACACCAATAAAGTCCATGGAGTTGCACAGACCCTTATACCAGCAGGAAATTGGACTCCCACTACCACTTTTGGGGAGCTACTTCTATTTTCATGCCCATCACCCTGTCTAGAGAATTTGGAAGGAGACTAGAACAAACTGGCTTCTCCTAGTTTCCCAAGAGAAAATCAGTTTGATTTTGAGAATATGCAGAATGGCAGATGGGACAGTCTGGCTTTGAGTCTCTGACCACGAATGCTCCACCATTCTGTCTGTCTCTTTCCTTCCTTTGGAGCCTTCTATCTTTCATTCGCCTTTCTTCATTGCCATCCCTCCCCATCTCCTGTTACACTTTTTCTCTTAAGAACAGTCTCCCCTCACTTTCCACCCCATGCACGCAGAGCCCTCACACGTCAGGTTTTCACAACAGGGCATGGCCTAGGAAAGGCAGGAGTCAGAATCCATTTCAGCGGAATATGCTGTCTGAAGTTCATACCCCAACCCCACCCCTCCCCCCCACCCACAATCTGTAAGCAAACATCCCTCAGAAGCATTGTGGGCTTTATCCTGAACCTCATGACCCAGAGGCCGTATAGTGATACCTGCCAGCTTTTCCAAACTCATATTTGTTTGTTTTTGCTAGAAGCAGCCAAACCACCAACAAATCAAAGCTTCAAAATGTTGTGTAAAGCAAACACTCTGACAAATAAAAAAATAACACTAACTGGCTACCTCCCCTGGGTGGTTTTTGTCCTGTCATTTTTCTCTTCCCGTTCCCCACTTTCTCTTCTCTATAGTCATGTGCCTTTTTTCAGCGACTGTGTTTCCTTCTTACCAGTTTGTCTCCACATTTTCATCCTTCCTAAACTTGCTCTTTCTCTTTTAAGGCCTTGTTCACGCTATCAGTTTAGCCTCACTGGGATTGATCAGAATTTATCTGTGAGTGTAGACAAGGACACACCCTGGGCAGAACCAGTTCAGCTA